>CM069156.1:35836330-36183830 GCA_035221665.1 Okamejei kenojei | reverse complement strand
CTTTAAGGGAGTCTTGAGGTTTATTGAACGCTCGGCTGCTGTTTTTCACGGTGTCTTGTTCGCTGTTGTTTCCCACTGGACTTTTATCCGTCTGTAAATGCATTAGGTTGTAAGCGGTTTGCATTTTCCCCGGAGGTATTTGTTGGGGGGAAGTGGCGACGGTGGGAGGATTTATTTAATGGTGTCAGAGCGGGGACCGGGGTGTCCGGGCAGCGAGTGTGGAGCCGGCCCGACAGGTGCCGGTGGGACAGGGGCTGAGGACAGGACGTGTCCGGCGCGGCCAGCGGCTCTGGGGCCGCCAGCATGGCGACGTGGCCTGACTCCTTCAGTCCTGGTGGCTTGGGGGGACCTTGAACGCGATGGTGTGATCACCCTGTGTGTTCACCGGCCGCCACCAGTGTTGACGCTGCCTGCAGAGATGGGCCATGCAGTGAATGCCCCACTGTGGGGGGAATCTGCTTTCAGTTTTACCCCCTCCCCAGCCCTCTTTATTGATCACTTCCTCCAACTATGGCCAACTATATATACACACACACACATCCACTATGTGTATGTGTGTGTGTGTATATATATATGCGTGTGTGTATATATATGTGTGTGTGTGTGTGTGTGTATATATATGTGTGTATATGTGTGTGTGTGTGTGTATGTATATATATATATATATATATCTTTTATCATTAATGTTTAATGATAAAAGACCATATATGTCAATATATATATGGTGTTTTATCATTAATGTTTTATTATTATTAATGTTTAGTGTTTTCTGAGTCATTCGTAACTGTCACTGCATGTCATGTTGTTACTTGTGGGCAGAGTGCCAAGGCAAATTCCTTGTATGTGAATACCTGGCCAATAAACTTACTTACCTTGCACTAAATGATATTCCCTTATCATAAGATAGACACAAAAAGCATAGATGCTGATGGAGAAAGATAATGAAGAAGGAATGAAAGATATGCACAAATGTAACATTCATTGTTCTTTATCTCTCTACATATCTCGTTTCTCTTTCCCCTGACTGGTCTGAAGAAGGGTCTCGACCCGAAGCGTCACCCATTCCTTCTCTCCAGAGATGCTGCCTGACCCGCTGAGTTACTCCAGCTTTTTGTGTCGATCTTTGTTTGAAACCAGCATCTGCAACACACACACACTTTCTCTCTCTCTCTCTCTTATTGTCCCTTGTACCAACAACCAGTGATGGTGATTATATGTCAAGATACAGAAGCTTTTGTTGCGTGCCATCCAGTCGGCAGAAACCCAATACATGATTATAATCGAGCTAAACCTAGCATCTTCTCCTTCTTGCGTATGGCGTGCACAGCCTAAAGTTGCAGGACAACTTGTTCTATTTGATTGTACACGCCAGGTTGATTGCATGCGTTGAAACGGGGCGGGCCACGTGAAGGGTGCAATCTCCCACCCCAAACATAGCGTACAGATACACGATAAGGGAATAACGTTTAGTGCAAAGTAAAGCCAGCAAAGTTCAATCGAGGATAGTCCGAGGGTCACCAAAGAGATAGATAGCGGTTCAGCGCCGCTCTCTGGTTGTGGTAGGATGATTCCGCTGCCTGATAACAGCTGGGAAGAAACTGCCCCAGAATCTGGAGGTGTGCGTTTTCACACTTCTGTACCATTTATACCATTTATACTTCTATACCTCTGTTGTGCTGCTGCAAGTCAGACTGAAGAAGGGTCTCGACCCAAAACGTCACCCGTTCCTTCTCTCCAGAGATGATGCCTGACCCGCTGAGTTACTCCAGCTTTTTGTGTCTACCTAAGGTTTGGAGATTCCCCTTTGCTTCCCATCCAACCCTGTATTGAACCTTTGCCCCATTGGTTGGGAGTCTATTCACTAGAATGAGAGGAAAGAGTGTGAGAGTTTAGGATTCGAGGGCACAGCCTCAAGAATAAAAGGATGTAACTTGTCGATTGGAGATGAGGAGGAATTTCTTGAACCCCAGGCCGGTGAATCTGTGTTCACTGCCACAGATGGCAGTGGAGGCCAGTCAATGGGTATTTTTTAATGTGGAGATTGATAAAGGTTCAACTCGATGATATTTTGTTGTCACACGTAACTAGGTGCAGTGAGAGTATTACGTTGTTATTAGTAGGCTCCTAATTAGTAAAGGTGGCAAAGGTTACTGAGTTAAGTAAGTTTATTGGCCAAATATTCACATACAAGGAATTTGTCTTGGTGCTCCGCCCACAAGTAACAACATGACATAGAGTGACAGTTAAGGCAGGAGGATGGGGTTGATAGGGAAAGCCATGCATGAATTGGCCAATGGGCTGCAAGGCCTAATTCTGCTCCTGTCTTATTGTCTAATAAAAGGCTGAAGTGTAGAGCGCCGTGGGGCTCGGCAGAGACCAGGGAGGGTGGGAGTGCGGGCAGATGCAGGGTCAGGTGTCACTGACTCGGGATACGGGGAGGAAGTAAGGACAGAGGCACAAGGAACTGCAGATGCTAGAATCTGAAGCAAAGTGCTGGAGGAACTCGGTGGGTCAGGCAGCATCCATGATACGACGCGCTAGAACTGTATTTATCCCAGGAGGGAAATAGATCGGCCTACAGTCATAAAACACAAGATACATGAAACATGACATTAAAGTGACGAGTGGAAAGGATTGGGGAGGGGGAGCCAGTCTACCCCACAACAGCAGGGGGAGGAGTTGTACAATTTGATAGCCACAGGCAAGAAGGATCTCCTGTGGCGTCTGAGTTGCACCTTGGAACTAGTTTGCAAGAAAGCCCAAAAGTCCTTAGTGCACTCCATTCTTCATAGCGTAGTTAGCATTGTGTGATGTTCAAGTGTGATGGCTGTAGGGAAGAAGCTGGTTCTGAACCTGGAGGTCACGGCTTTCAGACTCCAGTACCTTCTTCCCGATGGCAGGAGTGGAATGAGAGCGTGGCCAGGGTGGCGTGGGACTCTGATGATGCTGGCTGCCTTGTTGAGGCAGCCTCTCCTGTAGATCCCTTCAACAGTGGGGAGGTCAGTACCCATGATGGACCTGCACATCTGCCTGCACCTAATCCATATCCTTGCATATCTATGTGCCTATCCAAAAGTCTCTTAAACGCCACTATCATCTGCCTCCACCACCATTCCAGGAACTCCAAGCATACCATCTGCAGGGGGGGGGGGGGGGGAGGGTAAGCTTGCCTCTGACATCTACATTAAGTCATAAGTGATAGGAGCAGAATTAGGCCATTTGGCCCATCAACTCTACTCCGCCATTCAATCGTGGCTGATCTATCTCTCCCTCCTAACCCCATTCTCCTGCCTTCTCCCCATAACCCCAGACACCCGTACTAATCAAGAATCTATCCCTGCCATTAAAATATTCATTGACTTGGCCTCCACAATCTTTTGTGGCAAAGAATTCTACAGATTCTCCACCCTCTGACTAAAGAAATTCCTCCCCATCTTAAATTCTGAGGCTGTGCCCTCTAGTCCTAGAATCTCCCACTTGTGGAAACATCTTCTCCACATCTACTGTATGCAAGCCTTTCAATATTCGGTAAGTTAAACTTGAACTTTGCCCCTCTCCACTTAAAGCTGTGGCCTCTAATATATGATATTTCAATCACTAAAGGTCACCGCTACACAGGGTGGCTCAGCGGCAGAGTTGCTGCCTTATAGCGCCAGAGACCTGGGTTCCGTGCTGCTCCTTCTCTCCAGAGATGCTGCCTGACCCGCTGTGTTCCTCCAGCAAGTTGTGTCTATCTTAAATTAGACCATCGTCAGTTGTGCTTTGTGAGTGGGGTTTGGAACTCTCTCTCCTTAGAAACAACTTAGCCCCTCTCGCTTCTACTTTAAGATGGCCCTGAAACCCTAATCCCTTCTCCAGCCTTGGGTCGCTTGACGTCACAACCTCGTGCTTTTTGGTGTCGGATTTAGTTTGACCCATCTCTGAAAAGCCTCAATGTTTTGCTGCTGAGGACAGTTTGTTCTCTTTGCGCCGTTCTTGGCCCGCGCTCCCATCTCCTGGACAATGTACGTGAAGGGGCGATGGGCTCTGCCTCGTGCCCTTGGCATCTGCTCTGGTGTGCGGCCATTCCCACTGCAATGTATCGTCCTACATTGATGCCTAGGTTTTGATTTAGTTTAGAGATGCAGAGCGGCAATTAGCCCCTTGGCTCACCGAGTGTGCAAGACCAGTGATCCCCTACACGCTCGCACTATCCTACACACATTGGAGATCATTTACACTTATACCAAGCCGATGGATGTGGAAGGGATGTTGTTACTGGCGGAGAGTCTGGGACCAGAGGCTAGTTTCCACGCTGTATCTCTAAACTAAACGGAAACTTAGGCATCAATGAATGGCGACACATGTAGTGATGGCGTAGGTTTTCTCCAGATGCTCCAGTTTCTTCCCGCACTCTGAAGATGTCTGGGTTTGTAGTTTAATGGCTTTGTTAAAGATTGTAAATTGTCGAGCGTGTAGGATAGTGCGAGTGTATGGGGTCGCTTGTCTGCGTGCACTCAGCCTGTCTCCACACTGAATCTCTAAACTAAACTAAAGGTCAAACTCTAGTACAATAGGTGGAGCAAAGGGGAAGATACAGAGTGTAGAATATAGTTCTCAGCATTGCAGCGCACCAGTTCCAGAGACAGAGTCCAATGTCCGCAATGGGGTAGAGGTGAATCAGACAGTAGCCCAGCTTATGGAAGGACCGTTCAGAAGCCTGATAACAGAGGGGAAGAAGCTGTTCCTGAGTCTGGTGGTGCGACGCTTTCAAGCTTCTGTACCTTCTGCCTGATGGGAGCACGGAGAAGGAATGACCGGGGTGGGACAGGGACAAGCCTTTGATCGTGTCGGCTGCTTTTTTGAGAGCGTGAAGTGTAGATGGAGTGAGTGGTGGGGAGTGTGGTCTGTGCGATGGGCTGGGCTACACCTACAACTCCCTGCAACTTCATGTGGTCTTGGGCAGAGCTGTTCCCAGACCAAGCTGTGATGCAGCCCGACAGTCTGCCCTCTATGGTGCGACTGTAGTTAAACTAGAAATGCAATAAAATCCGTACGGACTGTTGGTTGAGTTGTGTAGAAAAGTGCAGTTAATGCCCAGGTTGTTTAGTTTAGTTTATCGTCACGTGTGGCTGAGGTACTGTGAAAAGCTTTTGCTGAGTGCTGTTAAGTCAGCGCAAAGACTATACGTGATTACAATACAGTCCTCCACAGTGTACAGATACGTGATAAAGGGAATAAAGTGCGATTGAAGACAGCCCAAGGGTCTCCAATGAGGTTAAATGGAAAGTCTAATTGGTCTCTCTAATTGGCGATAGGAAGGTTCAGGTGCCTGATAACTGCTGGGAAGAAACTATCCCTGAATCAGGAGGTGTGCGATTTCACACTTCATGCCTGATGGGAGAGTAGAGACTGCTCCTTGATTCTGTTGCTGGCCTCGCTGAGGCAACGTGAAGTGTTGATGGAAGGGACGTTGGTTTGTCTGATGGTCTGGGCTGTGTCCACAATTCTCTGCAATGTCACGCTGTCTTGGACGGAGCTGTTCCCAAACCATTCCGAGATGCATCCCGATAATTTGCTTCCCACGTCGCATCTGTAGAAGTTGGCGAGAGGGGTTGCGGGCATGCCGAACTTCCCAAGCCTTGTGAGGAAGTCGAGGCATTGAGGTGCTTGCTTGGCTATTGTTCCAATATTCAATGGATCAGTGATACTGTATTGTCACATGTACCGAGCTGGACAGCCAGATGCTTTTATTTTAATCTAACCCGGTAAAATCATACAGCAGACTTCAAATTCCTCGGGGTTCACATCTCTGACGATCTGTCCTGGTCCCTCAACACCGTCAAACTGATTAAAAAGGCACAGCAGCGCCTCTACTTTCTGAGGAGGCTTAAGAAAGCTCACCTGTCCCCTCAGATCCTGTCCAACTTCTACAGCATCCTGACCACCAGCTTCACGGTGTGGAACAGCGGCTGCACCCGCAGCTGACGGGAAGGCACTGCAACCGGTGGTGAAAACCGCCCGTCACATCATCGGTGGGTGCCCCGCTCCCCGCCATGGCTGCCCTTCACCGCACACGGTGGCTGAGACGGGCTGGCAAAACCATTAAGGACCCCTCACACCCCAACTGTTTGCCCTCCTCCCATCAGGGAGGCGGTACGGGAGCCTCAGGTCTCGCACCAGCAGGCTAAGGAACAGCTTCTTCCCCCACACCATCACCCTGCTGAGCTCACAGGCCCTGCACTAGCCCCCCCTCTTCTCATCAGTATTATTTATCGTTTATATAATTTATTGTTCTCTTATTCACCAGAATATAGCACATGTCAATCTTTAGCACCTTAACAACTATCTGTATATATGTATATGCCTGTGCACATACACCAGTATGTCCCATTTGTATATATTAATCAGCACTTTACTACCTTGCACCCTGGTTAGATGCAAGACTGCATTGTGTTGTACTGCACTGTACTATGTGAAATGACAACAAAGTTGAATCTAATCTAATCTAACCGAGTCGGTACACAGGAGTCGCCACGTTTCTGGCGAAGACAAAGTAAGAAAAGTTCAGTGAACAGTCCGATCATCGCTGGGTGGTTCCCGACGGCCTTCCTCGCTATCGCTGTGGCCACTCCTCTCGCGGTTGCTTGCGGGGGCCCTCCTCATTCTCGGTGGCGCTGGTCCCTCCGATGGTGGTGGCTCGGGGACACGTTAGGAGTCCGCGGTGGGTGAGCCGGGCCTACAGGAGGGCTTGGCCCCGCTCACCGGGATAGTGCCGCCGTGTGACTATGGCTAGTCCAGGGCAAGTTGCTGGTGATATTTACTCCAATGGACTTCAGTGTCAGTTTAGTTTATTGTCACGTGTACCGAGGTACAGTGAAAAGCTTTTGTTGCGTACTAACCAGCCAGTGGGAAGACTATACATGATTACAATCGAAGGTAGACAAAAATGCTGGAGAAACTCAGCGGGTGAGGCAGCATCTATGGAGCAAAGGAAATAGGTTTGGGTTTCGGCCCGAAACGTAGCCCATTTCCTTTGCTCCATAGATGCTGTCTCACCCACTGCATTTTTGTCTACCTTCGATTTTCCAGCATCTGCAGTTCCTTCTTAATCATGATTACAATCGATCCATTTACAGTGTATAGATACATGATAAGGGAATAACGTTTAGTGCAAGGTAAAGCCAGCAAAGTCCGATCAAGGATAGTCCGAGGGTCATCAAAGAGGTAGATTAGTAGTTCAACTGTGGTAGGACGGTTCAGCTGCCTGCTAACAGCTGGGAAGAAACTGTCCCTCAATCTGGAGGTGTGCGTTTTCACACTTCTATACCTTTTGCCTGATGGGAGAGGGGAGGAGAGGGAATGGCCAGGGTGCAGCTCATCCTTGATTAATGCTGGTGGCCTTGCCGAGGCAGCGCGAAGTGTAGATGGAGTCAATGGAAGGGAGGTTGGTTTGTGTGGCGGTCTGGGCTGTGACAACTGCAACTTGCGGGCCTGGTCTCCTGCACGGGAGATCAATGTCCCCTGGTTGTTGAGAGTTCCCAATGTTCCCTTTCTCCCAGATGTGGAGTACTTGTGCTGATCTGATGAACTGCTGTAGGTCCAGCCCACTAATGATTTGGTCAGGATCAGTGGCCTTTCAACATTTCAAAGTTCTTGCATATGGGTGTTCATAAGGGATAGGAGCAGAACCAGGCCATTTGGCCCTTCAAGTCTACACCGCGGTAGAGTTGCTTCCCCCCAGCGCCGGAGACACGGGTTCGATCCTGATCCCAGGGGCTGTCTGTACAGAAAGGAACTGCAGATGCTGCTTTAAACCGAAGACAGACACAAAATGCTGGCGTAACTCAGCGGGACAGGCAGCATCTCTGGAGAGAAGGAACAGGTGACGATTTGGGTCGAGACGCTTCGGGTCACCCATTCCTTCTATCCAGAGATGCTGCCTGTCTCGCTGAGTTACGCCAGCATTTTGCGTCTACCTGCTGTCTGTGCAGAGTCTGTTCGTTCTCCCCGTGACCACGTGGGTTTTCTTCAGGTGCTCTGGTTTCCTCCTTCGCTCCCAAGATGTACAGGTTTGTGGGTTAACTGGCTTGGGTTAAAATTGTAAATGTGTCCCTTGTGTGTAGGATAGTGCTAGCGACGGGTTGATGTCTTTGCCGTCTTCAGTCTCTCTTTGTCGGTGGTTCATGAGGTCATATGGAATAGGAGCAGAATTAGGCCATTCGGCCCATCAAGTCTACTCTGCCATTCATCATGGCTGATTTATATTTCCCTCTTAACCCCACCTCCCCTGCCTTGTCCCCACACCTGTACTGGATGTTTATCTGGAGTGATCTGCTGACTGGGAAATTGTCCAGAATGTTAACATGCCTGTCGTTCAAGGCTCTGTGGCTGTCCTTGACAAAAGAGAACCTAATGGATAAGGCACTGGCCTCCTAAGCTGGTGATTGGGTCCCATCTGTTCCGGGCGGCACGGGGACGCGACGATAGAGTCGCTGCCTTTCAGCGGCAGAGACCCGCTTTGGATCCTGACTACGGCTGCTGTCTGCACGGAGTCTGCACGTTCTCCCCGTGACCTGCGTGGCCTTTCTCCGGTTTCCTCCCACACTCCAAAGGTGTGCAGATTTGTTGGTTCATTGGTTTTGGTGTAATTGTAAACTGTCGCCCGTGTGTAGGACAGTGCTGGTGTACGGGGATCGCTGGTCGGCACAGACTCGGTGGGCCGAAGGGCCTGTTTCCATGCTGTATCTCTAAACTAAACGTGTAAAAAAAGGGTCACATGGTTGCCGGGTCACCCTCCAGCCCGGGGGTTGGGGTTGACTGGGTGGTGGTTGGGGTTGGTTGGGGGGGGGGGGGTGATGACTGGGGGGGGGGGGGGGGTAGGGATAGCTGGGGGAGGGGGTTGCTTTGACTGGAGGGTGGGGGGTTTTGGCTGGAGGGGGGGTGGTTTGGCTGGTTGATGTTTACAGTGGCCGTGTCAATGTGTCCTGGCCTACCTTGTGATCCCAGTGTTGTGTATCACTTGGAGAGTGTTGGCCATGTGCTGGGCCGCAGCCCAGTCTATTTTTACTTTTATTTATTTTTTCCTTTAAGAGGGCAAAATCTTTACTTTTCCATCTAGGCCCTTCCCAGAGGCACGTTGCTGTTTATCCACCCTGCTCAGTATCCATTGCTCACAGACTGGTCGGTGCAGCGATACATCTTCAAGAATAGTGCAAGGCTTGGATAGAGTGGATGTGGAGAGGATGTTTCCACTGGTGGGAGAGTCTAGGACCAGAGGGCACTGCCTCAGAATTAAAGGACATTCTTTTAGGAAGGAGGTGAGGAGACATTTCTTTAGTCAGAGGGTGGTGAATCTATGGACGACTTTGCCACAGAAGGCTGTGGAGGCCGTCAGTGGATATTGTCAAGGCAGAGATAGATAGATTCTTAATTAGTGCGGGTGTCAGGGGTTATGAGGAAGGCAGGAGAATGTGATTCGGAGGGAGGGATAAGTCAGCCATGAGTAGACTTGATGGGCCAAATGGCCTAATTCTACTCCTATTCCTTATGACCTTATGGCGACCTCTCCCTGTAGCTAATATTCCCTAATCCGGGCAACGTTCTGGGTATATGGGTCAAATGGGACTAGCCCAATATGCCAGGATGGGAGGATCGTCGGTGGGTCGGAGGGTGAACTGGGTAATGTCTCCAGCACCTTCAAGGTCGGCTGCAGGAGGCACCCCCGGGACACTAAGATGACCGGGTCGGCTAAGAGTGGAGAGGGATGTGGGGTCGCGGGAACTGCTACAGTACATCGAGCGTGCGGGCCGACCGGACAATGGACTTTGAATAATGGCGGCAAAAATGGCGGCGCCCGCGTGTGTAATGTATGCAAAATGAATTTCACAGCGCAGTTGCACGTGTGACAAATAGAACACTAGTATAGTATAATAACAGCTGGGAACAAACTGTCCCTGAATCTGGAGGTGTGCGTTTTCACACTTCTGTACCTCTTGCCTGATTGGGGAGTGGCCTGGGTGAGACTTCCTTGATTATGTTGCTGGCCTTGCCGAGGCAGCGTGAGGTGTAGATGGAGTCAATGGTGGAAGGGTTTGTTGGTTTGTGTGATGGTCTGGGCTGCGTCCTTACTTGTGGTCTTGGACGGAGCTGACCCCAAACCATGCTGTGATGCATCCTGATGAAGTGCTGGAGTAACGCGGCTGGTTGGGCAGCATCCACGGGGTTCCGTGCGGTACGGATCTGACCCTGACCCGATTGCCCTTTGAGGTGGCTGGCCTGTATTCTTGGTGAAGCTGCTCCCAGCACCGTTGTTGACAGAAGGGGTTTAGTTTAGAGCGCGAATATGGGTCTTTCGTCCCACCAAGCCCACGGCGAACAGCGATCCCCGCACGCATCAATTGAGCGCCACGCATATGGCGCGTGAAGATTTTGTACATCCCCTAGTCCTGGGGCGCCGTGCGCGACCGCCCTCCACTGCCTACGTCACCACGCACCGTGCGCGCGTAATGTGCACCAAGCGCGCGTGTAAACGATGTCGCGTAAATTACACGCAAGTGACACCCAAGTGGGACAGGCCCTTAAAACTATCCTACACACACTAGGGACAATTTAACATTTACGCCAAGTCAATTAGCCTACAAACCTGTACGTCTTTGGAGTGTGGGGAGAAACGGAAGATCTTGGAGAAAACCCACGCAGGTCACGGGGAGAACGTGCAAACTCCGTAGAGACAGCGCCCGTAGTCCGGATGGAAGCCGGGTCTCTGGCGCTGTGAGGCAGCGACTCTACCGCTGTGCTGCCTGGTTAAGGGTGTGCTGCCACCACTGGCCCTGTCAACACTGGCAGCTGCGTGGCTACACTTCACTGGTCTGCTTTCACCACCGCACGGTTTATGGGCCAATATTACTTTGTGCAATTTCAAATCTTGCTCATCTTGTTAAATGAAGCAACGCGCCTTGTTCCGAAAGATAAGATTTGTTAATCTCATGAGGAAATGAGTTCATAAGTCATAGGAGCAGAATTTAGTCATTTGGCTACTCCCCCCTTCAATCATGGCCAATCTATCTTTCCCTCTCATCCCCATTCCCCTGCCTTCTGCCTTTGACACCCTTACTAAGGGCAGCACGGTGGCGCAGCGGTAGAGTTGCTGCCTCGCAACCCCAGAGACCCGGGTTCGATCTTGACTACAGGTGCTGTCTGTATGGAGTTTGCACGTTCTCCCCGTGGCCTGCGTGGGGTTTTTCCCGGAGCTCTGGTTTTCTCCCACACTCCAAAGACGTGCAGGTTTGTGGGTTAATTGGCTTTGTTAAAAAATTGTAAGTTGTCCCTATTGTGTAGGATGGTGCTAGTGTATGGGGATCGCTGGTCAGTGCGGACTGAGTGGGTTGAAGAGCCTGTTTCTGCGCTGTTTCTCTAAACTAAACTAGAATATGTCCAGCACCACTTTAAAAATACCCCATGACTTGGCCTCCACAGCTGTCTGTGGCAATTATTTCCACATATTCACCACCCTCCGACTAAAGAAATTCCTCCTCGTCTCGAAAGGTATGACCTTTTTCTGGGGCTGTGCCCTCTGGTCCTAGACTCTCCCACTAATGGAAACCTCCTCTTCACATCCACTCGTTCCAGGACTCTCACTGTTCGGTGAGTTTCAATGAGGTCCCCTCTCGTCCTTCTAAAGGGTGGGGAAGATTTCCACCCTGCCCTGCCCACTGGCAGAACGTCATCACACAGGTTCACACAAGTTATAGGAGCAGAATTAGGCCCTTCGGCCCATCGAGTCCACTCCGCCATTCAATCATGGCTGATCTCTGTCTCCTAATCCCATTTTCCTGCCTTCTCCTCATAACCCCTGTCACCCGTTCTAATCGAGAATTTGTCTATCACTGCCTTAAAATTATATGCACTGACTTGGCCTCCACAGCCCTCTGTGGCAATGAGTTCCTGACATTAACTACCCTCTGACTAAAGAAGTTCGTTCTCACCTCCTTTCTAAAAGAGCGCTCTTTAATTCCGAGGCTGTGACCTTAGTATAGTTTAGAGAGACAGCGAGGAAGCGGGCTCTTTTGGCCCAGCGGGTCCGAGCCGACCTGCGATCCCGCACATTAACACTACCCTATACCCACTGGGAAACAGTTTTGTACATTTACCAAGCCAATTAACTTACAAACCTGTACATCTTTGGAGTGCGGGAGGAAACCGAAGATCTCGGAGAAAACCCACGCGGGTCACGGGGAGAACGTGCAAACTCCGTACAGGCAGCACCCGTAGTCGGGATCGAACCCGGGTCTCCGGCGCTGCATTCGCTGTAAGGCAGCAACTCTACCGCTGCGCCACCGGGCCGCCCAGGCAGGCTAGGACCTCTGATCCTAGACTCTCCCACCAGTGGAACCATCCTTCCCACACCCACTCTATCTATGCCATGTGGAAAGACTTGGCAATGAAATTGGACGAAATTGAAACTCGGTAATAATTCCCTGTTGACCGGTGATGATGCAGACTTATGACTGCTGTATGTCAGTCAAACACACCCTACAGAATGGAATGCACACACCCAGGTATTTATGGAGGCAGAGAGTTGGCTAGTTTTTGTGCCAGAGAACCGCAAGCCCAGATTGAAAGTATTAACCTTTATAAAGCCTAGAGTTTGATTACACCAGCTTAGTCCCATGTGGTTTGTGTTTGGATAGAATAAAAGGACGTACCTTTAGAACGGAGACGAGGAGGTATTTCATTGAAACGTATCGAACAGTGAAAAGGCCTGGATAGAGTGGATGTGGTGAGGATGTTTCCACTAGTGGGAGAGTCTGTGATCAGAGGACACAGCTTCATAACATAAGGACGTACCTTTAGGAAGGAGTCGAGGTGGAATTTCTTTAGTCGGAGGGTGGTGAGCCTGTGGTGGCCCAGTCACAGATGGACAGGCAGCGTCTCTAGTGGACGTGGACAGGTGATGTTATTGTGAGCAACTTTGGCCCCCAACCCTGAGGAAGGTTGTGCTGGTGCTGGAGAGGGTTCACAGGAGGTTTACGAGAATGACTGGATAAAGTTACCTCCTAGGTTCCTATTCAATCTTTACCTCACTCCCCTTAAAACCTATGTCCACCCGTTCTCAATTCCCTCCAACCTCATCTATTGCAGGCACTGGGCCTGTACTTGCTAGCGTTTAGAAGGATGAGGTGGAGGATCTCGTTGAAACTAACCAAATAGTGAAAGGTGGCATTTGTGGAGGGATCTCTGACTGATCTGCTGAGTTTCTCCAGCAATTTTTTTTAATTTAATTTTTTTAATTTATTTTTTAACGTCGATCAATTTTTGCCTCACGGTTGTTAATTTTTTAACCTTAGGCAACAGTGCAATGGGATTAAGTTTGCTTATCTGTGGAGATTAAATCTCTCTCACAGTGGTGCAACAGGTAGAGTTGCTGCCTCACAGCGCTAGGGACCGGTTCGATCCTGACCTCGGGTGCTGCCTGTGTGGAGTTTGTACGCGCTCCTTATGATCGCGTGGGTTTCCTCTGGGTGCTCCGGTTTCCTCCCGCATCCCAAAGACATGTAGATTGATTGGCTCCTGTAAAACTGCTCCTTGCGTGTAGGCGGAGGGTGAGAAGGTGGGATAACATCGGACTAGTATGAACGGACGATTGATAGTGGGGGGCTGAAGGGCCTGTTTCCATGCTGCATCTTTTGTTCAGATGCCAGTACCTGAGGCCCTGAGCTGTAGGGAGAGGTTGAGCAGGCTCGGACTCTATTCCTTTGAGCGCAGGAGGATGAGGGGTGATTTTAAACTCATGAGAAAAATAGATCAGGTGAACACGCATAATATCTTGGGTAGACAAAAGTGCTGGAGAAACTCAGCGGATGCGGCAGCATCCATGGAGCGAAGGAAATAGGCAACGTTTCGGGCCGAAACCCTTCTTCAGACATCTGATGTGGGGTGGGGGGTGGGGGGGGGGGGGGCGGGAAGAAGCTGGGAAGAGGAGGAGCTAGAGGGCTGAGGGAGAGCTGAGAAGGTGAGGCAATAGATGAGGTTGGAGGGAATTGAGAACGGGTGGACATAGGTTTTAAGGGGAGTGAGGTAAAGATTTAATAGGAACCTAGGAGATAACTTTATACAGAGTGGTGGGTGCACAGAACGAGCTGCCAGAGGAGGCAGTTAAGGCAGGTACTATAGCAGTGTTTAAGAAACATCGAGACAAGTACATGTAGACAGAGGGATATGGGCCAAACTCTGGGACTAGTGTAGATGGGACATGTTGGTCGGTGTGGGCAAGTTGGGCCAACGGGCCTGTTGCCACACTGTATGACCAATGCAACGAATCAAGGTACAGACTCTGCCCACTGCCGCAGTGGGGCAGGAGCCTGGAATTTGGGTTTGGTTAGTTGAAGCAAGACTGAATGCCCAATCTTTCTGCTTGAAGGCTGCAAATGGGCCCCGCTGATGCTTCAGATTCTTGAGGTGTATTTAAATTCTCTGTAAAATCAGGAAGGACTCCTGGAATCCGAGAATTCACTAATTTGTGACATGTCACAGTGAGATTCTTTGTTTTGCATAGCCAAGGTATGCAGAGTCACCACATATAGGTCACCGACAGAGTTGTCTCCGATTACATTTTATCTCTGTTTGCTTTGTTGTTTACTTCTCCCAGCTAACTATGATCTATTCTACATGTTCCGTGATCTCCATCCCCTTTGTCCTATTTTCACACCTTGCACTTCCTTATCTCTGCATTTCCCTCCCCTCTGACATCAGTCTGAAGAAGGGTCTCGACCCGAAACGTCACCCATCCCGTCTCCCCAGAGATGCTGCCTGTCCTGCTGAGTTACTCCAGCACTTTGTGTCTTATCTTCAGTTTAAACCAGCATCTGCAGTTCCTGCCTACTCAAAGTGTTCCATTTAGTCTCCAATGGTCCCCCTTTGTTCTATTGGCACCCCCCCCCCCCGCCCCCACCCCCACGCCGGGTCCTCCTTGGTCGGATGTTTATTTAAAATCCGGCATTCAAAACAAGAAGTGTCAGTGTCTTGAAATGCTCCAGAAGATTAGATTTCATCTAATCAATGTTAATCGTTGGTCAAAGGATAACAGAGAGGAAATTGCCCGCATTTGGCGATTATAAGAGATTTTCCTGCCATGTGCTGTGATCACTCTTTAGAATTTACATTAAACTCTAGAGATACAGCGTGGAAACAAGCCCTTCGGCCCATCTAATCCGTGCCGACCAGTGATCACCCGGTACACTAACACCGTCCTGCACACCAGGGGCTGCGTACAATTTTACAGAGGACAGTCAACCTACGAACCTGCGCGTCTTTGGAGCGTGGGAGGAAACCGAAGCCCCCGGAGAAATCCCACGCGGGTCACGGGGAGAACGTACAAACTCCGTGCAGACAAGCACCCGTAGTCAGCATCGGACCCGGGTCTCTGGCGCTGTGAGGCAGCAACTCTACCGCTGCGCCACCATGCCTCCCTGAAGTGTAGATGGTCAATTGGATGGGAGGGGTGTGGTGTGGTGTGGAGGGTGGGGGGAGAGAGGCTGATTTGTGTGATGGGCTGGGCTACATCCACAACCCTCTCTCTCTCTCTGCAGTTTCTTGCAATCCAGAGCAGATTCATTGTCAACAAGCTGTGATGCACCCCGCTAGCGATTCTTCTGCAGACGCTGGTAAGAGTCATTGGAGAGCTGCTGGACTGATTACAATGGGCAAAACAGATGTGCTGTAACTAGAGAGCAGAAAAATCGCCACGATATCTTTGGAAGAAAACCCATAAAATGTTGGAAAGGCCCAGGGGCCAGGCAGCATCTATGGAAAGAGAAACAGTTCATGGCAACTTTCTCTTTCCATCCATGCTGCCTAGCCTGACTTTTCCTTCCAGCACTTTCTGACATTATTCCAGATTTCCAGTGTGTGTGTGTGTGTGTGTGGTTTTAGTATCTCCCTCTATGCAAGACTTAGTCACTGTGTACATTCGGACTGAGATGAGAATACTTTTGAGGTCAGCGCAGGAAAAAAAACAGCCAAAGAGTTATACAACGTGGAAACGGGCCCTTTGGCCCAACTTGCCCACACTGACCTACACGCCCCATCCACACTAGTCCCACCTGCCTGCGATTGGCCCACATCCCTCTAAATCGATCCTATCCATGCACCTGTCCAAATGTTTCTTAAATATTGTGATAGTCCCTGCCTGCACTACCTCCTCTGGCGTTCCATACACCCACCATGCTTGTGTAAAAATAAAGGTTACCTCTTGGGATCCTATTAAATCCTTCCCCGCTTACAAACCTAATTCCTTTGGTTCTCGATTTTCCCATATTCTGGGCAAGAGGGTCTGTGAGTCTATCGAATCTATTCCTCTGATGATTTTTGTACACTTCTGTAGGATCCCCCCGCATCCTCCTTCGCACCAAGGACTAGAGGCCAAGCCTGCTCAATCTCTCCCTATAGCTCAGGTCCTCGAATCCTGGCAACATCATATCGTAAATCTCTGAACCCCTTTTCCAGCTTGACATCATCTTTCCTATGACATGGTGACCAAAACTGAACACGCTACTCTAAATGCGGCCTCACCAATATCCTATGTAACTGCAACATGACTGATGAAGGCCGAAAGCCTTTTTGACCACCGGATCTACCCACGATGCCGCTTTCAAATAATTGTGCACTTGCACTCCGAGATCCCTCTGCTCTACAGCACAGAATTCAGGAATCGGAGATGCAAAGGGACTTGGGAATGTTGGTGCAGGATTCCCAAAAAGTTAATCTGCGTCGAATCGGTAGTAAAGAAAGCTTATTTCGAGAGGGCTTGTATACAAAAACAGGGATGTAATGCTGAGGCTCTATAAGGCGCATTAGGAATATTGTGAGCAATTTTGGGAACTATATCTGAGGAAGGATGTGCTGGCTCTGGAGAGGGTCCAGAGGAGGTTTACGAGAATGATCCCAGGAATGAGTAGGTTAACCTATGATGAGCGTTTGTCGGCACTGGGCCTGTACTCGCTGGAGTTTAGAAGAATGAGGGGGATCCTCATTGAAACATACAGAATAGTGAAAGGCCCGGATAGAGTGGATGTGGAGAGGATGTTCCCACTAGTGGGAGAGTCTAGGGCTAGAGGTCATAGCCTCAGAATTAAAGGCCGTTCCTTTAGGAAGGAGATGAGGAGGAATTTAATTAGTCAGTGAGTGGTGAATCTGTGGAATTCATTGCCACAGACGGCTGAGGAGGCCTAGTCAGTGGATATTTTTAAGGTAGCGATGGATAAATTCTTGATTAGTACGGGTGTCGGGGATTATGGGGAGAAGGCAGGAGAATGGGGCTAGGAGGGAGAGATAGATCAGCCATGATTGAATGGAGGAGTAGACTTGATGGGCCGAATGGCCTAATTCTGCTCCTATCACCTATGATCACTCCCAGAGCCCTACCATTCACTGTGTAGGTCGTGACCATGTTAGGCCCCTAAATGCAACACCTCACATTTCTCCGTATTAAATTCCATCAACATTTCCTCAGCCTAACTGCCCAACCGACCTAGGTCCTGCTCCAATTTTAGCTCTCACATCAAGTCATGCTCTTCTTGAACAGCAGAACCAGTTTGAAGGGCGGAAAGGCCTGTTCCTGCTTCTGGTTTCTCTAATCGTTTATGAAAATAATTGGCTGGCCCTGTGGAGTGTTTATCTTTCAAGTGTTGCTTAAACCTATCCTGGTGTCGCAACCTCCTGAGTCATTGGTTTTGGGTGCAAACTCCACGCTTGTCTTTCAGCTCCATGCAGGGAAATTGTGGGGTAAGGCATGGAATTAGATTGTAGTGCAGCTTAGGACCTGGCCCTTCAGCCCACATTGTCTGTACTGGTCATGATGCCAATTTAAACTGCATGGTCGATGTCCTGTTCATGTACTTATCTATGTTCAAGGAGGAACTGCAGATGCTGGAAAATCGAAGGTAGACAAAAATGCTGGAGAAACTCAGCGGTTGTGGCAGCATTTATGGAGCGAAGGAAATGGGCAACGTTTTCGGAACGGGTCTGAAGAAGATTTTTGGCCCGAAACGTTGCCTATTTCCTTCGCTCCATAGATGCTGCCGCATCCGCTGAGTTTGTCCAGCATTTTTGTCTACCTTCATGTACTTATCTAAATGGCTCCAGTGGCGTGAACGTATTGGCCACCATTTTCAGCTCTCTGGCCTCCATTTTAGGCACTGGCCTTCATCAAGTCACAGTATTGACTATAGAAGTTGGGAGTTCATGTTGCAGTTGTACAGGACATTGGTGAGGCCGCATTTAGATTTTGGTCACACTGTTATAGGAAAGACGTTGTCAAGCTGGAAAGGGTGCAGAGAAGATTTCCAAGGACGTTGCCAGGACTTGAGGGCCTGAGCTATGGGGTTGGTCAGGCTAGGTCACAATTCCTTGGTGAGCAGAAGGATGAGGGGTAGTTTCACAGAGGTGTATAAGAGGGTTAGATGGGGTAAATGCAGTCTTTGACCCGGAGTAGGGGGATCAAGAACCAGAGGACTAAAGTGAGGGAGGGAAAGATTTGATAGGAACCTGAGCGGCAACTGTTTTTACACAAAGGGTGGTGGATGTATGAAATGAGGCTGTTGCTATCTGAATGATTTTTAGAAAACATTTGAACAGGTACATGGGTAGCATGGGTTTGGAGGGATATGGGCCCAACGCAGGCAGGTGGGATTAGTGTAGATGGGGCATGTTGGTCGGTCTGGGTACGTTGGGCCAAAGGACCTGCATCCACACTGTATCACTCTGACCTCTCCTTGCATGGCCTTCCAGGCACCTACCGCTCTGGGTTGAGTAAACGTGCCTTGTAATCAGGTCAAACTGAAGTACAGCAGGTAGAGCAAAGGGGCAGATACAGAGTGCAGAATATAGTTCTCAGCATTGTAACACACTAGTTCAATAGATAAAGTCCAATGTCCGCAATGGGGTAGAGGTGAATCGGGCAGTGCCCGTGCTTATGGAAGGACCATTCAGAAGCCTGATAACAGAGGGGAAGAAGCTGTTCCTGAGTCTGGTGGTGTGCGCTTTCAAGCTTCTGTACCTTCTGCCAGACGGGAGCGGGGAGAAGAAGGAATGACCGACCGGGGTGGGACAAGTCTTTGATTATGTTGGCTGCTTTTAGGCAATAGACAATAGGTGCAGGAGTAGGCCAGTCGGCCCTTCGAGCCAGCACCACCATTCAATGTGATCATGGCTGATCATCCACAATCAGTACCCCGTTCCTGCCTTCTCCCCATATCCCCTGACTCTACCATCTTTAAGAGCTCTATCGAACTCTCTCTTGAAAGCATCCAGAGAACCAGCCTCCACCGCCCTCTGAGACGGAGAACTCCACAGACTCACCACTCTCTGTGTGAAAAAGCTTTCCTTCATCTCTGTTCTAAATGGCTTCACTTATTCTTAATCTATGGCCGCTGGTTCTGGAATCCCCTAACATTGGGAACATGTTTCCTGCCTCTAGCGTGTCCAAACCCTTAATAATCTTATATGTTTCAATAAGATCCCCTTATTGATCTCATCCTTCTAAATTCCAGAGTGCACAAACCCAGCCGCTACATTCTCTCAGCATATGACAGTCCTGCCATCCCAGGAATTAACCTTGTAAACCTACGCTGCACTCCCTCAATAGCAAGAATGTCCTTCCTCAAGTTTGGAGACCAAAACTGCACACAATACTCCAGGTGTGGTCTTACCCGGGCCCTGTACAATTGCAAGAGGACCTCTTTGCTCCTAAAGTCAACTCCTCGTGTAATGAAGGCCAACATGCCATTCACTTTCTTCACTGCCTGCTGTACCTGCATGCTTATTTTCAGTGACTGATGAACAAGGACCCCCAGATCCCCTTTTCCCAACTTGACACCATTTGGATAATAATCTGTTCCTGTTTTTGCCACCAAAGTGGATAACCTCACATTCTGAAAGGGACCCGTTAATCCTACCCTTTGTTTCCTGTCTGTCAACCAATTTTCTATCCATGTCAGCACTCTACCCCCAATTCCACGTGCTCTAATTTTGCTCACTAATCTCCTATGTGGGACCTTATCAAATGCTTTCTGAAAGTCCAGGTGCACTACATCCACTGGCTCTCCCTTGTCCAATATTCTGGTTACATCCTCACAAAATTCCAGAAGATTAGTCAAGCATGATTTCCCCTTCGTAAATCCATGCTGACTCGGACCGATCCTGTTACTGCTATCCAAATGTGCCGCTATTTCATCTTTTATTATTGACTCCAGCATCTTCCCCACCACCGATGTCAGGCTAACTGGTCTATAATTCCCTGTTTTCTCTCTGTCCCCTTTTTAATGAGTGGGATAACATTAGCTACCCTCCAATCCGCAGGAACTGATCCTGAATCTATAGAACATTGGAAAATGATCACCAATGCGTCCACGATTTCTCGAGCCACTCCCGTAGTACCCTGGAACAAGTTGTCAAACCAGGCCACGATGTAACTGGTCAGCATGCTCTCTAATGTGCACCTGTAGAAGTTAGAGAGAGTCCTCCTTGACAGACCGACTCTCCATAATCTTCTCAGGAAGTAGAGGCGCTGATGAGCTTTCTTTGTAATTGCATCAGTGTTCTCGGACCAGGAGAGATCTTCAGAAATATGCACGCCCAGGAATTTGAGGCTCTTGACCCTCTCTACCATCGACCCGTTGATATAAACGGGACGTTTTGTTTAAGAAGGAACTGCAGATGCTGGAAAATCGAAGGTAGACAAAAGTGCTGGAGAAATTAAGCGGGTGCAGCAGCATCTATGGAGCGAAGGAAATAGGCAACGTTTCGGGCCAAAACCCCCCTTCAGACTGATGCATGGGTAGATATAAACGGGACTGTGGGTTCCCCCATCCTACCCCTTCCATTTGGAATATAGTGAGCAAGTTTGGGCACTATCTGAGGAAGGATGTGCTGGCTCTGGAGAGGGTCCAGAGGAGGTTTACAAGAATGATCCCAGGAATGAGTGTGTTAACATATGATGAGCGTTTATCGGCACTGGGCCTGTACTCACTGGATTTTAAAAGAATGAGGGGGGACCTCATTGAAACTTACAGAATAGTGAAAGGCTTGGATAGAGTAGATGTGGAGAGGATGTTTCTACTAGTGGGAGAGTCTAGGACTAGAGGTCATGGCATCAGAATTAACGGATGTTCCTTTAGGAAGTGCCGGTGGCTGGCCTAACTTGGAGAGATTTCTTTAGTCGGAGGGTGGTAAATCTGTGGAATTCTTTGCCACAGAAGTCCGTGGAAGCCAAGTGCATGGATATTTTTAAGGCAGAAAGATAGATTCTTGATTAGTACGGGTGTCAGGGGTTATGGGGAATAGGCAGAAGAATGGGCTAAGGAGGGAGAGATAGATTAGCCATGATTGAATGACGGAGTAGATTGATTCTATCCCATTTGATGGGCCGAATGGCCTAATTCTACTCCTTTCACTTATGACCTTATGATGACAATCTTGCCGCCAGAGTGTCTAGTCTTTGCTTCTCTGTCCTCGGACCTAAAGGAATTTGTTTAGTTTAGTTTAGAGATACAGCACGGAAACAGGCCCTTAGGCCCACCAGGTCCGCGCCGACCAGCGATGCCCGCACATTAACACTATCCTACACTCACTAGGGACAATTTTTACATTTATACCAAGCCAATTACCCAACCAACCTGTACGTCTTTGGAGCGCGGGAGGAAACTGAGGATCTCTGAGAAAACCCACGCAGGTCACGGGGAGAACGTGCAAACTCCGTACAGACAGCACCCGTGGTCGGGATTGAACCCGGGTCTCCGGCGCTGCATTTGCTGTAAGGCAGCAACTCTACCCCTGCGCCACCGTGACCGCCTTGGACATCATCCATGTGTGGGAGGAGGAGGAGTAGATACTACGTTAGTAACCCTCTCCTACATCCATCCATCCATCAAACCATCCACCCACCACCATCAGATAATCTGGTCAGTCATAGAGTTGTACAGCGTAGGAACAGGCCCTTCAGCCCAGCATGCCTCATCTGCACTAGTCTCACCTGCCCGCATTTGGCCCATATTCCTCGGAGCGTCCTGTGCAAATGTTTCTTAAACATCGTGATAGTACCTACCTCAACTACCTCCTCTGGCCACCATCCTTTGTGTTTAAAAAAATAATAATTCATATTAAATCTTTTCCCTCCTCATCTTAAACCCATGTCCTCTGGTTCCCCGTCTTGGCAAGCGACTCTTGTGTTTACCGGATCTATTCCTCTCATGATTTTGTACATCTCTATTAGATCAACGCTCACTCTCCTGCGCCCCAAGCAATAAAGTCCAAACCTGCTCAACCTCCCCCTATAGCTCAGGCCCTCTAGTCCTGGCAACATCCTCGTAAATCTTCCCTGAACCCTTTCCAGCTCGACAACATCTTTCCTATAAGCGGGTGACCCCAAAACTGTATTGGCCCTCAACTTCTGCAGTTGTACAGAGCCCTAGTGACACAGCACCTGGAGTACTGTTTGCAGTTTTGGTCCCCTAATTTGAGGAAGGACATTCTTGCTATTGAGGGAGTGCAGCGTAGGTTTACAAGGTTAATTCCTGGCATGGCGGGACTGTCATATGCTGAGAGAATGGAGCGGCTGGGCTTGTACACTCTGACGTTTAGAAGGATGAGAGGGGATCTTATTGAAACATATAAGATTATTCAGGGTTTGGACGTGCTAGAGGCAGGAAACATGTTCCCGAACCAGGGCCACACACAGTTTAAGAATAAGGGGTAAGCCATTTAGAACGGAGACGAGGAAACACTTTTTCACACAGAGAGTGGTGAGTGTTGAATTCTCTGCCTCAGAGGGCAGTGGAGGCCAGTTCTCTGGATACTTTAAAGAGAGAATTAGATAGGGCTCTTAAAGATAGCGGTGTCGGGGGATATGGGGAGAAGGCAGGAACGGGGCACTGATTGTGGATGATCAGCCATGATCACATTGAATGGCGGTTCTGGCTCGAAGGGCTGAATGGCCTCCTCCTGCACCTATTGTCTATTGTCACTGGTAATTCCAATTTGGAGATCTTTGCCGGACTTGTCGAGCAAGTTGTTTTTTGGTTAGAGGGGCAGGAAAAGTCTTGCGTTTTTGTCGAGCAGCGCCTTTTTTATTACGTGCATTCATAAAAAAACATACAAATAAACTTTATCCAGAGGCGAGTAACTCTGTGCCTGCAGCCTTTTTGGAAGGGTTACAGGAGGCCAGGAGGGTTAATTTGCCTATGGGTGTGGGAGACTACTGTCGAAACCTCTCCGATTCAAAGCGGCACAGACAGAATGGAGCAGCTACAGGTTTTGTTTTGTTTACTGTGGTTGTGGAATACACTTCCCGGCTCACTATATTTAACTCTGGCTGCACAGTGGTAGAGTCGCTGCCTCACAGCGCCAGAGACCCGGGCTCGATCCTGACTACGGGCGCTGTCTCTTCTGAGTTTGTACGTTCTCCCCGTGACCTGCGTGGGTTTTCTCCAGGAGCTCCGGTTTCCTCCCACACTCCAAAGACGTGCCAGTTTGTAGGTTAATTGGCTTTGGTTAAAAGCCATTGTAATTGTCCCTCACGTGTTGGACAGTGTTAATGTGCGGGGATCGCTGGTCGGCGCGGACTTGCAGGGCCTGTTCCCGCGCTGTACTGGTGGAAGTGGGTCGTCAGTGTGGACCGACCGGGGTGTGCTGAAGGGCATGTTTCTGTGCTGCATCGCCCCTCTATGTCCCCTGCTGCACATCTCCCCGTGAGCGGAGTATTAATGTGTTAGTGATGTGGCGTGTGGCAGAGGAGGTTTAGTTTTGTTTAGAGACACAGCGCAAAAACAGGCCCTTCGGCCCACCGAGTCCTCTCTGGCTAGTGTTCCCCGCACACTAACACTATCCGACACAGACCTGGGACAATTTACACACACACCAAGCCAGTTAACCTACAAAGCTGTACACCGTTGGAGTGTGGGAGGAAACCGAAGATCTCGGAGAAACCTGCGAGATCTGAAATAAAGCCGGGCCATTTGTTTTATACCTTTTACAGTCGGACTAGAAAGAGATGATTTTTTGTTTGTGTTGTACAAATATTGTACACAATGCTCTCAATGTTTTGCTGGTCATGGTAGATGGTGGTCGGATGTTTGCACAGGAGATTGCTTTTGGAGATGGCTGCAAGGGATGCAGCCACAGAGTAAACTCAACACGTGTATACGCACACCTGCGTTTATGGGGCGACAGGGTGGGGCAGCGGTACAGTTGCTGCCTTGCAGAGCTTGCAGCACCAGAGTTCCATGTTCGATCCCGACTACGGGTGCTGCTTGTGCACAGTTTGTACGTTCTCCCCGTGACCGCGTGGGTTTGCTCCGAGCAAAACATTGTTAGCATTGTGTACAATCTTTGTACAAATACAGAAGAAAAAAATCTCTTTCTGGGTCAGATTAGAAAATAGGTACAGGAGGAGGCCATTCCGCCCTTCGAGCCAGCACCGCCATTCATTGTGATCATGGCTGATCGTTCGATATCAATAACCCGTGCCTGCCTTCTCCCCATATCCCTTGATTCCACTAGCCCATAGAGCTCTATCTAACTCTCTCTTAAACCCATCCAGTGATTTGGCCTCCACTGCTCTCTGTGGCAGGGAATTCCACAAATTCACAACTCTCTGGGTGAAAAAGTTTTTTCTCACCTCAGTCTTAAATGGCCTCCCCTTTATTCTAAAACTGTGGCCCCTGGTTCTGGACTCGCCCAACATTGGGGAAAATTTTTACTGCATCTAGTTTGTCCAGTCCTTTTATAATTTTATGTTTCTATAAGATGCCCCCTCATCCTTCTAAACTCCAGTGAATACAAGCCTAGTCTTTTCAATCTTTCCTCATATGACAGTCCCGCCATCCCAGGGATCAATCTCGTGAACCTACGCTGCACTGCCTCAATCACAAGGATGTCCTTCCTCAAATTAGGAGACCAAAACTGTACACAATACTCCAGATGTGGTCTCACCAGAGCCCCATACAAATGCAGAAGAACCTCTCTACTCCTATACTGAAATCCTCTTGTTATGAAGGCCAACATCCCATTAGCTTTCTTCACTGCCTGCTGTACCTGCACGCCAACTTTCAGTGACTGGTGCACAAGGACTGGAAAAGGTTTTTTTAAATAAATGGTACAACTTTACTTCAGCTCTAGCAGGTACCTCCGAGATCTTCGGTTTCCTCCCACACTCCATAGATGTGCAGGTTTGGCTTGGTATAAGTGTAAATTGTCCCTAATGTGTGTATGATAGTGTTAGTGTGCGGCAATCACTGGTCGGCGCGGACTCTGTGTTTCTGTGCTAAACTAAACGAAACTAAACCTCCAGATTCAGGGACAGTTTCTTCCCAGCTGTTATCGGGCAACTGAACCATCCTACCACCAACCAGAGAGCGGTGCTGAACTACTATCTAAAAGCATAGTTGCTCAAGAAACAATTTATCGTCTGGTTTGTAAAAATATGTTCAGCGTGTTCAGAACTATTGCTCTTGAGGTAAAACTAGATTTGTTTATTATCGTCACGTGTATGAAGGTACATTCTTCCCATCGGGCAAGAGGTACAGAAGTGTGAAAACGCACACACCTCCAGATTCAGAGACAGTTTCCTCCCAGCTGTTATCGGGCAACTGAACCATCCTATCACCAACCAGAGAGCGGTGCTGAACTACTATCTGCCTCATTGGAGACCCTTGTACTGTCTTTATTTGGACTTTACTGGACTTTATCTTACACTAAACGCGATTTCCTTAATCCTGTATCTGTACACTATGGATGGCTTGACTGTAACCATGTACAGATGCTCCCCGATTTATGATGCTTCAACTTACGATATTTCAACTTTACAATGGTGGAAACGCTGGGCAACGGCGGTGAGCCGCAGCTCACGTCCGTCACGTGACCAAATTGTATTAAATGCTTTTTCGACTTGCGGTATTTTCGGTTTATCAGAACGTAACGCCATCGTTGGTCGAGGAGCAGCTGTGTTCTCTTTCCGCTGACCGGTTAACATACGACAAAAGCTCTTCGCTGTACCTCGGTACACGTGACACTAAATTATACGTTTAACAAGTTGTTTAATTAGTGCTGTCATTGGTTTCCCCGCTGATTATTTTCACTCTGGCTACCAAGGATTTGCACATTGGGTATCTGTACTCTAAACTCATTATTAGCAGAAGGTTTACAAGGCAGAACCTAGAACAGTACAGGGGGCGCAAGGAACTGCAGATGCTGGAGTATTGAGTATGGTGCAAGGTGCAGGAGGAACTCTGCAGGTCAGGCAGCATCTGTGGAGGGAAATGGATGGGTGACGTTTAGGGTCAGGATCCTTCTTCAGACTGGTTGCAATCGGGGGGAGAGAGCTTTCTTCCCTTCTTCCACAAACTGTCTGAAGGTGGATCCCCATACACATCTACTCCCTCCGCAGATGCTGCCTGACCTGCTGAGTTCCTCCAGCACTTTGTATAGAAGAGTGCAGCAGAGGCACAGGCCCTTTGGCCCGCAATGTCCGTGCCTAATAGGATGCCAGGTTAAATTAATTTCCTCTGCCCGTTGGTGATCCATTCCCCTCCTTGTGTATATCTCCATGGCTGGCAGGGTGACGCAGGGGTAGAATTGTTGCCTTATAGCGCTGGCAGAACCGGAGACCCGGGTTCGATCCCGACTACAGGTGCTGTCTGTACGGAGTTTATATGTTCTCCCCGTGACCGTGTGGGTTTTCTCTGAGTTCTTCGGTTTTCTCCCACTATCCAAAGACGTGCAGGTTTGTAGGTTAATCGGCTTGGTATTAGTAGTGTAAATTGTCCTTGATGTGTGTGTTTGTGTAAGATAGTGTTAATGTGTGGGCTCGGTGGGCCGAAGGGCCTGTTTCCACGCTGTATCTCTAAGCTAAACTAAACCAAACTAAATCCCTTTTTAAATGCAACTATCGTAACCCTGGCACTCTATTCCAAGAGCCCACCGCTCTCTGCAGGGGGCAAAAAACATGCTCCATACAACTCCTTTAAATGCTGCCCCTCTCCCCTTAAAGCTGTGCCCCACTAGTCTTTGACAACTCCACCCGTGGGACGGGGCGCAGGTTCTGACTGTCTACCCTATCTATGCCTCTCTTAATACTTCTATCAGATCTCCCTTCCAGTCCCAGGACTCCAGACAGAACAATCCAAGTCTGTCCAACCTCCCCCTGTAGCTCTAGTCCAGGCATTAGTCTAGTAAGCCTCTTATCCCCCTCTTCAAAGCCTCCACATCCTTCCAGTATCTTGTATGTTGCTCATGTGGTGAATGTAGCTGATTATTCTGCTTTTGGTGTCCTGCTCCACTCTAAACTTTAGTTAGCGTGGAAACAGGCCCTTCGGCCCACCTCGTCCGCGCCAACTAGTGTTTAACTGTACACTAGCACGACCCCACACACTAGGGGCAATTAACCTACAAACCTGCATGTATTTGGGATGTGGGAGGAAACCGGAGTAACTTCTGCATTCCCCCTCTTCCCCCTCCCTCGTCATCCTTCTAGTTTCACTGTTCGTATCCCTGCATTATTACCTCTTCCCCAACCAACAATGGACCATTGTGGTCTCTACCCTTCCCTTGGTCATGTGTTGCCGGTGCTGCTTTGTTCTGGCCTTTTCCTACCTCCAGTTCCCTCCCCTCTACTCGCAGCCTGAAGAAGGGTCCTGTCCCCGAAACGTCACCCATCCATTTTCTCCAGAGATGCTGCCTGACCCGCTGAGTAGCTCCGGCGCTTTGTCTATTTGCGGTCGGGGGAAAACGCACGCAGTCACGGGAGAACGTGCAAAGCCCGTACAGGCAGCACCTTGGGTCGGGAGGGAACCCGGGTCTCTGGCGCTGTGAGGCAGCAACTCTACCGCTGCGCCACTGTGAAGGTCCTGGCGTGTGATTTAGCGCTCCACTTGAATGATAAGCGACGTAGTGATTGTGAACAGGATCCGTGGCGGTTTTTGGATTGGCCATTTGTGTGGGCAAGCATGCAGGTGCCTGAAGCTGTTGCATTCCCGAGTGCTGTTTGCATGGCCTAATAGTAGATTAACCTCGAGAACAATTATCTTCTGGTTTAGTAAAATTTGTTCAGCGTGTTCGAAACTATTTGCTCTGAGGTAAAACTAGATTTGTTTATTATCGTCACGTATTCTCTTCCATCCGGCAAGAGGTACAGAAGTGTGAAAACGCACACCTCCAGATTCACGGACAGTTTCTTCCCAGCTCAACCATCAGGCAATTGAACCATCCTATCACCAGCAAGAGAGCAGTCCTGACCTCCCATCTACCTCATTGGAGACCCTCAGACAATCTTTGATCTGATTTTACTGGACTTTATCTTGCAATCGTGTTATTCCCTTTATCCTGTATCTGTACACTGCGGGCAGCTCGATTGTAATCGTGTGCTGTATAGTCTTTTTGCTGACTGGTTAGCACGCAACAAGTTTACTAGACTTTGGTACATGTGACAATGTACAGTGAAAAGCTGTTTGTTTTGCATGCATCCCAAGCATACCACATTATACCATACAATGAAGTCTGGCCAATACAATCTGGTTGGCATAGACTTGGTGGGCCGAAGGGCCTGTTTCGGCACTGTATCTCTAAAGTCTAAACCAATTTAAACTCGAGTACAATAGATAGAGCAAAGGGGAAGATACAGAGTGCAGAATACAGTTCTCAGCCTTGTAGCGCACCAGTTCCAGAGACAAAGTCCAATGTCGACAGTGAGGTGGAGGTGAATCAGACAGTGTGTCCCAAAGGAGAGTATGTGTACATCCCAAAGACTTGTGGGTTTGTAGGTTAATTGGCCTCTGTACAATTGCCCCATATGTGCAGGGAGTGGACAGGAAAGTGGGATAAGATCGAACGAGTGTGAACGCTCTATCTCTGAACCAAACACACCAGACTAACCAGTGGAGCAAGAGCCTGATCCTCTTGAGTTTCCCCAAGGCCGAAAGCCTTGGTGACTCATTCTTTAAATTCCGACTGATCTTTTTGTTTTGCACTTGAATCTTTGCCTGTGTTCAGATTGGCTGGCTTTTGTTTGTGAGCTTTGAAGAGATAATTTGGTCAAACAGCTACAAGTGGCTTCAGGCGAGACTGACGATGAGGTGGGGCTGGTACGTTCTAGTTTGGCCATAAGGTTAATTTAATTTGCCCCGTGAGCTACCTGTATTGAGAAGCTCCACAGCTACTATCTAGCTCAGGGGTGGGGAACCTGCGGCCTTCTAGGCCATCAAGTGCAGCCTTTTGAATGAATCCAAATTGTGTAGAACAAATCCTTTTATTTTTATTAATATGTTTTTGTTCGTCTTTTATTATTATTTTTGTAATCTTAAAATGAACTTATTTAAAATACCAAAGAGTAAAAGAAGATGCAACAAAATAGTCCTCCCCGACTGACGGCCACAATTAAAACGTTAGTAAGTTATGAGGGCTCTTTTAACAAAATAATGTACATTTTGAAGTATATCTATCTGATTGAAGTATTTTGGATGCGGCCTTATTAGATTACAGCTAACACAATGTGGCATTCCAACATGAAAAGGCTCCCCAGCCCTGATCTAGCTCATTGGAGAGCCTGGAACAATCCTTGATCAAAACTGTTTACTCTGAGGTAAATTAAATTTTTTGTTTGAGTAGTTTGTTATTTACAGTATTGTCACATGTACTGAGGTACACTCTCCTATCAGGGAAGAGGTACAGAAGTGTGAAAAGGCACAACTCTAGATTCAGGGACAGTTTCTTCCCAGCTGTTATCGGGTAACTGAAACCATCTTGCGACTAGCTAGAGAGCGGTCCTGAACTGCTATCTACCTCATTGGAGACCCTCGGACTATCTTTGATCAGACTTTACTGGACTTTATCTTGGACTAAACGTTTTTCATGTTATTCCCTTTATCCTGTATCTGTACACTGTGGACGGATTAATTGTAATCGTGTACAGTCTTATAGACTGGATAGCACGCAACAGAAAAGCTTTTCACTGTACCTCGGTACACGTGACAATAAGCTAAACTAAAGTGTGATTCAGAGGTCACCACAGACTTGGTGGTGTTGACCTTGGAGTTGACTGAGGATCAAGAGTCTCAATGTTGGGATCTCAGAGCTGAAATCTTTATATGACCGACCAGAGATCCCCGCACACTAACACTATCCTACACACACTAGGGACAATTTACATGTATACCAAGCCAATTAGCCTACAAACCTGTATGTCTTTGGAGTGTGGGAGGAAACTGGAGCACGTGGAGAAAAGCCCACGGGGAGAACGTGCAAACTCCGTACCGACAGCGCCTTTAGTTGTGATCAAACCCAGGTCTCTGGTGCCACAAGGCAGCAGTTCTGCCACTGTGCCACCATGCCGCATTCAACTGGCTGGCTAGCGCGCAACACTTTTCACCTCGGCACATAAAGTAAACCGTGAGTGTGAAGTCACCGCACACTTGTGTGGTTTGACCTTGGATTTATTGCTTCTATGAGGCTGTGTTGACCGGGCCTTGAGTACGTTTCTGTTCTCGAAAAACTGTCCTTGTGAAAAACTGTCGGAATTGAGAAGTGGCCAAGACGGTCCAACCTTAGGCTAGGCGAGTTGGTTTAATGAACCCAGCATGTCATATCAGGTTGTGGTAACAAATTTGGCAACCTCTGTTGCTTAGAGTTAAACCTTGATGTTTTATCTAATCCCAAATTATTATTTTTAAATTAATCCAAAAGGTGCCCACTCTATCCATACTTCATAGCAGTTAATGGCAATGTGTGCAAGCTCCATAAAATGTACAAGAACGTTCTTTTAAGCCTTGGAGCTGCCTTTGAAAGACTGTTTGCCATTGAGATAAGTTCATACCATAATGTTTATATGTTCTAGGAGAATTGGGCCATTTGGCCCCACCATTCATTCATGGCTGGTCTATCTTTCCTTCTCAACCCCATTCTCCTCTGCCTTCTCCCCATAACCCCTGACATCAATACTAATCAAGGATATGTCAATCTCTATCTTAAAAATATCCATTGACTTGGCCTGCACAGCCGTCCCTGTGGCAATGAATTCCACAGTTTCACCACCCCCTGACCAAATAAATTTCTCCTCGTCTCCTTTCTAGCGGTAGTTAAACCATCAATCTGTGATCATAGTCTTACAGCATGGAAACAGGCCCTTCGGCCCAACCTGTCCATGCTGACCATGCTGCCCCATCTACACTAGCCCCACCTGCCTGTGTTTGGCCCATATCCCGCTAAACCTTTCCCATCCGTGCACCTGTCCAGATGTCTTTTAAAAGAGATGATGTGACTGGGGTATCTTTCCCCCTGTCAGGGTCACACGTTGAGAGGAGGGGAGAGCTTCCTGAGTGCACAATCGGAGTGAAGTTGCTGGATAGAAATTTAGGTTTATTTTTGGCACGTGCACCAAGGTTGAATGAAACGCTTTGTTTTGCGTGCTCTCCGAGCAGATCGGATCTACCATACACAAACACCATCGTCAAACTATACTCAATGGATAAATCAAAGGGGAAGATACAGAGTGCAGGATATAGTTCTCTGCATTGTAGTGCATCAGTTCCAGAGACAAAGTCCATTGTCCGCAATGGGGTAGAGGTGAATCAGACAGCTTATGGAAGGACCTTTCACAATCCTGATAAGAAGGGAAGAAGCTGTTCCTGAGTCTGGTGGTGCGCGCTTTCAAGCTCCTGTACCTTCTGCCAGACAGGACCAGGGAGAAGAAGGAACGACCTGGGTGGGACAAGTCTTTGATTGTGTCAGCTGCTTTTCCGAGGCAGCGTGAAGTGTAGGTGGAGTCAGTGGTGGGGGGTCTGGCCTGCGATGGGCTGGGTTACATCCACAACTCTACTGCCCTGGGCTTGGGTGTGGTGGAATTTGTCAAATATGTTGAACGTTTCATTAGGCATTTTGTAGCGGGCCCTATGAGGGAGAAAGCAAAGGTTGGCCTATTCATTGGGAATTAGGTTGGGTAAATAACTGAAGTATTTTTGTGGTCCAGTGACCACTGCTTTTCAACATTAAAATAGTTATGGATAAGGACAGGGTGGGCCCCTCAAGTTGAAGTTATGGATTTGGCCAAGGCCAAATCTGATGGTATTAGACAGGAACTTGCATTGGGTATTTTGTAAAGCGGTGATTGATAAAACTTCCTAATCAGTAAGTGTGTCAAAAGTTACAGGGAGAAGGCAGGAGAATGGGGTTGAGAGGGAAAGGTAGATGGGCCATGATTGAATGGCGGAGGAGACTTGATGGGCCGAATGGCCGAATTCCGCTCCAATTACTTCTGAATTTGCTAAAGTCGGTTGTTTGCAGGGAAAGGGAACTACGGAAGTTGGGATGCTTTTAAAAAGTGTGATCGTGAGAGTTTAAGGCATGCTTGTTCCTGTTAGAGTGAAGAGCAAGGCAGGTGGGAGTAAGGAACTGTGGATATGCCATCCACAGTGGGTCGGCCACTTAGGACTGAGATGAGGAAAATCTTTTTCACCCAGAGAGTTGTGAATCTGTGGAATTCTCTGCCACAGAAAGCAGTGGAGGCCAATTCACTGGATGTTTTCAAGAGAGAGTTAGCTCTTGGGGCTAACGGAATCAAGGGATATTAGGGAGAAAGCTGGAACGGGGTACTGATTGTGGATGATCAGCCATGATCACCTTGAATGGCCGTGCTGGCTTGAATGGGCCGAATGGCCTACTCCTGCACCTATTTTCTATGTTTCTGTGTTTCAATGATCAGGAGAAATTGAGGATCTGGTCTGGACAAAGGAGGCATGGAACTGGACCAGGCAGTCAGGAACAAGTGGATCCTTGGAGGAACCGGGATCAAGTGGATCTCTGGAGGAGCAGGGGACCGAGGAGCATATTCAAGAAGGAATTCAAGAGGGCAAAAAGTGGGATGAAATTAAGGAAAATTCAGAGATTTTATGTACATTAAGAGGGTGACTAGAGAAAGACTAGCGGCCCTCAGAAACCCAAGTAGTCTGAACTTAGAGGTGTACAAAATCATGAGAGGAATAGATTGGGTCGATGCACAGAACCTCTTGCCCAGAGTAGGGGAATGGAGAACCAGAGGACATGGCTTTAATGTGGGAGGGGGGGGAGATTTAATAGGAACCTGAGGGGTAACTTTTTCACACAAAGGGTGGTGAGTGCATGGAACGAGCTGCCAGAGGAGGTAGTTGAGGCAGGCAGTATCGTAGCGTTTAACAAAAACATTTGGCCAGGTACAGGTTTAGAGGGATATGGGCCAAACGCAGGCAGGTGGGACTAGTGTAGATGGGACTAGTATAGTTGGGATATGTTGGCCGGTGCGGACATGTTGGGCCAAAGGGCCTGTTTCCACACTGTATCACTCTATGATTACGGTGATCTCTGTGTGGGGCCGCAGGAGATGGGCAAGGAGAGTTTGGGCAGTTAATAGAGATGTTTTGAGGACAATCCGTATTATGGTCGAGGAGGTGCTGGACGTCCTGAGGTGTATGTAGGCAGATGAATCCCCTGGGTCTGATCAGATATATCACAGGACATTGTGGGAAGATAGGGAAGAAATCGACACAAAAAGCTGGAGTAACTCAGCGGGACAGGCAGCATCTCTGGAGAGAAGAAATGGGTGACGTTTCGGGTCGAGTCCCTTCTCCAGACTAGGAGTCAAGGGAGAGGGAGACATAGAGATATGGATGGGTAAGATGTGAAAACGACAGATCAAAGCAGACAAAGTAAAATTAATCGGGTCAGTGAAACTATTTGGAGAACAAGGGTGGGGGGGGGGGGGGGGGGGACCGAGAGAGGGGGAAAGCAATGGTTACTTGAAGTTAGAGCAGTCAATATTCACACTGCTGGGTTGTAAGCTGCCCAAGCGAAATATGAGGTGCTGTTCCTCCAATTTGCCTTGGGCCTAACTCTGACAGTGGAGGCGGCCCGGGACAGAAAGGTCAGTGTGGGAATGAGAAAGGGATTTGAAGTAATTAGCAACCGGGAGATCACGTGGGCCTAGGCGAATTGAGCAAAGGTGCTGAGTGAAACGATCGCTGGGTCCTGCAGGAGCTTTGGCTGATAGATATATGTGTGTTATTGCCAGAAGATGTACAACATGGAAATTGGCTCTTCGGCACAAGCCGTCCACACTAACCTAGATACCCCATCTAAGCTGGTTCCACTTACCTGCATTTGGCCTATATCCCTCTAACCCTTTCCTATCCATGTACCTGTCCAAGTGTCTATTAAATGCCATTGTAGTACCTGCTGCAGCCACCTTCTCTGGCAGCTCGTTCAACATAACTACCACCCTTGGCATCCTGTTAGATCTTTCTCTACTCATCTTAGACCTATGTTTAATACAAAATATATATAATTCATAAAATATATTAATATATTTAATAAGCATGTAAGTTTATTGGCCAAGCATTCACATACAAGGAATTTGCCTTGGTGCTCCACCCACAAGGAACAACATGCATACAGTGATAGTTACAAATGAATCAGAATACACTAAATATTAATAATAATAAAACATTCATGATAAAACACCATTAATCAAGCATGTGAACCAACAAAATACCAGATCAAAGGGAGGCTACAGATTTTTGGCTGTTGAGTAGAGCAACTACTCGTGGATAAAAACTGTTTCTATGTCCGGCTGTGGCAGCTTTGACAGTCCGGAGTCGCCTTCCAGAGGGAAGTGATTCAAAGAGGAAGTAATACAAACTTTGTTTAATAGGTGTTGCATTTGTGGATGTCAAACCAGGGCAGGACCTTTGCGGTGAACGGTAGGGCCCTGGGGGTGTTAAAGATCAGAGGGATCTCGGCGTGCAAGTACCTAGTTTCCTTGAATTTGGTGTCACCGGTAGATTGGGTGGTGATGATGACGAAGGCTTTAGTACGCTAGCCTTCATCAGTCAGACTACTGAGTGTAGAGGTTGGGATGTTATGTTGCGGTTGTGCAAGACGTTGGTGAAACCGCATGTGAAGTATTGGGCTCACTCTTGGTCACCCTGCGCGAGAAGGATGTTGTCGAGCTGGAGTGTGAACGATCCATCTTCTAGATGCGCTGGGGCGCATCCTCAGTGATGTGACCTGGGGTCATCGGGTGTTTCGGGTCGCACAACATCAGACACCCTCGCCCAGGCGACCCAGCCGGGGTTGATCAGGCCCCGACTTGCGTCCCAGCAGCAGCCGCCCACGGATCAGCCATCTTAGTAACCACTCTGCAGGGGTTGGGAGACCCTAGTGCGTGGAGGGACTGGGCTCTGTGGGGTGACTCCCGGCCGGGCTCCTCCTGTGTCTCACCAGGTTCAAGGTCTGTGCGCGGCACCTCTTTCTCCTTCTCCGAGCATTTCATTCTCGCCTGATGGATGTTTAGGCCACGATGGTTCATTAGGCCTTTCCGTAGCGTTGTTGGGTGTCTTTCTCACGAAAGACACAGACTGGGGTGCTAACCCAGCCTGTCCCGGGTGCCGAAAGAGTGCAGGGAAGATTTAAGAGTAGCCGCCAAGACTCGAGGGCCAGCTGCAGACAGGGGACGTCATTCCTTGAAGCGTAGAAGGCCGAGGGGTGATCTCGTAGAGGGAAGAGATGAGGGGAATTGACATGGTGAATGCACAGTCTTTTACCCACCACCGAATGTTGGGCCTCTACTTAACACTAGTGAGCCTAACATCTGCGGAGGATTCTGAGGAATAAGATGTATAAGCGGGGATGATTAGGGATAGTCCATTATTGTTTTGAAAGGTAGACAAAATTGCTGGAGAAACTCAGCGGGTGCGGCAGCATCTATGGAGCGAAGGAAATAGGCAACGTTTCGGGACGAGCTGAGTTTCTCCAGCAATTTTGTCTACCTTCCATTTTCCAGCATCTGCAGTTACTCCTTGAACATTGTTTTGAAAGATCATGCCTTTAGAAATTCTATTGATGTTTTGGAGACTATTGATGAGGGCAAGTGCATGGAGGTCTCTATGGACTTTTGCAAGGCCATTACAGGCATAGATTCGTATCTGTTCACGCTAACCCAAGATGTCTCGTCTAAGCTAATCCTATTCCGCCACAAATGGCCCATATTCCTCTCAAACCTCCTATCCATGTACCTGTCCGTGTTTATTAAAAGCTGTGACAGTACCTGCCTCTATGACCTCCACCAGTAATAGACACAAAATGCTGGCGTAATCTCTGAAGAGACGGAATAGGTGACGTTTCGTGTCGAGACCCTTCTTCAGATCCGACCCTTGCTATTGAGGGAGTGCAGCGTAGGTTTACAAGGTTACTTCCCGGGATGGCGGGACTGTCATATGTTGAGAGAATGGAGCGGCTGGGCTTGTACACTCTGGAGTGTAGAAGGATGAGAGGGTATCTCATTGAAACATATAAGATTGTTAAGGGTTTGGACACGCTAGAGGCAGGAAACATGTTCCCGATGTTGGGAGAGTCCAGAACCAGGGGCCACAGTTTAAGAATAAGGGGTAAGCCATTTAGAACAGAGATGAGGAAACACTTTTTCCCACAGTCTGTGGAATTCTCTGCCTCCGAGTGCGGTGGAGGCCGCTTCTCTGGATGCTTTCAAGAGCTAGATAGGGCTCTTAAAGATAGCGGAGTCAGAGGATATGGGGAGAAGGCAGGAACGGGGTACTGATTGGGGATGATCAGCCATGATCACGTTAAATGGTGGTGCTGGCTCGAAGGGCTGAATGGCCTACTCCTGCGTCTATTGTCTATTGTCTATTGACCATTGACCTGAAACGGCACCCATTCCTATTTCTCTCCAGAGATGCTGCCTGTCCCGCTGAGTTACTCCAGCATTTTGTGTCTGTCTTCGGTTCAGACCAGCATCTGCGGTTCCGTCCTACACATGACTCCACTGGCAGCTCGTTCCACATACCCACCACCGTTGGGATCTTATTACAGATTTTGGGGTGGTAGTGATAGATAGCCTGGTGGATGCAGGCCAATCTGACCGGTGCACTCCACGCGGCCTCTGAATTCAGGCACTTAAGGGTGGGTGATAAATGTTGGTGTCAGGGGCACTCGCATCCTTCAAACATATCAAGAGCCAATAATAAAGGTTAGGGGGTGCTTAAGGTGAAGCAGAAGGTGGATCCTGACCTGACGAACCCGATTGGCTGACCTAAAGCAGCCCCCAATCTGACCATGTTCGGGAGTGTAGAGATGACTGCAGGTTATTTTCAGTGGGAATATTGATCGAGGTCGTAATGCAGATCGCGTTTAGTCTCATTTAAAGATACAGAGAGCATGGAGACAGACCTTTCTCCCCACCGAATCCACGCTCACCCTCGATCACCCGTTCACGCTAGTTCCCTGTTATCCCACTCTCTCATCCGCTCCCTACGCACTGGGGGCAATTTACAGAGCGCCAATTAACCCGCAAACTGGCACGTATGTGGGAGGAGACCGGAGCACCCGGAGGAAACCCACGCGGTCACGGGGAGAACGAGCAAACTCCACACGGGCAGCGCCCGAGGTCAGGATCAAGCCCGTGTTTCTGGCGTCGTGAGGCAGCAACGTGGCCACTTTGTCGCCCAACAGTTCTTTTCAGTTTGCGATCTTGTTTATATTTTAATAAACCTCCCGTTAATGTAATTCAAAATGTATTCCTCCTTGACACGGGGCCTACTTTATTGGGCTGCTGCCAAGATCATGGCCAATATTTCCCATCCACCACCCCGCCCACCCCCCCCCCCCCCACCACCCAACCCCACCCTCTCCTCTCCTCCCAGATTGGCCACGTTACCGGGACCAGATTAGTAGATCATTTGACTGTTCCTTGCAGCCGCTTGGCTCTGAATGAGTGCATGTGGAAGGCGCTCACATTGAGCAGTTGTACCCACCTGGCATTGGTATGGCACTGTGAAAACAAGTTTTATGGCTTGTATGTGAGGTCACTTAAATACTTGGGAATTGCAAACCGCTTTCCATCACCTGTACAATGCTTCCTAATGTTCCAGCGAACATTACAACTGCTGCTCTTGGAATGAGCGTCGGCAGAGCGGCACGGTGGCGCAGCGGTAGAGTTGGGTTCAGAGACCCCGGGTTCGATCCCGACTACGGGCGCTGTCTGTACGGAGTTTGTACGTTCTCCCTGTGACCGCGTGGGTTTTCTCCGGGTGCTCTGATTTCCTCCCACATTCCAAAGACGTGCAGGTTTGTAGGTTAATTGGCTCGGGTTGAATTGTCCCCAGTGTGTAGGATAGTGCCAGTGTAAGGGGATCACTGGTTAGTGTGGACTCGGTGGGCCGAAGGGCCTTTTCCGTGCTGTATCTTTAAAGTCTAAACATATTCCCCTCATAATCCTAAAACTATGTATGTGTATGTGTGTATATAATAAACATTCACATTTGCACTCACTCAACAAACAATAATAGTGCAAAAAAAAAAAATTAATGCCCCTGGGTTTAGTGTGGAGATACAGCATGGAAACAGGCCCTTCGGCCCACCTTGTCCGCGCCGACCAGCGATCCCCGCACATTAACACTATCCAACACCCACTAGGGACAGTTTTTACATTCACCAAGCCAATTAACCTACAAACCAGCACGTCTTTGGAATGTGGGAGAAAACCGAAGATCTCGGAGAAACCCCACGCAGGTCACGGGGAGAACGTGCAGACAGCACCCGTAGTCGGGATGGAACCCGGGTCTACGGCGCTGCATTCGCTGTAAGGCAGCAACTCTACCGCTGCGCCACCGTGACTGCCCACGGTCTATGTAGTTAAGAGCCTATTTGGAGGTTGTAGCGTTTAGTTAAGTAAGTACATTTATTGGCCAAGTATTCACATACAAGGAATTTGCCTTGGTGCTCCGTCCATGCAAGTAACAACATGACATACAGTGACAGTTACGACTAACCCGATAGTTGATCCTGAACCTGGACGTTACAGTTTTCAGGCTCCTGTACCTACTTCCCGATGGCAGGGGTGAAATGAGAGCGTGGTCATGGTGGTGTGGGTCTCTGATGATGCTGGCTGCGTTTGAGGCAGCAACTCCTCTAGATCCCTTTGAGGGTGGGGGGAAAAGGGGTTTAATAGGTGTTTTAATGTCCCAAGAACGTGAGGCTGGGGAAAGTTGACGATTGCTCCGTTTTTGGCCATGTCGGATCATCCAAGCTGAGGATTCTGCAGAATGTGTCTGATACTGGCCAGAACTTCCCAAGCTGACCCAGACTTAGTAAGCGGTAAAGGCCGCGGGTCAGGCGGCATCTCTGGAGAACATGGATAGTGACGTTTTGGGTCGGGACCTCTCGCTTCTTAGTTTAGAGACGCAGTGCGGAAACAGGCCCTTCGGCCCACCGAGTCTACACCGGCCCCCGGTCATTGACACTACCCTACACCTACATGAGGGACAATTTGTGTGGTTTTTCCAAACCAGCTTCCGCTGTTCCTTATATCTCCTTAGTACCAAAACTATTTGTCTCCATTCCCTCACCGTTTGCAGTGTTTTGTTAAAAATGTATTTTATTGTCATAGGTGCTGAAACTGAACAATACAATTCTTACTTGCAGCAGCACGACACATATATAAACAGAGAGCAAAGGCAAAAGCAATGCCCCCAGGTCTATGTAGATCCCAGCTTATTTGGAGTTTGTGGTGTTTAACAGCCTGATGGCTGCACGGAAGAAGCTGCTCCTGAACCTGGACGTTACAGTTTTCAGGCTCCTGTCCCTTCTTCCCGATGGCAGGGGTGAAATGAGAGCGCGGCCAGGGTGGTGTGGGTCTCTGATGATGCCGGCTGCCTTCTTGAGGCAGCGACTCCTGCAGATCCCTGCGATAGTGGGGAGGCCGGTACCCGTGATGGACCGGGCAGTGTCCACAACTGCCAGTGTTCGTGTCTTGCAGCAAATAATTGGGTCTTTTTATTCCGTTTCTCTCCCCCCTCGCCCCCCTCACCCCCCCCACTTCTCCTCCAAGGATGGCATCGTGGCTGAGCAGGGATTTGGAAGGGATTTCAGGAATGTCATTTGGCCCGGGTTTCAGTGTTGCTTGTGGGTCGGTGGGTATGGGAAGCTTCGGGAATGCTTGGAATGTTGGGTGGGAGGGGAATTCTGCTCCGGCTGTTCCACGCTTTGGTGAGGTATCCGTTTCCAAATAGCCATGGCTGGCAGGCTGTGTCGCTGTGGATGAAGGCAAGGTGGAAGGGCTCCTCGAGTGCATGTTCTTGGGCAGAAAAGGCCCCTCGCTTTACGTCCACCAGCCCAGGCTCTGGAGGGGAGGGAGACACAAAGTGTCGGAGTAACTCGGCGAGTCAGGCCGCATCTCTGGGGAACGTGGATAGGTGACGGTTCAGGTTTGGACCCCTAGTTCAGACGCAACGGCGATCCAATTTCTCTAGTGATGCTGCCCGACCAGTCGATCCTTAGTAAGCGGCACGGTGGCGCAGCGGTAGAGTCGCTGCCTCACCGAGCGAGAGACCCGGGTTCGATCCCGACTACGGGTGCTGCCTGTACGGAGTCTGTACGTTCTCCCCGTGACCCGCGTGGGTCTTCTCCGAGATCTTCGGTCTCCTCCCACTCTCCAAAGACGTACAGGTTTGTAGGCTAATTGGCTTGGTAAATGTAATAATTGCCCCTGGTCTGTGTAGGATGGTGTTAATGTGCGGGGATCGCTGGTTGGCGTGGGCCGAAGGGCCTGTTTCCACGCTGTATCTCTAACTAAACTAAATGCTTATTATAGTCCCTGCCTCAACTACCCCCTTTTGGCAGCTCATTCCACATACACCCCCCCCCCCCCCCCCCCCCCCCCCACTCTGAATAAATTGCCCCCTGAGCTTCTATTACATCTCTCCCCTTGAACCTATAGTCATAGAGTCACATGGTGTGGAAACAGGCCCTTCGGCCTAACTTGCTCACACCGACCAACTTGTCCCAGCTACACTAGTCCCACCTGCCTGCGCTTTGCCCATATCCCTCCAAACCTGTCCAATCCATGTACCTGTCTAACTGTTTCTTAAAAGTTGGTATAGTCCCAGCCTCAACTACCTCGTCTGGCAGCTTGTTCCATGCCCAGAGTTCTTGATTTCCTTATCCTGGATAAAAGACTCTAAGGGCATTTACCCAATCTATTCCAAACTCTAAATCCACTCCTTTAAGAAGGGCGGTGAAGGCAGGATATCTGAATGATTTCTTGATGAGCAAGGAAGGTGAATCATTTCTGGAGGTGGATGATGACGTTGGCAAGGTTGATCACTGATTAGTCATTGCATGGTTGAACAGCCCGAAGGGGCTGAGATCCTCGCTCAGTATTAAGTGTTTGTCTGTTCATCCTCTCTTGTTTTTTTTTTTTTGTTTTGCAGGATCCTTTGATTAATTCGCCTTTCCAGATCGCTGGCTTTGGGCCAAGACTTCACCCGCTGTCGTTTGGAGAAGGTGTCGAAGTTGACCCTCTGCCTCCCAAGGAGATCAGGTGATTACAGTGTTTTCCGCGCTGCCTTTAGTTTAGAGATACACCAGCGGAAACAGGCCCTTCGGCCCGCCGAGTCCTCACAGACCAGCGATCCCCGCGCAGTTTCACATTTCTACCAGGCCAATTAACCTACAAACCCGTACGTCTTTGGAGGGTGGGAGGAAACCAAAGATCTGGGAGAAAACCCACGCGGGTCACGGGGAGAACGTGCAAACTCCGTGTAGACAGCACCCGTAGTTGGGATCAAACCTGGGTCTCCTGCGCTGTAATAGACCTGTCCCACTGTACGAGGTAATTCAAGAGCTCTCCCAAGTAAAAAAAAAATCAAACTCGCGGTAAGCACGCAGAATGAACGTAGCGGGTACTTTGGAGCTCGGGGACGTCTCTTAGCGGCTCGTAACGCTAACGGCAGATACTCGGGAAACGCGGTAAGCTCGGGAAGACTCGTGAAGATTTTTCAACATGTTGAAAAATGTCCACAAGAGCCCCGAGTCCCCATGAGTAGCCACTACCGTAAATCTCCGAGTTCGGACCAGGGCAAACTCGGGAGAACTCTTTGAATGAACTCGTACACTGGGACAGGGCTGTAAGGGAGCAACTCTACACTGCTCCACAGTGCCGCCCCTCCCCCATTCTAAAGATGCGCAGGTTTGTAGGTTCATTGGCGCCTGTACATCCGCGCTGGAATCCTGTGTAGGGTAGAACCAGTGTACGAATGATCGCTGGTCAGCACAGACTTGGTGGGCCGAAGGGCCTGTTTCCTCACTGTATCTCTAAACTAAACTAAGTTCATTACACACAGCAGCAGCAGCAGCAGCATAATAGACGTGTAAACAGAGGAATAATTGGTAACATGATAAGCAAAACTTCAATAAATATGTAAAAGATCAGAAGGGCGATGGTGCTGGACTCCCAAACAAGTTAATTTGTAAGTCGAATCTGTAGTAAGCAAGGCAAATTCAATGCTAGCATTGATATCAAGAGGACTTGAATTCAAAAACAGTGATGTAATACTGAGACTCTGGTCAGGCCGCATTTGGAATACTGTGGGCATTTGGGCCCCTTATCTGAGGAAGGATGTGCTGGCTCTGGAGAGGGTCCACAGGAGGTTCGCAGGAATGAGTGGGTTAAATATGATGAGCATTTGACAGCACTGGGCCTCTACTCGCTAGAGTTTAGAAGCTTGAGGGGGAAACTTACTGAAACTTCCAGATTAGTGAAAGGCATAGATAGAGTGGATGTGGAAAGGACATTTCCACTGGTGGGAGAATCTAGAACCAGAGGTCATAGCCTCAGAATTTAAGGTCGCTCTTTTAGAAAGGAGGTGAGGGGGAACCTCTTTGATCAGAGGGTAGTTAATCTGTTGGATAAAGGCCAGAGATGTAAAAAAAGCTGTGAGACAAAAGGATTGAAGAGTTCATAAGATCAAAAGTGTGAATTAGGCCATTCGGCCCATCCTCTACTCCGCCATTCAATCATGGCTGATCTATCTCTCCCTCAGAACCCCATTCTCCTGCCTTCTCCCCATAACCTCTGACACCCATATTAATCAAGAATCTATCTATCTCTGCCTTAAATTTATCCACTGACTTGGCCTCCACAGCCTTCTGTGGCAAAGAATTCCATAGATTCACTACCCTCTGACTAAATACATTTCTCCTCATCTCCCTCCTAAAAGAACGTCCTCTAATTCTGAGGCTATGACACCTAGTCCTAGACTCTCCCACTAGTGGAAACATCCTCTCCACGTCCACTCTATTCAAACCTTTCACTATTCAGTACGTTTCAATGAGGTCCCGCCTCATTCTTCTAAACTCCAGTGAGTACAGGCCTAGTGCCCGTCAAACGCTCATCATATGTTAACCTACTCAATCCTGGGATCATTCTTGTAAACCTCCTCTGGACCCTCTCCAGAGCCAGCACAACCTCGGATATGGTGCCCAAAAAGAATTATGAATTAGAGTCATAGAGTGATACAGCGTGGAAACAGGCCCTTCGGCCCAACTCGTCCACACTGGCCAACATGTCCCATGTACACTAGTCCCACCTGCCTGCATTTCACCCGTATTCCTCCAAACCTGCCCTATCCATGTACCTGTCTGTTTCTCTAATGTTGGGATAGTCCCTTACCCCTCAGATTCCTATTAAATCTTTTCTCCTTCACCTTAAACCTTTGTCCTTTGGTTCTCGATTCACCTACTCTGGGCAAGAGACTCTGTGCATCTAAATTGTGAAGCTAGAGGAAGGAATGAGGGGGAGAGGAGAAATAGGTGAGGCGCAGGGGATGGTGGAGGGGAAGAAAGAGAGGCGTCTGAGGGAGAAAGAGGTGATGGGGGATGATTAAGGGTTACAGGTAGTCTTTGTCTATACACCAAAAACATTCCCTTACTACCAGAACTAATCTGTTAGTAGGACAGATGGGCCATTCTGTTTATGCGTGCGCTCCTGTTTGGTGAAGGGTTCCCCAGTTGGTCAGCAAAATGCACAAAGTGCTGGGGCATCTCGGACCGCATCTCTGGCGATCATGGATAGGTGGCGATTCAGGCGGGCTCTGAGAAAGGGCCCCGACCTAAGATGTCGCTTGTCCACGTTCACCAGAGATGACCGCACTTCAGAATTATTTCATTGGCTGCACAACTAACCGGGACTACCTATCTTGATGATGGAATGGAATGAATTACAGGTGCACCTTTCTGAATGGATGCTTTCTTCGAGCCTCTTGATCCACAATTCTCACTGCTGCTTTCCACGGAACGGTTTTTAACAGCACGTGTCGTACAGCCTTGAAACAGGCCCTTCGGCCCAACTTGTCCATGTTGATCGAGTTGTCCCATCTAAGCTGGTCCAATTTTCCTCCACATTTCGCCCATACCCCTCTGAACCTTTCCTGTCCGCGCACCTGCCCATGGGTCTTTTAAATGCTGTTATACTACCTGCCTCAACCACCCCATCTGGCAGCTCATTCCATCCACCCATTTTCCATCTCTGTGGAAACGTTGCCCCCTCAGATTCCTATTAAATCTTGCCCCCCTCATCTTAAACCAATCTCATGAACCTACGGTGCACTGCCTCAATCACAAGGATGTCCTTTGAGGAAGGAGACCAAAACTGTACACAATACTCCAGATGTGGTCTCACCAGAGCCCTATACAACTGCAGAAGAACCTTGTTACTCCTATACTGAAATCCTCTTGTTATGAAGGCCAACATTCCTAAGAAAGCTAATGGAATGTTGGCCTTCATAACAAGAGGATTGTAAGTGTAAGTATTCAGCGACACGATCGCCCAGTCTGCGATTGGTCTCACCTATATGCATCGGGAATTTGTATTTGTATTTAGAAAGAGACTGATGGAACAAAGGAATTGAAGGATATCTAGATAATCCAGGAGAGGGGATTGATGTGACAATATGCTATTGAATAACCTACACCTGCTCCGCATGTTCTTCTACATAATTTAGTTTATTTAAAAAATATAGCATGGAAGCAAGGCCCTTCAGCCCATCGACCACCTGTTCACACTATCTCCATGTTATCCCACTTTCTTATTCACTCCCTACACACCGGGGGCAAATTACAGAGGCCGATTAACCTACAAACCTGCACGTGGTGGAGGAAACCAGAGCACCCGGAGGAAACCCACGCGGTCATAATAGGAATGGAATTAGGCCATTCAGCCCCTCGAGTCTACACCATTCAATCATGGCTGATCTATCTCTCCCTCCTCGCCCCATTCTCCTGCCTTCTCCGCATAACCCCAAACATCCATACTAATCAAGAATCGTATCTATCGCTGCTTTAAAAATATCCATTGACGGCCTCCACAGCGTTCTGTGGCAAAGGATTCCACAGATTCACCACCCTCTGACTAAAGAAATTCCATCACATCTCCTTCCAAAAAAAACGTCCTTTAATCCTGCGGCTGTGACCGCTGGTCCTAGACTCTCCCACTAGTGGAAACATCCTCTCCACATCCACCCTATCCAAGCCACGGGGAGAAGGTGCAAACTCCACACAGACAGCGCCCGAGGTCAGTGTCGAACCAGGGCCTCTGGAGCTGTGAGGCAGCGGGTCTATCAGCCTCGTCACTGTGCTGCAAATACATATTCCCCTAAGAGAAGGGAACCAGCTTTTCCTCTACCGACATCCTCCCCATGTCAGGTCCTGGTAGAATTTCATAATTTAATATCTCCTTTCATTGAAACTTACAGAATAATGAAAGCTATAGATAGAGTGGATGTGGAGAGGATGTTTCCATTGGTGGGAGAGTCTAGGAGCAAAGAGGTCCTTCTGCAGTTGTATAGGGCCCTAGTGAGACCACACCTGGAGTATTGTGTGCAGTTTTGTTCCCCTAATTTGAGGAAGGACATTCTTGCTATTGAGGGAGTGCAGCGTAGGTTTACAAGGTTAATTCCCGGGATGGCGGGACTGTCATATGCTGAGAGAATGGAGCAGCTGGGCTTGTATACTCCGGAGTTTAGAAGGAAGAGAGGGAATCTTATTGAAACATATAAGATTATTACGGGTTTGGACACGCAAGAGGCAGGAAACATGTTCCCGATGTTGGGGGAGTCCAGAACCAGGGGCCACAGTTTAAGAATAAGGGGTAAGCCATTTAGAACGGAGACAAGGAAACACTTCTTCACACAGAGTGGTGAGTCTGTGGAAATCTCTGCCTCAGAGGGCGGTGGAGGCCAGTTCTCTGGATACTTTCAAGATTGTCTATTGACCAGAGGTCTTAGCCTCTGAATTAAAGAACGATGTTTTAGAAAGGAGGTGAGGAGGAACTTCTTTAGAATGAAGGAATAGGTGACGTTTCGGGTCGAGTCTGATGAAGGGTCTCGACCCGAAACGTATACAATTAGTTAAATGTAATCAGGTGGACAGTGAAACGAGTCAGAGCTAGGATGGGGGAGGGTTGGAGAGAGAGAGGGAAAGCAAGGGTTACATGAAGTTGGAGAAGTGAATATTCACACTGCTGTTGTAAGCAGCTCACACAAAACTCCCCTTTGATCTCTTATTTTCACACCTTGCCCTTCCATATCTCTATGCCTCCCTCTCCCCTGACTCTCAGTCTGAAGAAGGATCTTGACCCGAAAGCATCTCCAGAGATGCTGCCCGCTGAGTTACTCCAGGATTTTGTGTCTATCGTCTTTTTTAGTTTAGTTTAGAGATACAGCACGGAAACGGGTCCTTTGCTTGAGTCCAAGCCCGCCAGCAATCACTCGTGCACAAGTTGCAGCCAGTTACTCCAGCTTGTAGACTATCTCCGAGGTGTCTTGTCTCCCCCTTCATTCCCATTGTCTGGTTACTCATCCCTCGGAGTGTTTTTACTGAACCAATGCCATTGGCAGCGTGTGTCGAGTGTAGTGTAACCACAATGGTGGATTGGAGAGCCACTTGGTTCTGTCGATGTTTCAGGTGGAAACTATGCATGCTTAAAACTTTCCTGCCTGCCGAAATCTTCCGCAGGCCTGTGTCCAACAGTTGCAGACAATTTCAACAGCTGCATGAGTTGGACCTTGTCTGTGCGTGTACTGAACATAAAATGGCACTTGGTGATCAGAAACTCAGTGACAGAAACCTACTAGACGTTCCGCTATATTACAATCAAAAGGGTTAAAGGGGAGCGGTGGAGTTGCTGCCTTCACAGTGCCACAGACCCCGATTCAATCCTGACTACGGGTGCCTGCCTTTTACTGGACTTCATCTTGCACACAACCTTGTTCCCTTTACCGTGCATCTGTACACTGTAAATGGCTCGATTGTAAACGTGCATTGCCCTTCCCCTTCCACTGACTGGTTAGCACGCAGCAAAATCTTTTCACTGTACCTCGGTAACAATAAACCAAACCAACTAGCTGTCTGTGCGGAGTTTGCACGTTCTCTCTGTGACTGCGTGGAGGAGAGAGAGTTGGTGTCCGCTATTGCCGATTGGCTGCTATAACTGAGTGAGAGGGGGAGAGTTTAACCCGAGGTTGGGAGGGGAGAAGTGCGGTGTCGGGAGAGGGGGGGAGTTAAACCAGGGGGGGTTCACAGCCGTGGAGCGGCAGAGCCCCCGAACCCACACGTGGTGCACCGGGGACGGGCCCGGTGCTCACGCCTCCTTCACGCTGCTCACTCTCCCCGCTCCCGCAACCGGAAGCTCCCGCTCGCCACGTGGCGGTGGTGTGGGGGGGTGCAGTGGGAGCTTCGACCCGCTATAACCAAAATCCAGTATACAGAGGTGGATTACTGTACATGAATATGAAAGGTTTGGAGGGATATTGGCCAAATGCAGGCAAGTGGGGGCTAGTGTAGATGGGGCAGCCCGGCGTGGGGCCTGTTTCCACCCCGAAGGACTCTATGTAACGAGAGGCAATTTAAAGAGGGCCAAGTAACCTACCTACAAAGCCGCATGTCGTTGGGATGTGGGAGGAAACCGGAGCACCCGGAGGAACGCCACGCAGTCACGGGGAGCACATGCAAACTCCACACAGACAGTACTCGAGGTCGGGATCGAACCAGGGTCTCTGACGCTGAGAGGCAGCGGCTATACCAGCTGCGCCACTGTGCTGCCCCAGCGAGCTGTGTAGAAGGTGGCTGATGTATTGGGCAATTCTGTAAGGGGAGTCTTGTTTAGCTGCTCCTGGACTGGAATGATAAGCCTGCTGATTAAGTACGTGGGCTTTGGTTAATGTGCTGCCCGGGCTCCACCCAGCCCTGGGAGGGTTCAGAAACCTGTTTATGAAGACTTGTTGTGCATATTTTGTACTGTGATAAGTGGAGCCGCTCTATTAATTAAAAACAAAAAGATTGAATAGGAATCTATCATAAAGGTTGATTCCCTTTATGAGTGTGATTCCAGTAACGACTGCTTCATCTGTGTCAGGGTGCCCTTTGCTGTAAGAACTGATAAAGCAGCATTGAGGGGGAAAAAGACACACAGTTCTGGAGTAGCTCAATATGGTCAGGAAGCATTTCTGGAGAAAAGGAACAGGGGATGTTTCGGGTCGAGACCCTTCTTCGGACTGAGAGTCGGGGAGAGGGAAACTAGAGGTATGACAAGGTTTGGAGCCCACTCTGGAGAATAGGTGACGTTTCGGGTCCATGTTTCAGTTTGATCTCAGTAATTGGAAGGGTGGAAGATTGCAACCTTCACGTGGTCCACCCTGTTTCAACTAATGCAATCAATCCAACATGCACAAACAAGATCAAATAGAACAAGTTGACGTACAGCTTTAGGCTGGGCATTTTTTCCATTTACCGAGCCAATTAACCTACAAACCTGCACGTCTTTGGAGCGTAGGAGGAAACTGCAGATCTCTGAGAAAACCCACGCAGGTCACGGTGAGAAGGTATAAACTATGTGCAGGCAGCGCCCGCAGTCTGGATTGAACCTGCGTCTCCGGAGCTGCATTCGCTGTAAGGCAGCAACTCTACCGCTGCGCCACCGTGACCGCCCTCTCTCTCTAACCATGTAAAAAGGCAATGTTACTGTGGTCATGGGGGATTGTAATATGCAGGTCGACTGGGCAAATCGGGTTGGTACTGGACCTCAAGAAAGGGAATTCGTAGAGTGCCTCCAAGATGGATTCTTAGAGCAGCTTGTAATGGAGCTTACCATGGAAAAGGCAATTCTGGATTTAGTGTTATCATAAGTGATAGGAATAGAATTAGGCCATTTGGCCCATCACGTCTACTCCGGCATTTAACCATGGCTGATCTAGCTCTCCGTCCTAACCCTATTCTCCTGCCTTTTCCCCATAACCTCCCGTACTAATCAAGTCATACAGCATCGAAACAGGCCCTTCGGCCCAGCTTTACCATACTAGCAAAGATGCATCATCTACACTAGTCTCACCTCCCCGCATTTGGCCCATATCCGACCAAACCCCTCACATTGATGTACCTGTTCAAATATCTTCTCATTGTTGTTATAGGACCTGCCTCAACTACATCCCCCGGCAGCTCGTTCCATATACGCACCACCTTCTGAACGAGAAAGTTGCCCCTCAGGTTTCTATTAAATTTTTCCCCTCTTCCCTTAAACCTATGTCCTCTGGTTCGTGATTCCACTACTTTGGGTAAAAGTTTAGTTTAGTTTAGCAACTTCTCCCTCTAAGCTTGTGAAACTCCAGCAGGCCCACCATCCTTTCCACAGCCTGACCACATATCTGCCGCCCATTCCCCATCATCCCACACTCCACTCATCTATTGAGCTGAGCCTCCAGGTTGTAATCACTCCAAACCCCCCTCATCTCCCACACACATTGTCCCTGCCTTAGGGCTGTCTCATTTAATTTAGTTTAGTTTGGGGATACAGAGTGGAAACAGGCCCTTTGGCCCACCAAGTCTGTGCTGACCAACGATCCCCACACATTAACTCTACCCTACACACACTAGGGACAATTTACAATTTTACCAAAGCCAATTAACCTACAAACCTGTATGTCTTTGGAGTGTGGGAGGAAACCGGAACATTCGGAGAAAACCCACGCAGATCACAGGAGAACGTACAAACGCCGCGCTGACAGCACCCGTAGTCAGGATCGAACCCTGGTCTCTGGCGCTCTGAGGCAGCGACTCTACCGCTGCGCCACCGTGCAAAACGGAGAGGCCCACAGCTTGTTCAATGCCACAACACAACTTGTGCTTGTGAATTTGTAAAGGCCGGGACTTGAACAAGAACGTCCCTGGGTCTGTGACAAATCACTCCATTAATGCCTGCTAACTCCATTCAGTTCCTCGGCCTTCTGCCCCTGCTGCCAAAAGTGAAAAGTGATAACTGGGACCTTATGCAGCTTGGCATCCAAAGGGAATTCAGAACTGGAAAACAAGCACACATTAAAGCTGAGAAATTCAGTACCAGAAAGAGAAAAATAGGGAAAGATTGAATTAAGTGTAAGGCAAAACAGGCAGATCAGGAACTATTTGAAAAATTGGTGAAGTTTAAAATCTCACTTGATTAAAAAAATTGGAAAGCTTCTAATAATTCAGTTTTTATGCCAGAGAAGAGGCCTGCTAGTTAAGGCTACTTATGCTTGTAATTATAAGATGTATACAGACAATGTGTTACAGTGCTGAGAACCATATTCTGCATTCTGGATCTTCCCCTTTGCTCTACCTAACAATGGCCCCGTGGCACAGTGGTAGAGTTGCTGCCTTAAAGCACCAGAGACCCGGGTTGAATCCTGACCACGGGAGCTGTCTATACGGAGCCCGCACGCTCTTTCCATGACCGCTTGGGTTCTCCCTGGGTGCTCCGGTTTCCTCCCACATTCCAAAGACGTACAGATATGTAATGAACCAGATTTGATAAAGGAACTCGAGGTAAAGGAACCATTAAGGGGCTGTCCCACTGTACGAGCTAATTCAAGAGTTCTCCCGAGTTTCCCCTGATTCGAACTCGGAGAATTACGGTAATGGCCGCTCGTAGGTACTCGGGGCTGTCGTGGACATTTTCCAACATGTTGAAAAATCTTCACGAGTCTTAACGAGCTTACCGCGTTTCCCGAGTACCTGCCGTTAGCGTTACGAGCCGCTAAGAGACGTCCCGAGCTCCGACGTACCCGCTGTGTACATTCTACGTGCTTACCACGAGTTTGATTTTTTTAAAAACTCAGGATAGCTCTTGAATTACCTCGTACAGTGGGACAGGCCCTTTAGGAGGTAACGGCCACAATATGATAAGTTTTAATCTGTAATTTGAGAGGGAGGCGGTGATATCGGACGTGCCGGTTTTGCAGCTGGGCAAGGGGACAACAGAGGCATGAGGGAGGAGCTGGCCAAAGTTGACTGGAAAGGGACCCTAGCAGGGATGACGGTGGAACAGCAATGGCAGGACTTTCTGGGAATAATCCGGAAGATGCAGGATCTTTTCATTCCAAAGAGGACGAAAGATTCCATGGGGAGAAAGAGGTGACCCTGGCTGACAAGGGAAGTCAAGGACAGGATAAAAATAAAAGTGAAAGCATATAGTGAAGGATTGGGGAGCTTTTAAAGAACCAAAGGTAACTAAAAAGACAATACAGGGAGAAAAGGTAAAATACTAATTTTAGCTAGCCAATAATATAAAAGATAGCAGGAGTTTCTTCAGTTATGTAAAGGGCAAGAGTGGACGTTGGGCCGCTGGAGAATGATGCAGGCGTGATTGTGAATTTGTAAAGGCCGGGACTTGAACAAGAACAAGAAGAAATAAAGAAATGGCAGAGGAGTTGAATACATTTTTTGCATCAGTCTTCACAGTGGAAGACACCAGCAACGTGCCTGGAATTCAAGAGTCGGGGTGGGTCAGTGGAGCGGCTGTTGCTGGGGAGAAGGTGCTTGGGATGCTGAAAGGGCTGAAGGTGACGTTTCTGGTTTGGTGTTGGGTTTAGCTTGGTAAGCTTTAGCTTTAGAGAGAGTGAGAACTTGAGCAACGGGCCCCTTCGGCCCATCAAGTCCATGCCGACTATTGATCATCCGTACACTAGTTCTATCCTACATTTGACAGAAGCAGATTAACCTACAAACCTGCACGTCTTTGGGTGGTAGCAGTCATCTTTGGCTCGGCGCACTACTCTCCCTGTCGTCCTGTTGAGTATCAGTGTCCGTGTAACTCGTTATCACCCGTACCACAACCAACAATGGAGCATTGTGGGCTCCAGCTTTCCTTGATTATTGTTGCTTTTTGCAAACATCTTCCATTTATTTGTCCCTTATCTCTCGTTTCTCTTTCTCCGACTCTCAGTCTGTTGAAGGGTTTCAACTCGAAACGTCACCTATTCCTTTTCTCCAGAGATGCCACATGTCCCGCTGAGTTACTCTAGCCTTATGTGTCTACCTATGGTTTAAACCAGCATCTGCAGTTCCTTCCCTTCGCATTGACTCATGGGTCACGGGTGGGCACGTTGGAATGGTACAACCAGGGAGGGTGAGCAGTGACTTGATGAATAGTTTAGTTTAGACATATAGCGTGGAAACAGGCCCTTCGGCCCACCGGGTCAGTGCCAACCAGCGAACCCACGCACCTTATCACTATCCTACACACACTAGGGACAATTAAAGGCCCAGTCCCACTTTCCCGAGTTACTCACGAATTCTCTCGAGTTTGCCCCTTGATTTAAACTCGGATAATTACGGTAATAGCCAGCCGTAGGTACTCGGAGCTATGTTTTTTACTCGTGGACATTATTCAACATGCTGAAAAAACGTCCCGGCTTACCTGCTACTCCGAGTACCTACGGCTGGCATTACGAGCCGCTACGAAATATCTACGGCCTCCTACGGACTCGCTACAGACACTCTCCGAGTTTGATTCAAGGGGAAAAGTCGGGAGAATTCGTGAGCAACTTGGGAAAGTGAGACAGGCCCTTCGGCCCACCGAGTCTGCGCCAACCAGCGACCCCCGTACCTTATCACTATCCTACACACACTAGGGACCATTTACAATTTTACCGAAGCCAATTCGCCTACGAACCTGCACGTCTTTGGAGCGTGGGTTGAAACCAGAGCACCAGGAGAAAACCCACGAGGTCACGGGGGAGAACGTGCAAACTCCGTACTGACAAGCACCCGTAGTCGGGGTGGAACCCGGGTGTGTGGCGCTGTGAGGCAGCTACTGAATCATTGTGATAATCGGCCCCTGTTGTGTGCTTGTGTGTTGCAGGTACACCTCCTCTGTGAAGTATGACTCGGACCGGCACTACATCGACAACGTGTTCCTGCAGCACTCCTTGGGCGTCGGCTCCTGCCGCCAGACCGTGGTGTGCGTCCCCGACTGCACATGGCGCAACTACAAGACGGAGCTGAAGTTCGAGATGCAGCGCAAGCCGCAGCGCTTCCTCAGCGCGGTCATCGTGTACCCCAAGTACGCCAAGACTGTCTACACCACCACTGTAGATTACAACTGCAGGAAGGCCGTGCGGCGCTTTCTATCCAGCGTCGAACTCGAAGTGACTGATTACATTAAGCCAAGCTCTCCGACATTGTGTTTCCCGTGAATCCAATTCTGCTCTGGACCCTCCTGTTGCTTCTGAACTCTGGTGGCTCCTGAACTGCTTCAAAACTGAATTTCTTGCTCCCCCCCCCCCCCTCCTTGCATCTTAGAATCCTGAGTATTTTCTTAATCATAAATTTAAAAAAAATTAGGAATTTATTTTAGAGATTTTGATGCCGTTAGTGTATAAGGTAGGACTAGTTTGTGCAAGATTCAATTTGATCTTTCTTCATTTTAATAGGTTGGGACTAAAGATCGTGGGGCGGGAGGGTTGGTGTTGGTGAGAGGGTGGGCGGATGGACGGAGGGTGGGTCGGGGTGGGTCGAAAGCAATCTGCCCAGGGTTCGTTCTGTGGGGGAGTGCCATTGGTGTTTAACAGGAGGTCTTGAGGGGGAGGGGGGGGGGGGAAGATGGGGACGGGTGCGTTGGCAAACCTGGCCATGGCACCCAGCCAAAGGCAGAAACTGGGAACGCTGGAGTTCGACGGCCACGGACAGGAGCCAGAGGTCCAACTCCAATAAAATTCCACTGCACATTTGACTTTTTCGGAAGGACTTTTTAGTGGAATTTTATTTACGTGAAAAGAATGTGTCACGGTGAAGAAATAACGGAGAAATTCTGCATATTGATGAACTTGGTCAAATGACCAAGTGGAGGGTTTGGCAAAATTGGAGGTTGGTCATTCTAGGATTTTACCTGGTGCCAAGAAATGGGTTTTAATATGAGTTCTTCTGGGCTGTCTTCACATAGAAACATAGAAAATAGGTGCAAGGGGAGGCCATTCGGCCCTTCCAGCCAGCACCGCCATTCATCGTGATCATGGCTGATCGTCCCCAATCAATGACCCGTGCCTGCCTTCTCCCCATATCCCTTGACTCCACCAGCCCCTAGAGGTCTGTCTAACTCTCTCTTAAATCCATCCAGTGACTTGGCCTCCACTGCCCTCTGTGGCAGGGAATTCCACAGATTCACAACTCTCTGGGTGAAAAAGTTTTTTCTCACCTCAGTCTTAAATGGCTTCCCCTTTATTCCTTGATTCCTTGAGGAGAGAGAGAGAGAGAGAGAGTTTATGATGGAAGAATAAACGCATGGTTACCGTGGGCATGGGCTCACGTCTGATTTAAGAATTCCATTCTAACCTAGCAAGAGGCGGGCGCAATTTCAAACGTCGTGGTGCCTGTGATCAACATTTCCCAGTGGAAAGATATTTAATTTACTGCCTTTTTAGGATGTCGCTGTCTATTCATTCCTTTGAGGGAGGAGAGAGAACATGGAGATTATCAGTTGTTTAAGAAGGAACTGCAGATGCTGGAAAATTGAAGGCAGGCAAAAGTGCTGGAGGAAACTCAGTGGGTGAGGCAGCATCTATGGAGCGAAGGAAATAGGCAACGTTTCGGGCTGAAACCCAAAGGAAATAGGCAACGTTTTGGGCCGAAACCCAAAGGAAATAGGCAAAGTTTTGGGCTGAAACCCTTTGGGATTCAGCCCGAAACGTTGCATATTTCCTTAGGAAAACCCAAAGTGGTTTTGGCCCGAAACGTTGCCCATTTCCTTCGCTCCATACATGCTGCCTCACCCGCTGAGTTTCTCCAGCACTTTTGTCCACAGAGATTATCAGGATTTGTTGACGCACAGAGCTTCACCTCTGCTGTTTCCAATCAAAGGGAGTTCTCAACATTATGGAGATGGTGTGTGTGTGTGAGATTGTGTGTGTGTGTATAAAAATGACTAGAGGATTTGCTGTCCTGAAGTGAATGCTACAAAAATGTATGGGGATGGGACATTAGACCAAGTCTGTCCCTACCCTGTCCCAATGTTATCTGGCTGTTGTTCCTCAGAAGAAGAAGAAGGAAACCTTGCCCAGGTTAATGTGCCCATCCAGCCCATTTGTGGGTAGATGCAAAGTGCTTAATCTGTCGCCAAATCTCAACCTCCTGTACTTCTGTCGTGTCTTATTGCCTTCTGAGCATTTTGATTAGTTTGCGTGTAAATATTCAAGAGTGAACCAAGACCTATAAGACTATGCAATTCTGGTCATTTTAAGGGACGTCTGTTTTTGTGCATTCGGTTGCTGAAAGCCCCCATGTTGAGGACGTAATCCAGTGGATGTGGACTTGGGGTCTGGCAAACCTAATTGCAGCCACAGCACGTCCAATGTTGGGAAGAGTGTGTAGTTGGCGTAGAGTAGTAGTGTGTGCGTGGAAGGGAAGAGTGGGGGGGGGGGGGATGAACAGTGTGGGTCTGATGATGGGTGGAAGAGAAAGAGAGAAAATGCATGTTAGAAATGTGAAACCACCACTGCTGGAAATGCTCGGCAGATCAGGCAGTACCCGTGGGGGGGGGGGGGAGAAAAACAGAGGACACTTAGGGTTGACCTTTCCAGAATGTTTCTGGTGAAAGTACTGTTTGTGATGCAGAATCGTTTGGTTATCGCATGGTTGAAGGTTTGAAGCAAGCCCAAGGTTTAGAAAGAAAAAAGGCACAAAGTGCTGGAGTAACTCGGCATCTCTAGAGAACGTAGATAAGTAACATTTTGGATCGGGGCCCTTCTTCGGACTGGATCGTTTTTGTGGGATTGAGAAGACCAAAAGGGGAAGATTTCTCTTATTAATTGTGTCGATATTAAAGTTACTGTGTTAAAGAGGGCATGAGATTATTGATGGAGGCAAAGTACCTGAGTAACTCTGGGTCAGGCAGCATCTCTGGGGAGAAAAAGGATGGGTCGGGGCTGTGTTTTAAAAGTTTCTTGGTCTGGGTTAGACAGCTGTGGTGATGTCTTGATCTTGCAGCTTCTTTTCAAGAAGAGATTAATATTGGCATGAAATGAAAAGAGAATTTACTGCCAGACACAGTTTCAACATGTTGTGCATATTCCACGTTTCGCAGCAAGCTGCTATGGTTGGGTTAGGGAAAGGTCGCATTAAAGCACTTCTAAGCGACAGAAGAGCACTGGTGAAACTGCTTCCCATTCTTTGGATATTTTTCACGGGAGTAAGAAGACCAAAGGAGGAAAAGTCCTCTGACTAAGCACTTGTTTAGAATGTGGTTCAACAAATGTTTGCACAAAAATCCCAATTTAGCCCAAGCAGTTTTCAAAAAAAACTATATAGGTCTTGTGTACATATGTGTATAGCTGGCTCAATAAATATGAATTATTTTAACGTTTGTAATGGTGTCATTATTCAAGTTCATATGTTAAACAGGGCATGCGGTTATTTATTTGGTCTCTATGTTCTAAAAAGGTTACCCTTTAAAGCACAGAGTTTAGAGATATACAGGCCCTTCGGCCCATCGAGTCCAGGCCGACCATGGAGGCAGTTGAACAAAAACTAAGTGCTGAACTCCATGGTAGACACAAAGTGCTGGTGTAACTCGACAGGTCCGGCACCATCTCTGGAGTAAATGGACAGTTTAGTTTAGAGATGCAGTGTGGAAACAGGCCCTTCGGCCCACCGAGTCCATGCCGACCAATGATAACCCAGCACACTAACACTATCCAACACACTAGAGACAGTTTACAATCTTTTACCAAAGCCAATTAGCCTACAAACCTGTACCAGAGATGTACCAGAACCATCATCGGCTCTGACCTCCCTACCATCGAGGGGATCTATCGCAGTCGCTGCCTCAAAAAGGCTGGCAGCATCATCAAGGACCCACACCATCCTGGCCACACACTCATCTCCCCGCTACCTTCAGGTAGAAGGTACAGGAGCCTGAAGACTGCAACGACCAGGTTCAGGAATAGCTACTTCCCCACAGCCATCAGGCTATTAAACTCAACTCAAACAAAACTCTGAACATTAATAGACCATTATCTGTTTATTTGCACTTTTATCTGTTTATTTATCCATGTGTGTATATATTTATATAATGGTATATGGACACACTGATCTGTTCTGTATTCATGCCTACTATGTTCTGGTGTGCTGAAGCAAAGCAGGAATGTCATTGTCCTATCTGGGCCACACGACAATAAACTCTCTTGACTCTTGACGCCTTTACAGTGTGTGAGGAAACCAGAGCACCCGGGGAAAACACTGTAGTCATGGGGGAGAACATACAAACTCCGTATAGACAGCACCCGTAGTCGGGATCGAACCGGGGTCTCTGGCGCTGTTGAGGCAGCAACCCGACTACTGTGCCGCCCTGGAGCAGAGTTTATTATGTTATCTCAAGCTAGCATTGAGAATGGGGAATTTAACCTGGTTAAAGAGCATGTGTTAAGATGCATACGAAGTGTAACCAACTGCACAAGTGTTTCAAGTTTGCACGCACAGTTGACTTGACAAATGTGGTGTTGCATACTGGATACTTGACCAGGCTTCCCAGCAGTGATTTTAAATGGGCGGCAGGGTGGGGTAGACACAATCCTGGCAGTTCGTGAAACGCGACACTCAACCCTGAAATAGTTTGGATAATCCGTGAAGTAGACTGGCTCTGTTGAGGCATGTTTGGTGACTAAAAATGATTTAAAATCATTTGTCTTAAAAAGGGTATGCCGGTTTGACTTCAGATCCAGTAGCCCCCTTCCCCATTTAAAAAACTGTCAGTTTTCAATAAAACAATTAGTGGCGCAGCGGTAGAGCTGCTGCCTCACAGCGCTAGAGAACCGGGTTCGATCCTGACTGCGGATGTTGTCTGTATGGAATTGCAGGTTCTCTATGTGACCGTGTGGGTTTACTCCTGGTGCTCCGGTTTCCTCCCACTCTCCAAAGGCGTGCAGGTTTGTAGGTTAATTGGCTTCTGTGAATTGTCCCCAGTGTGTTGGATGGTGCTAGTGTACGGGGGTCGATAGTCGGAGTGGGCTCGGTGGGCCTCTTTCCACACTATCTCCAAACTGAGCTAAACTAAATTTCCAATGCTTCAGTCTTAATAGTTTCCTCATCTTGTCCAAAGTCTGCGTACTAGATTGTTGTCCGGGGACTGAATACATTATACCTGCAGAGTAAATAGACTGTGTAAATATTGTAGCGTTGAAATCCTTTGATCATTAAAAAAAAAATCAAATGATGAGATTGTGGCTGATAGGAATGCCATGCTCGATTTAATGATTTGCAAGGTGGGTGAAATCAAGTCAAACTTTTGTTAGAGTAACGCAGCTCTCACATAGAAACATAGAACATAGGTGCAGGAGCAGGCCATTCGGCCCTTCGAGACTGCACTGCCATTCAATATGATCATGGCTGATCATCCAACTCAGTATCCCGTACCTGCCTTCTCTCCATACCCCCGATCCCTATAGCCACAAGGGCCACATCTAACTCCTTCTTAAATATAGCCAATGAACTGGCCTCAACTACCTTCTGTGGCAGAGAATACCAGAGACTCACCACTTTCTGTGTTTCCTCATCTCGGTCCTAAAGGAATTCCCCCTCATCCTTAGACTGTGACCCCTTGTTCTGGACTTCTCCAACATCGGGAACAATCTTCCTGCATCTAGCCTATCCAACCCCTTAAGAATTTTGTAAGTTTCTATAAGATCCCCCCTCAGTCTTCTAAATTCTAGCGAGTACAAGCCAAGTCTATCCAGTCTTTCCTCATATGAAAGTCCTGACATCCCAGGAATCAGTCTGATGAACCTTCTCTGTACCCCCTCTATGGCATGAATGTCTTTCCTCAGATTTGGAGACCAAAACTGTACGCAATACTCCAGGTGTGGTCTCACCAAAACCCTGTACAACTGCAGTAGAACCTCCCTGCTCCTATACTCAAATCCTTTTGCTATGAATGCTAACATACCATTTGCTTTCTTCACTGCCTGCTGCACATGCATGCCTACTTTCAATGATTGGTGTACCATGACACCCAGGTCTCGTTGCATCTCCCCTTTTCCTAATTTGCCACCATTCAGATAATAGTCTACCCTCCTGTTTTTGCCACCAAAGTGGATAACCTCACATTTATCCACATTTATCTGCCATGCATTTGCCCACTCACCCAGCCTATCCAAGTCACCTTCAGCCTCCTAGCATCCTCCTCACACCTAACACTACCCCCCAGCTTAGTGTCATCTGCAAACTTGGAGATGTTGCATTCAATTCCCTCGTCCAAATCATTAATATATATTGTAAATAGCTGGGGTCCCAGCACTGAGCCTTGCGGTACCTCACTAGTCACTGCCTGCCATTCTGAAAAGGACCCATTGACTCCTACCCTTTGCTTCCTGTCTGCCAGCCTGTTCTCTATCCACATCAATACTGAACCCCCAATACCATGTGCTTTAAGTTTGTATACTAATCTCTTATGTGGGACCTTGTCGAAAGCCTTCTGAAAGTCTAGATATAACACATCCACTGGTTCTCCTTTATCCACTCTACTACCATCCTCGAAAAATCTCACAGCATCAGAGACCCGGGTTCAGTCCCAACTCCAGGTGCTGCCCTTGTGGAGTTTGCACATTCTCTCCGTGAACGGGTGCGTTTCCTCCCAGATCCTAAAGCTGTGCAGGTTTGTAGGTTCATTGGTAAGAAGGTACTGCAGATGCCGGTTTACATGGAAGATGGGCACAAAATGCTGGAGTAACTCAGCGGGACAGGCAGCATCTCTGGAGAGAAGGAATGGGTGACGTTTTGGGCTGAGACCCTTCTTCAGACTAATTGGCCTCTGTTAAAAACAAAATATTGACCCTAGTGTGTAGGGAGTGGATGGGAAATTGGATTAACTTAGAATTAGTGTGAAAGGGTGATCAGCATGGGCTCGGTGGGCCGAAGGGCCTGTTTCCATGCTGTATCTCTCAACTAGATAAACACCAGAATCCCAAGTAATTCTAAAGTTTAGTTGAGAGACACGGCGAGAAAACAGGCCCTTCGGCCCACCGAGTCGGCACTGACCATCAATCCCACACATTTAACACTATCCTACACACACTAGGGACTGACACCAGGCCAATCAATCTGCAAACCTGTACGTCTGTGGAGTGCGGGAGGAAACCAGGGATCTGGGAGAAAACCCACGCAGGTCACTGGGAGAATGTACAACCTCCGTACAGACAGCACACGTGGTTGGGATTGAACCCGGGTGTCTGGCGCTGCAAGCGGCGTAAGGCAGCGACTCTACCGCTGCGCCACCGTGCCTGTCTATCTTTGAGTTCTGAGCTATGTTTTGAAGAATGAAATCTGACTTCAAATTGTGCCTATGTCCAGCAATTCCCCAATAGGTGCTGGTTGTATTTTCATTAAGTATGTAAAATATTTTCATAGAAGGCTATCTTCATAGATAGGGTAGACAGTCAGAACCTTTTATTCCCAGGATGGAGATGTCAAGCATGAGAGGGCATAGAATTAAGGTGAGAGGGGTACAGTTTAAAGGACAAGTGCGTAGGGCATGATATTTTTACACACTGAATGGTGGGCGCTCTAACCCACTGCTCGCGGGTGGCTTTTACGAGGATTTTCGATGAACACATGGATATGCAGGGAATGGAGGGATTTGGAACACGTGCAGGTAGCTCCTGGTCGCTATCCCCTTCCCATTCCCGCACTGGCCTTTCTGTCCTGGGCCTCTTCCACTGCCAGAGTGAGGCCACACACAAACTGGAAGGAACAGCATCTCGCCGTCCACTTGCGTGGCTTACACCCCAGTGGGATGAACATTGAATTGTCCAATTTCAGGTAACCAACCGACAAACATGCACCCCCTCCCCTGCCTCCCATCCCTTTCCACCTATATTCCTTCCTCTGGCTTCACACATCGCTCATCTTCTATCCTTAACGCGCATCTTTTTGTCTTTTAATCTCGGGCTTTTGTCCAACCATCTGTCAATCAAAAAAATCACCTGTATCCACCTATCACTTGCCAGACTTTGTCCTGACCCCCTCCTCTCTTCCAGGTTTATTCCAGGTTTATACCCACTACAATCAGTCTGAATGAAAGTCCTGACTCAAAATGGAATGTTGGCCTTCATAACAAGAGGATTTCAGTACAGGAGTAAAGAGGTTCTTCTGCAGTTGTATAGGGCTCTGGTGAGATCACATCTGGAGTATTGTGTACAGTTTTGGTCTCCTAATTTGAGGAAGGACATCCTTGTGATTGAGACAGTGCAGCGTAGATTCACGAGATTGATCCCTGGGATGGTGGGACTGTCATACGAGGAAAGATTGAAAAGACTAGGTTTGTATTCACTGGAGTTTAGAAGGAGGGATCTTATAGAAACATCTAAGATTATAAAAGGATTGGACAAGCTAGATGCAGGAAAAATGTTCCCAATGTTGGGTGGGTCCAGAACTAGGGGCCACAATCTTAGAATAAAGGGGAGGTCATTTAAGACTGAGGTGAGAAAAAACATTTTTACCCAGAGAGTTGTGTATTCCCTGCCACAGAGGGCAGTGGAGGCCAAATCACTGGATGGATTTAAGAGAGAGTTGGATAGAGCTCTAGGGGCTAGTGGAGTCAAGGGATATGGGGAGAAGGCAGGCACGGGTTATTGATAGCGGCCATGATCACAATGAATGGCGGTGCTGGCTTGAAGGGCCGAATGGCCTCCTCCTGCACGTATTTTCTATGTTTTTATGTTTCTATGAAACATGGCCTATCCAAGTTCCTCGGAAATGCTGCCTGACCCCGCTGAGTTGCTCCAGCATTTGCGTCTTTGGAGATTGGTTTAACTTGCATGCAGACTATCTTTGATCGGACTTTGCTGGCTTTACCTTGCACTAAACGTGATTCCCTTTATCGTGTATCTATACACTGCAAATGGCATAATGATGAGCACGTATTGTCTTGTTGCTGACTGGATGGCACGCAACAAAAGCTCTTCACAGTGCCTCAGTACACGTGACAATAAACTGAACAGAATAGAAACTGTGGGCCGATTGGCCTGTTTTATGTTCTATAAGCTTCACCAGTATCTTTTGGCTTCTTGAGAACACTCCCTGTTGCACCGTTGTATAATTGTCACTACCCTCCCTATGAGCTCTGAGTGATTGAGATCATTTGGAATTGTGAACTTGGCAAGTTTGTATGAGTGACAGTCTAGGCATCGTTCTCATTCTCCTTGCTCTGAGACCTTCGTTCAGATTACCGGAGCGCAGGAGGATGAGGGCGATCTTATAGAGGTGTATAAAATCATGAGAGGAATAGATCGGGTAGATGCACTGGTACATGCACTTGAATGAGTCTCTCGCCCAGAGTAGGGGAATCGAGGACCAAAGGACATAGGTTTAAGTTGAAGGGGAAAAGATTTAAAAGGAATCTGAGGGGTAACTTTTTTACACAAGCTTGTATGGAACAAGCTGCCAGAAGAGATTGGGACTATCCCAACTTTTAAGAAACAGTTAGACAGGTACATGGATAGGACAGGTTTGGAGGGATATGGGCCAAAAGCAGACCGGTGGGATAGTGTAGCTGGGACGTGGGAAATATGGGCCGAAGGGCCTGTTTCCACACTGTGTCACTCTACTGGATCCTGGCTCGGGATTCACACTGGACAAGACATGACGCCATCTTGGAGTGATGTTGACTGAGTTTCACCAACGCCATTGTATTCTAAGTGGGTATGGAATAAGCCTGTGACTGCAGTTGATGGCTGACTTCACGATGCTGCAGAGGTAATAAAGGGAAGAAAGAAAACTCTGGATCTATGATCATTCCCGCTCATCCCTGAAGACCGGGGCCCGAAAGGAGGAGTCACCGGTGGATGCTGGTCAAAGGGCCAGTAGGAGGAGGATGGGAGGGGGCATCCTTAATAAGGATGGGGGAACAGTAATTTCAGGAAAATTGGTTCTGGGTTTTTTTTGAATAATTCCGTACTGTAAATAGTATTGTAAATACTTGAATAAATCCATTTTTGGTTTAAAAATAAAAGAGAGAGGTGGTTGGGTGGAGGATGGGGCGTGGAGAGGCGGCGGGCTGAGGTCGAGCTGCCGAGAAGAAAGGGGAATCTAACAGGGGAGCCGCTGCAAACAAGGATATTAAAAGGTAAAAGGCCCCGGTCTTCAGGGATGAGCGGGAATGATCATAGATCCAGAGTTTTCTTTCTTCCTTTTATTACCTTGTTTAAAGTGGTGGGGCGGCACCGAGAACAAGGAGGGACTATCAGGACTCTAATGACTAGACAATAGACAATAGACAATAGGTGCAGGAGTAGGCCATCCGGCCCTTCGAGCCAGCACCGCCATTCAATGTGATCATGGCTGATCATCCCCAATCAGTACCCCGTTCCTGCCTTCTCCCCATATCCCCTGACTCCGCTAATTTTTAAGAGCCCTATCTAGCTCTCTCTTGAAAGCATCCAGAGAACCGGCCTCCACCGCCCTCTGAGGCAGAGAATCCCATAGACTCACCACTCTCTGTGTGAAAAAGCTTTTCTTCATCTCTGTTCTAAATGGCTTACCCCTTATTCTTAAACTGTGGCCCCTGGTTCTGGACTCCCTCAACATCAGGAACATGTTTCCTGCTTTTGTAACTTTGTCGGTGCCAGACACGTGGCGACTCTTTGCGTGCTTTGTGTATTGAACGCATAAACAAAGAATTTAGCCGTACGTACAGAAGGTACACAAGACAATAAAGTATAATTGAATCAGTTGTCAGGGGTTATGGGGAGAAGGCAGGAGAATTGGGATAGGAGGGAGAGATAGATCAGCCATGGTTGAATGGCGGAGTAGCCTTTTAGTTTAGTTGTTTAGTTTGGAGATACAGCTCGCAAACAGGCCCTTCGGCCCATCAGGTCCGCGCCAACCAGCGATCCCCGCACATTAACACTACCCTGCACCCACTAGGGACAATTTTTACATTTATACCAAGCCAATTAACCTACAAGCCTGTATGTCTTTAGCGTGTGGGAGGAAACCGAAGATCTCGGAAAAAACCCACGCAGATCACGGGGAGAAGGTACAAACTCCGTACAGACAGCGCCCGTGGTCAGGATCGAACCCGTGTCTCTGGCGCTACATTCGCTGTAAGGCAGCGACTTTACCGCTGCGCCACCGTGACTGCCCTGCGCCACCATGACCGCCCTACTTGATGGGCCGAATGGCCTAATTCTACTCCTATCCCTTATCCTTCATCCAAGTGCATGTACCAGTGTATTCAGGTGTCTTGAAGCGGTCCAGATCTGTTTGGATTTGTGAATGATACACTGCATTGTCACCTTCCCCTCAGCTAAAAATGAATAATTCTACCTTTCCTTAACAGCGTCTGCTTTGATCTGTCATGTTCACACCTTACACTTCCCTGTCTCTGGACTCCCTCTCCCCTGAATGTCAGTCTGAAGGGTGTCAACCCGAAAGGTCGCCCATTCCTTCTCTCCAGAGATGCTGCCTGTCCTGATGAGTTACTCCAGCTATTTGTGTCGATCTTAGATATTAATGTTTTTGTTTTTTTTTTAAAAAAAACGATTTGCACCACAGTTTCGAGGTTGGCCATGGTGATTTACAATATTTAAAACAAAAACTGGCTTACAATGAAGAAATTGTGACCCAGACACTGGAGATGCTGGACTGTGGAGCAACAAGCTGCTAGAGCAACTCAGTATGTCGAGCATAGACATACTGGAATAGGTGACGTTTCAGGTTGAAACCATTCTTCAACTCGACCTGAAAGGTCACCTATTCCTTTTCTCCAGAGACGCTGTCTGGCCCGCTGAGTAACTCCAGCATTTTGCGACAATATTCGGTTAAAATCAGCATCTGCAGTTCCTTCCTACACATTCAGTGTGTCGAGCAGTACTTTTGGAGTTGCGGGGTAGAGGTGAGATTGTTTCTCTCTGTTTTGGTTTCTCTTTTATGGGTTGTACTACTGCCAAAGAGCCAGTTTGTGTACCAGTCCCAGTGCAACCTTCTCATTCTGCACAGCATCCCACGAGTCCTTGTCAAAAACTAAGTTGCTCTTTTTGTATCTCGGTGTAAAGTTACACCACGCAAAACCTTCCACTCAGACAGCCTAATTTAAAGCAAGCACGTTTACCAGCAAAAAAATATAGCCACGTTTTTTTTTCTAGATGGGAAAAATGACTTTGATCAATCTGTATTTTCTCAGCTGGAAGTTCTGGATACGGGAGTGTAGTGAAAGCATTGAATCCTTGTGGAATAATATACAAACCATTATAGACCTGAAGCAGACAGTTTTTCTTTCTCTAAACTGAAGTCCAGAAGACACGAATAGAATGGTTCAAAAACATAAGGGATATCTTTGAACACATTTTCTAGGAACGGCTGGAGTCCTTTATGTTCTGCTGTGTGAATGGTGATTGCCTTCATCTACTTTGAAAGCTCCAGGAATGAGTAGGTTAACATATGATGAGTGTTTGTCGTCACTGGGCCTGTACTCGCTGGAGTTTAGAAGAATGAGGGGAGACCTCATTGAAAAGTACCCAAGTAGTGAAAGGCATGGATAGAGTGCATGTGGAGAGGATGCTTCCACTAGTGGGAAGAGTCCAGGACTTGAGGTCATAGCCACATAATTAAAGGACGTTCTTTTAGGAAGGAGATGAGGAGGAATTTCTTTAGTCAGAGGGTGGTGAATCTGTGGAATTCATTGCCACAGAAGGTTGTGGAGGCCGTCAGTGGATATTCTTAAGGCAGAGATAGATAGATTCTTGATTAATACGGGTGTCAGGGGTTATGGGGAGAAGGCAGGAGAATGGGGTTAGGAGGGAGAGATAGATCAGCCATGATTGAATGGCAGGGTAGACTTGAGTGGCCAAATGGCCTAATTCTACTCCTATCCCTTAAGTTCAAAGGTTGCAAAAGTCATTTTCTTGTCATGTGTACCAATTAAGGTGCAATTATATTCAAATTACCACACAGCCATACTAAAAAAAGGAACAAGACACAACTACATAAAATTTAACATAAACATCCACCACAGCAGATTCCCTACATTCCTCACTGTGATGGAAGGCAATAAAGTCCAATATTCCACCTCCTTATTCTCCCGCAGTCGGGGCAGTCGGACCATCCGCAGTCGGGGCGATTGAAGCTCCCGCAGCCGGCGGTCAAAGCCCCTGCGTCGGGGCGGTCGGTCTCTGCCCAGGGACCGCGAGCTCCATGATGTTAAGTCCGCAGGCTCCCACGGTTGGAGCCCACGAAGTCGGTCTCCAGCAGAGGCCGCCAACTCCACGATGTTAGGATGGACGTAGATACGATACGGAAAAAAAAATCGCATCTCCATCGAGGTAAGAGACTAAAAAAATGTTTCTGCCAACGCCCCACATAAAACAAGCTAAAGTACACAAAAACATACAGTTAACGCATACCGTACAACAAAGACCGACTGTTGGCGAGGCAGCCATTGCTGGCGCCACCTGGTGGAAAGTTGCTCCTTAAAAGCTATTAAATCTGCCCCCTTTAACCTATAGAGTCATACAGCGTGGAAACAGGCCCTTTGGCCCAACTTGCCCATACCCGGCCAACATGTCCCAGCTACACTAGTCCCACCCGCCTGCATTTGATCCGCATCCCTCCAAACCTGTCCTATCCATGTACGTCCAAATGTTTCTTAAACGTTGGGATGTTTCCACTAGTGGGAGAGTCTGGGACTGGAGGTCATAGCCTCAGAATTAAAGGACGTTCTTTTAGGAAGGAGATGAGGAGGAATTTCATTCGTGAGAGGGTGGTGAATCTGTGGAATTTTTTTATCACAGAAAGCTGTGGAGGCCAAGTCAGTGGTTATATTTAAGGCAGAGATAGATAGATTCTTGCTTCATGCAGTGGAACAGTGGTAGAGTTGCTAGCTTACAGTGCCAGAGACCCGGGTTCGACCCTGACTACGGGTGCTGTCTGTACTGAGTTTGCACGTTCTCCCTGTGACTGCGTGGATTTTCTCCTGCCACATTGCCTGTTTGTAGGTTAATTGGCTTCTGTAAATTTTTCCTAGAGTGTACAATAGAACTAGTGCATGGGAATCGTTGGTTGGTGCGGACTTGGTTGGCTGAAAGGTCTGTTTCTATATTCTATCTCTAAACTAAACGGATTTCTCTGGGTGCTCCGGTTTCCTCCCACTTTTGAAAGACTTGCAGACTTTTGGCTTCCATTAAAAAAATTGTCCCTGGTGTGTAGGATAGTGCTAGTGTTCGGGTGAATGCTAGTCGGTGCGGACCCGGTGGGCCGCAGGGCCTGTTTCCACACTGTATCTCTAAACTAACCTAAGTGACCGTGTAAATACTATTGCGCAATTAAGCCCCACAGTGGTGCTATTGATACTGATCAATAATTCCAACCAAATCGATACTTGTGGTATAATTGTGGTTGATGTTACTTCCAGTATAGTCCCCGGTGGACTGTTCAGAAGGTACAAGGTTGTTGTTGCCTCTTAACACCTCCTACACACGAGTGTGTGGTAAGTGTTGGCATTGCCAGTGGCATTCGTTTGGTTTAAAGATTTGGTGTGGCACGGTGGCGCAGTGGTAGAGTCGCTGCCTCACAGCGCCAGAGACCCAGGTTCCATCCTGACTATGAGTGATGTCTGCACAGAGTTTGTACCTTCTCCCTGTGACCGTGTGCGTTTTGTCCGGGTGCTCCGGTTTCTACCCACACTCCAAAGACGTACCGGTTTGTAAGATCGTTGGCCTTGGTAAGAAATATAATTAGTCCCCAGTGTGTAGGATAGTGCTAGTGTACAATGTGACCGCTGGTCGGTGCGGGCCTGGTGGGCCGAAGGGCCTGTTCCCACCGTGTAGCTCTAAAGTCAAACACAGATGGAAACAGGCCCTTCAGCCCACCTAGTCTGTGCCGACCACACTAGGGACAATTTACAGAAGCCAATTGACAATAGACAATGGCTGCACAAATTCGAGCCAGCACCGCCATTCAATGTGATCATGGCTGATCATTCCCAATCAGTACCCCGTTCCTGCCTTTTCCCCATATCCCCTGACTCTGCTATCTTTAAGAGCCCTATCTAGCTCTCTCTTGAAAGTATCCAGAGAACCGGCCTCTACTGCCCTCTGGGGCAGATAATTAACCTGCAAATCATTGTATGTCTTTGGAGTGTGGGAGGAAACTGAAGCACTTGGAGAAAATCCAGGCAGCCACAGGAAGAACGTGCAAACTCCACACAGACAGCACCCATAATCAAGAGGGAGGCCCGGGTTACTGTGCCACCCCTACATTAACATTAATAATAAGGAGCAAATATAAATATAATGTTTTGGGTTGAGGGGGCTACAGCCTGAAACAGTACCCTTTTAACCCAGATTCTGCCTCACCTGAGTATTTTTGGCTTGTTCAGTTTTTACCTTAAGATTAACAGTATCTACAGTTTTTATGTTTTGTGCAAGACTTTGGCTAGTTGGCTTGCAGCTTTCAACGCAACGGTGTAAACACTGAATTCTCCAATTTTTGGGTAACTATCAATCCCCTCCCAAAGTTAGACACAAAAAGCTGGAGTGACTCAGCAGGCCGGACAGTATCTCTGGAGAAAAGGAATAGGTGACGTTTCAGACCATAACCCTTCTTCAGACTGGGGACAAAAGGCACCAAGTTTAGGTCGGCATCATCTCTGTAAAAAATGGATGGGTGACGTTTCAGGTTGGGACCATCCTTCAGAAGAAGGATCTCAACCCGAACGTCACCTGTTAGAAGAAGGGTCCCACCCCGAAACGTCACCTATTCCTTTTCTCCAGAGATGCTGTCTGACCTGCTGAGTTACTTCAGCTTTTTGTGTCCATCTTCGGTTTAAACCATCATCTGTAGTTGCTTCTTACACATCAACCCCCTCCCCCTCTTTAACTCCACTCCTTCACTGTGAACCACCTAGACGCACACCCATTCCTCCCACTATCCCATCCACCCCCTTTCCCCTTCCACCCATATCCCTTCCATTGGCTTCACATTTCACCCTTATCTCACAGCCTTTTCTTCCTTTTCGCTTCTATTCAATCATCTCCCAATGAAATTCCTCACCTGCATCCAACTATTACCAATAATGTCACAGGAAAGAACTGCAGGTGCTGGTTTATAGCATAGACACAAAGTGCTGGAGTAACTCAGTAGGCCACACCTCATCTCTGGAGGAAAAGGATGGGTGACATTTCGGTTGGGACCCTTCTTCATCACCTATTTTCTCCATAGATGCTGCCTAATCCGCTGAGTTACTCCAGCACTCCAGTGTCTTATCTTCACCTATTACTTGCCTGGTTTTATTCCACCCATACCTCTATTTCAGCTTTCTCCTTCACCACTGCAATTAGTCTGAAGAAGTGCCCCGACCCATAAAGTCATCTATCCATGTTGTCCAACATATGCTGTCTGGTCTGCTGAGTTACTCCAGCACTTTGTGTATTTTGCTCAAGATTCCTGCATCTGCAGTTCCTCAGGTCAAATTTGGCTGGTTATTGGTTCGTCGGGTGCCAGTTATGGGTGTTGTGTATTTTTATACTGGGCGATACTTGTGATAACAAATTATCAATAACAAATTATCAATTCATGGTAGTACGGGATTTTTGAATTTTTAACATAAAATCAAAATGTTTTTAAAAAGCCCACAAAACATTTAATATCCTGAAATACTGTGTTCTGTGATTTACTTGTGTTGGCCAAAAGAAGGACGACCTTTAAACACATTTTTTGTGCAAAGTTAGTGCGTCTTGAGTTGCAAAACATTGTTGAAATGCGCAGGAAGGAACTGCAGATGCTGGTTTAAACCGAAGATAGATGCAAAATGCTGGAGTAACTCAGCGGGATAGGCAGCATCTCTGGAAAGAAGGAATGGGTGACGTTTCGGGTCGAGACCCTTCTTCAGACTTTTTTTTTCCCCAGATTTCTTCAAACTAGATGTCTATGCATTGTTGAAATCTGGCTATGGCCACTTGTAGCGAATTTCCACTGAGTTTGTTTACAGGGCTTTGGAGACTCTTAAAATTATGCCGTTTTTCTTTCCATGTTGCTAATAGATTCAAAGTCTTTTTTAAAGTTTTTAAAGACTACTGTGCATCGATGGAACCAGAAACGGATCCTGAAAAAGGCGTTGATTCTTCAGTTGTTCAAAACCACCGGTTGCTCACATAGAAAATAGGTGCAGGAGGAGGCCATTCGGTCCTTCGAGCCTGCACCGCCATTCATTGTGATCATGGCTGATCATCCCCTATCAATAAACTGTGCCTGCCTTCTCCCCATATCCCTTGACTCCACTAGCCCCTGGAGCTCTATCTAACTCTCTCTTAAATCCATCCAGTGACTTGGCCTCCACTGCCTTCTGTGGCAGGGAATTCCACAAATTCACAACTCTCTGGGTGAAAATGTTTTTTCTCACCTCAGTCTTAAATGACCTCCCCTTTATTCTAAGTCACAGGCAGAAGATACTGATTTAGAATACTTTCTCTGAAAACGTCCATTATCAGAATTTAAAAATGGAGTATTTTTATTACAATGTTTTATCTCCCCACTCTCGCACAGTGGCGCATTGGTACCGTTGCTGCCGGGTTCAATCAGTGCTATTTGTGGAGATTGTATTTTCTCCTCGTGACAGCGTGGTTTTCTCCCTCCCAGATTCCAAAGACGAGCAAGTTTGTAGGTTAATTGGCTTCTGTAAATCGAACTAGTGTACGGGTCGGCGTGCACTCGGTGGGTCGACGGGCCTGCCTCCACGCTGTGTCTCTAAACTAAATGGAAAATAATAATTTCGCTGGAAGATTTCGCGAAGGGTCTTGACCTAAAACGTCACTCATTCCTTCTCTCCAGAGATGCTGACTGTCCTGCTGAGTTACTCCAGCGTTTTGTGTCTATCTTCACTGGGACATTGGTATTTATCTTATGGAGAAAGTAAAGGCAAAGAGCTCACTCAGAACGAGTGCTCTGATGGAGCACTATGATTTATGCCTGGATTGGCCGATTTTAACCTTGAAATATTCGAAATGATTTTTCTAATCAAACAGTGGAGGTTAATTGCTGATAGCCATTATTTTGAAATAACCACCATTTTGAGCTAAACTAAGATTTTTTAAGTTTGGTCATAGTTTGGTTCCATCAAGAAGCAAATTAGGATGTTGAAATGTATTAAAATAAATGTCAATATGTTATGGGGAAATTGAATGGTGAGGGAGTGTTGAATGGTGAGGGAATGTTGAAACAAGGAACTACAGATGCTGGTTTACTAAAATGCTGGAATGACTCAGCAAGTCAGGCAACATCTCTGGAGAACATTTTGACTCACTTTGTGAGTCGGGACCATTGTTCAAAGACTGAAGAAAAAGTCCGACCCAAAACGTCACCTATCCATGTTCTCCAGAGATGTGGCCTGACCCACTGAGTTATTCCAGCACTCTGTGTCTTCTAAATGGTGAAGGAACCCCCTGGTGCAAGGATTCCAAAACGCACTTTGGTTGTTGATGGGTCTGCATGGATAACCCCAGGTAATTGATATGAAGTGAGCAAAATGAAAGCAGCCATTTGAATACAGGAGGTTGTTGATCCAGTCCTCTTTCTTACAGTTTGGCTTTCTTCCCAACCCATTGTTCGAGCGCTTTTGATTGCAACATGCGCCTTAATTTAGTTCAACAAAAAAACTGACAAGTTGCTAAAGAGTCTAGCTATAGAAACTGGTGATCTATTATTGACCAGATGCAGCACACAATATAAAAAAAATTCAGATGATTATGTGGAAATTTGGAAGACATCCATACGAGTCAGAGCATGGAAAACGGGTCCTTTGCCCCAACTTGTCCATGCCGCCCTATTTAATCTTGTCCCATTTGCCCTATCCATCTGAACCCATTAGTAGAAATGATAAAATGTTGTTTTTGTACCTAACTTCAACTATTTCCTCTGGCAGCCTGTTCCATATATCCACCACATTCAGTGTGGGGAAAAGGTTGCCTCTTGGATTCCTATTAGATCTCCCCCCACCAACTTAAACCTATGCTCTTGATTCTCGATTACCCATGACGTTCCTTGTAACAGTAACAACATGCCAACTTGGAATGCCAACTGACACAACAGGCCGAATGGCAACATGCCTGCGGGCATTGTTGTCTAGGCAATATTGTAGTGTTCAGTCTTTACTTCCCTTTGGTGGTGGTGAATTAGATTGAGTATTGCAGTGTCTGTGGAGAAAGTATACCCCCTGTGCTACTGTCTGGTTCTGGTTCTGGTTGATTACTGCGCAAACACTTCATCAGTGGTTATCTCGCGCGGGTTGGAGTGAGTAGAGCAGTGATTACATTTTGAAGTGGGCCTTTTTGACCAAGTTGAGGAGATCTAGTTGCTCAATCCCCTTTTTAAATGATACTTAAGCAGCACGTGTGTTAGGTGGTCACATATTCCATTCCCTTATCGGGTAAAGGGAATTTTGGTAGCAAAGTTTATTGAAATTTAGCGAGTTGATGATGTAGGGACCGTTATTTTGTCTTGTTTCATGGCAGTTGGTGCTCTGAGATGACGGGAGATTTGATGGGATGGTTTTGTGAATCTCCTTGTAAATTGCAATGTGTCTTAGCCATAGTCATACAGTATGGAAATAGGCCCTACGGCCCAACTTGCCCACACTGACCAACATGCCCCATCTACACTGATCCCACCTGCCTGTGTTTGGCCCATATCCCTCTAAAGCTATTAAAGAAGGAACTGCAGATGCTGGAAAATCGAGGGTACACAAAATGTTGGAGAAACTCAGCGGGTGTAGCAGCATCTATGGAGCGAAGGAGATAGGCAACGTTTCGGGCCGAAACCCTTATTCAGTCTGAAGAAGGGTTTCAGCCCGAAACGTTGCCTATCTCCTTCGCTCCATAGATGCTGCTGCACCCGCTGAGTTTCTCCATCATTTTGTGTACCCTCCCTCTAAAGCTATCCTATCCATCTAAATGTTTCTTAAAACTGTGATAGTCCCTGCCTCAACGACCTCCCCCGGCAGCACGTTCCATACACCCATCATCCTTTGTGTGAAAAAGTTACCCCTCAGGTTCATATTAAATCTCCCCCACCTCCCCCTCACCTTGAACCTGTGTCCTCTGGTTCCTCTCATGATTTTGTACACGTATATAAGATCACCCCTCATCCTCCTGCTCTCCAAGGAATAGTCCTATCCTGCTCAACCTGTCCCGATAGATCAGGGCCCCCAACTCCTGGCAACATCCTCGTAAATCTTCTCTGCACCCTTTCCAGTTTGACAACATCTTTCCCAGAACATGGTGCCCAGAAATGAACACAATGGTGCCCACAATTTACACAAAATGGTGCCCAAAACTGAACACAGGGTATGGGTAGGCGGTTACAGATTTTTGACCAAGTGACAGGGAAGGAACGGGAATTGCATTTCCAACTTGGAATGTTCTGCCTATTACATGGGATTTTTTGGATGGCAGCAGTTTCTCCATACACTTGCTATCTTGTCCTCACCAATGGTATAAATCAGAGGTTTGCAGGATGCTGTTCAAGGAATCTTGATGAGTTCTAACAGTACATCTTATAGACATCAACCAGTGAAAAAGGGCTCGCCGGTGCTGAGCAGCGGCATCGGCACCTAGTTTTAAGGTGAAACAACACTTATTCATGTTCTCCAGAGATGCTGCTTGACCCACTGAGTTACTCCAACACCTGGTGCTCTTTTGTGCATTAAACATCATCTGGCGGTCTTTGTTTCAACTACATATAATGATAATACCTTATTTGGTTTTAGTGGACAATCAGCAATAACTGACATCACTGTTATAACAAGGGTTTACTGTACAACCTGGTGGACTGAGAAAGGAGGATTTGAACGTGTAGACTGATGGATGGAATGCCAATCAAGTGTGCTGCCTTACCGTAGATAGCGTTGATGGACATAATCCAAATATAAATTATTTCATGTTAACAGCATGTCTTTTATTCTCCAAATGTGCAACCTTTTAAAATCATGGCATGGCTATATGTGAAATATACCTCAGGACGCGTGGGGATGTGTGGTTACGTGGTTCAGTTACCGCAGACCAAGTCCACGGTGAACCGCACCACACCACACAGACTAATGTTAAATCAGAATGTCTATTTTGTGCTTGAAATACGCCACGGCAGAACGTGTATAGAAAGGAAGAAATAATGGGCCGGCATTGTGGCGCAGCGGTAGAGCTGCTGCCTTACAGCGCCTTACACACCTAACTACAGGTCTGTTTGGAGTTTGTACGTTCTCCCCCTGACCTGTGTGGGTTTTCCCCGGGTGCTCCAGTTTCTTCCCATACTCCAAAAGACGTGCAGGTTTGTAGGTTAATGGGATTTGGTAATATTGTAAACTGTCCCTAGTGTGTGTAGGATAGTGCTAATGTATGAGGCGATCGCTGGTCGGTGCGGAGTCAGTCGGTGGGCTGAAGGGCCTGCCTCCATGCTATATCTCTGAAGTCTAAACTAATCTTCCTCATCCCTGACCTTTCATCAAGATCTCCTCCCAGTCGCCCCACCACCCCCCCACCAATGAAAGGCCACTGGCTTGAAACAACATTCTGATTCTCCAAATGCTGGCTGACCCGCTGAGTATATCAAACGTTCTATCTTCAATTATTAAATCAGGTTGAGTTCTTTTCTAATAGTTCTGTACAACAGTCGTGTGCAACTTATGAAAATAACTTGGGTGAGATCTTTTGTTCATGTTCAGAAGTTGCAAATGATTTTGGATTTGTAATTTTAAATACAGCAAATGAAAAACGGGATTACAAATTACTATATTCACAAACTTAAAATTACTGTCAACAGAAGATTTTTTTAAATCCTACAAGTTATCGCTTTAATCGACACTACCCCACCCTCTCACTCGGAGTTGGTTGCTGATGAGTTGTCATGTGAATTTGGTTAAACCTTCTCCAGTATTCCCTGCCACAGAGGGCAGTGGAGGCCCTCCTGCACCTATTTTCTATGTTTCTATTAAATTGAACTAAATTGCTTTTTAGGAGGCGAATAGTAAGATTAAACGAGAACTTACCAAGTTTGAAGGTAGATCTGTATTTTACGAGGAGTCGCGGTGAGGGATTTTGTGAAGACCCCGCCAGCACGCATGCGCAGCATCCTTCAAAGCAGCGGTGTGGAATCACAGAACCAACCATGACTGAAAATAGTAAGATGAAAACCGTAGAACTACCTGTTTGACCTGATGATAGAGGGTGGGAGCGGTGGGCACGAAATCCCTCACCGCGACTCCTCGTAAAATACAGATCAACCTTCAAACTTGGTAAGTTCTCGTTTAATCTTACTATTTTACTTCGGAGTCACGTGAGTGACTTCGTGAATATTTCAAAGCTCTGTGATTTCACGCCCTGAACAACGTCCATGCTTATCACACTGCCGCCATTCTGATGGAGTAAGACTGTTAATGGAGTTCAGTTGACAGTGGCTGAAAAATCAACACAATTTATTAATCAAATAAACAACAACCCCTAAACCGGGGCCAGACATTTACTGAGCGGTACCCAGGATAGCTTCTGCGAGTGTCGCAGGAACGGCCAGAGGCTTGTTATAGAACCGTTGAAAGGTTTTTCCCCACTGGCCCAGCACGCGGTGGCGAGAATGTGGTCCATGGGCACCTCCATGGCTCTCGCTGCAGCCCTGGTGGAATGAGACTTAAAAATGTTAGTAGCAACTCCTGCTGCATCCAGCACCACCCTGAGCCACCTGACGATCGTCTGTGTAGTCACCCGATGATGCGGAGGTTTTATGACTGATGAGGAGCCCCTGTTCCTTCATCCTGATAACTCCAGTAACTCGGATGTAGTGGTGGAGATGGGTGACTATGCAGAGTGTGGCATCTACAGGATACGCCCGAAATTCCAGCTGCAGCCCATGCGCCCCTGGCTTGTGCTGTTTTAATAACTCTTTAACAAAGAATTTTATTTGACCAGGGTTGGCCACCATGCTGTCCAGTCGCAGTTTTTGTAACGTCTGGACTCGTTGGGCTGTCGTCAGTGCCATGAGCATCACCACCTTAAGGGTGAGCTGTTTCAAATGGTAGCTCATCTATTGGAGCCCAGCTCCTCAGTAGGGTCAGCACGATCCCCACATCCCACGTTACTGTATATCTGGGTCGTGGAGGGATTGGTATTGAATACTCCCCTCATTAGCTTAGACACCAGGTGGTGGGAGCTGATACCTATATCCAGGTATGAATACAGCGTACTCCTGTCGCTGTTGATGGCACTGTAGCTGAGGCCTGCATCAAAATGGAGGCCTGCTAGAAACTCCAACACATCCGGTATTGTTGCCGAGTTGGAGGACTTGTTGTTCCGGGCACAGAAACCTCCCACTTTCTGATTTGAGTGAGGTATTGTTTCCGGGTTGATTCCCGACACGATGCTGCAATAAGGTTCATGGCTCTTGATGAGATGCCTGCCCGGATGAGCGGTCTTTTCAGAACCTGCAAGCCAACAAGTTTAATGACCATGGCAAGGATGACTGACCCCCCTGTAATGGAGTGAGTAATCAATTTGGGATGTTTCCCAATCGCCATCCTTGGTTGTTGTACATTTCTACAACCATCGGGTACCATGGTTGTGTAGGCCAGTCGGGAATGATCAATATGCCAGTTGCAGAGTCTAGTTTAATTTTCTGCAATACCCGACTGGTGAGGCAGCATGGGGGAAACGCGTAGCAACCCATTTCCCCCAATGGATAAAACGCATCCAATGCTATTACCCCAGGGTCTGGTTCCCACAACACATACGTTGGTATTCGATGGTTCAGCCTGGACGCAAATAGGTCAATATCTGGTGTCCCCAAATTGAGCTATAATATCTCCAAAATTTTGGGGTTCAACATCCACTCAATGTTGTCATTGAAGACACGTGACCTGGTGTCCGCCACTGAATTAAGCTTCCCAGGCAAATAGGTCGCAGTAATCCAAATATTTCTTTCAATGCACCAGTGCCAAATTGTATTAGCCAATTCATTGCAAACTAGCGACCTGATACTACCCATATGATTGATGTAAACCATTATTATAGCATTATCTATTCGAAAGCGGACATGTAATCCCATGAATTAGTACAGTAAGCCCGCAGTCCATGAAATGCCCCCAGCATTTCTATATAGTTTATCCCATGTGACTCCAGGAATGTAGACTCATGAGAGTTCCATCTGCCACCACAACTGGACATCGTACCAGTTGCTACCCAGCCTGGTGCACTTGCGTCAGTTAGTAGCACAACATCAGGGTTGCTCCCTATAATAGGTCAATGACGTTCTTTAATATTATCTACCCACCATTATAGCTCATTTCTAGCTTCCGGTGGTAACCGAAGTGGCCGATCAAAGCAGCCAGCATTTGTTTTTTAATGCTGTGATTTGTGACCTTTGTGAATTTCGGTAGTGTAGCGGTCCGAATCGTGCAGCTGGGAATGTAGTTACCAATTTAGAGTTACCAATACCAATAACTTTTGCTGTTTGCCGCATAGTCGATACCCTGGCGCAAGCAAGATTGTGGCACTCTTCTGATATAGCAGTAGCTTTATTAGTGGGGATGATAAACTTCATTAAATTAGTGTCTAAGGTGAACACCAAATCCATAACCCGTACCGGGTGCAGTTTTGATTTGTCTGGATGGATTACAACCCCAGCTTCTCAAGCAGAGCCTTGGTTGCAGCCACTCCTTGAATTGCCAATTGGAGGGTCTGCCCCACTATAAGGATTTCATCCAATATGCCATCACTATAATCTTGTTGTCGGAGAAGAGCCAATACAGGTAAATACCAACTTGGTAAACAGCCTAAGGCTGTGATGGTTCCATTAGGCAATGCACCCTTCCAGACAACTTCAGAATTCCCTGTGAGCCTCAGCGATGGGCACCGTATAGCATGCTTCTTTCAAATCGATACATGCCATAAAGTACCCTGAGTAAAGCTTCCACCTAGCTGTTCCAAAAGCATCCATTTTGACATGGGTATATTGTACAAAAGTGTTCAACTTAGCTAAATCGATTATAATCCGACATCCCTCTTCTTTTTTACTGCTGGTGAACATATTAGGCTCAACTCAATTGGTCCATGCTTGGTTATGCCAATTACTACTTTTCCCTGCTCGCCATATAATTTCAGCATGCCCTGCCTCCACCTCTTTTTGGGATAGAGTAAATTCCTACGAGGCGAATGCTGGGTATGGGAATCTATACCTCCAACGAATTATATACCCTTGAACACTTTGTAAAATAAACTCATCTGTGGTGACAGTTTTCCCATATGTCCAAGGCCGCACGCAATCGCCCACCTATATGTGCAGGAGGGATACTACGGCGTTAGAGGAGCCAGACCCCCTTACCTCCATAGTGAACGGCGGTTCCATACATACGGTGCTTCGGGTGGACGTTATGGAGGTTGACGGGCCGGCGGCCGCATTTCCCATGCAGGCCGCTGTTGGCCTTGCCCTAAAAGGTCGTTGTATTTGTTGAGATGGAGGTAGGTAGAATCTTTGTGCCCTATCCGGCAGCCTTGGTTCACAGGTTGTATTAGGCTGTTGCCGGTGATATGGGTGAACTCTGGCCGATGGAGTTTCATGAGGCCCACTGTTTTGGCCTCCTTTGTCCAGTCCCTTCACCTGTTTGGACAGGTCTCCAAACAACTGATGCGGCGGTGGAGCGGTAATGGTCGGCACAACCCCGCGAATTTGGGGTTTAGTGTGGGCTATATGGAGCTCTTATGCAGGCAATTTATCTCATACTGGGCATTGCATAGGAGTGCCAGTGCATCATGCTATTTACTGGACACATTATCCCCGACCAGGGTTTAGCAAACGCCGTTATGCCCGTGGAGAACCTTTCTCCAAGGTATTATTGAGAATCTGACTCCAGAGTTGGTGCATAAGTAGGCAATCAATGGTGCCCGCCAATTCGTGGTGCAGGGTTCACCTGTCTGGGTAGAAACGGCAAACTTCACTCACCACCTCCAGCATATCCTCCTCATGCTCTGGTTCAGCGGTCACTGGCTGTCCCTGGTCGTCGTCAAACTCAGCAGCTGGGCAATCATTAATGCTTCTGGCTGGAGACGATGAGGAGCTGAGCGGAGTCCTCGCACGGCTGGTAGATGCCCGCGAGTCCCGTTCTTCTCGTTCTCGGTCCCGCTGGAGGAGTTGCTCCACTAAGAGCTCCAACCGCTCAATGCGACCGTCCCTGCGAGATGCAGCGGACAAGCCGACTTCCCCAGGCCCTGCGAATTCACTGGGGCTTCCACCATCGGACCTCACCCCCTTAGAGTGCGGTCTAGGGTCCAATGGCAGGTCGTCGTGACCTACAGCCCAAGTAGGGTCATACGACTCCCGCACGGACTCTCCGCTAGTCTGTCTTCTCCCAGACTGTGGCGGCCCACCTGGCTGATAAGAAGGCAGGTGAGTTGACTCGGCGCCGGCCCCCGGAACCTGGCTCCCCGGAGTCCGTGCAGGCTTACCTCCACACATGCCCATTACTTGACGTGGAGACGCATGGTCGGCCGCTCGCAGCGCTGAGCTGACCGACCGCTTCCTGCTGCCACCTCCGCCCTTGACCACAGCCTGACGGGGTGTGTTGTCGGCGGTATCTGCTCCAGCAGGCCTACACGACGCAGCAGTGTTATGCCCGGGCTGCACGATGGCAGATATCCCTGGCTGCGGTACGTAATGCACTTTTCAGGGCTCCCCTGTCGTGCGGCTGTCCCCCGGCCCAGCCCCCTCGGGTCTACTGGAGCTCGGGGAGAGGTTGCCTATAAAGAAACAAGACCCCTTGCCACGTACCTGTATCCCCCCTTCTTCTCTTGGGGGACGGGGGCTCGGAGTCTGGACCCGTTGCTTCCAGCTCCGGAGCGGTAAACCATTCGGGTGAGTCGGCCCCTGTATCAGCGGGAGCGCCCGACTTCCGCATTCCTGCCCCCACCATGCGTTGAAGCTGCCGGCGTTGCTTGCAGCTCCGGGGACAAGGGCCGCCGGCTGGCTGCAGCTCAGCTCCGCTCCTCGACAGCGTCGTCCTGCGGCCCTTGTCCATGCTGTGAAGGAAAAGGTAATACTCACCTGCCGGTCTTGTGAAGGAGCCGGAGGAGAGAGCGCACTCCCCCCCCCAGCCTGCCGGTGCGAGTGCGCGCGACGATATGCTGCGCATGCGTGCTGGCGGGGTCTTCACGAAGTCACTCACGTGACTCCGAAGTAAAATCTAGTTTAAAACACTGCAAATGGTTTATGGTCGACAAAAGCGCTGGAGAAACACAGCGAGTGCATCTATGGAGCGAAGGAAATAGGCAACGTTTCGGGCCGAAACGTTGCCTATTTCCTTTGGGTTTCAGCCAGAAACGTTGCCTATTTCCTTCGCTACACAGATGCTACCGCACCCGCTAAGTTTCTCCAGCACTTTTGTCTACCTTCGTTTTTCCAGCATCTTCAGTTCTTTCTTAAACAAATGGTTTATGGGTTGCCCATTCGGAGTTGTGTGGGGATAACCATGTGGCTTCACACCACCTTGGAGCAGTTACTCCCTAGCTTGATCACCTTGTTTGAGAGAAATTGCAGAGCTGATCGTGTAGTTTACCAGTCACTAAACGTTAAGGGCTATTGCAAGAGCATACGGGCGATATGTGGGAGCCTTTGACTGCTGATCCTGTGACCCACATGTTGCAAATAAGCTGATACTGTGCCTGCCGGTGAGAGGATCCATAACGTAAATGGGTGAACATGAGAAGATGAGACTTTACTCCACCTTAAAATCAGATTATCACCATTTCACAAGTCTCTCGCTAAAGAACAGGACGATGGCAAGAGTCCTGGGGTGATCAATTACACACATCTGTTCAAATAGCTCAAGTTTGAATGAACAGGGAGGGTGGAAATAAAAATCTAACAGACGGCACTGGTTATTGCATTAAACAGTTTTACCCATTTTGTGCTGATAATTGGAATAAAAGCCCAGAGTGGCCACTAGAAAGGCACGGATCTTATTTTCCCCAAAAACGGAAACTCAATCAGATTTAATCACTTTGTTTAAAATTACTTCAGCACTACAATACTCACATCCTATCCAGACTATTTCAAGCGTAAAAATGCGCATCAATTTTGAACTTGAAAAGGGAAATATAAAACAAGATGCCGCTCAACCAAGTTGAACAGTGGTTGATACAATTTAAGATCTTGTTCAAGTGTTTGGGAAAACCATCATGCGGGACTGCAATTATAAACCCAATTCACGTTAATATATATAGCTTTCTAACTGTGAGGAACAGTGGAAGATTGGAGGAGTAGTGTGTCTGAGTGGCTGCATTAACTTCATTGCACTGGGGACTTCAGGTTCTTTGGCTCATAAAGTAAGAGTTGGCGTGATCCTTTGAGGATAGTTGCTGGTACATTTTGCTGGTGATGATGTATGGATTCTCCTTCTGAGACTGAGAGTTGGAGAAGTCCTTTTGGCAGAACTGGATCTCCTTGCGCGTGGTGTTCTGGGCTGCCAGGTATCTCAGCTGCCGGTTTAATTTGTAAAGTTTGATCCTTTCCTCTTCTGCCACGGGGTCTTCCAGGATTCCATCCCAGCGCAGGGATTCGTTTAAGGAGGTAGCGAGTTGGTCTATGGAGCAAATGGAGGATGCTTCGGCCTGATCTCCATCTCTGTCTGATTTATCACTGTTCTCCATCGGTTCTGCACAAGGCTTGGTACCCCCTTGAGTAGTTGATTTCTCGATGCCCAGAGATGCTTTAGAAGCCTTAGAAGCATGGAGCTTGATACTTTTCCCTCGTTTATGAGCTGCAGAAACAGGAAATATTAGCTGCATGGCAGTGACGGATTAAAAAAACAAAAACTAAACAGTGTTTTGAGGAGTTTGATTTACTGACAAACATTATTAGAAGCAAGCTCAGTCCACAGTGGTAAGGAAGCACCAATTTGTTTCAGGGTGAAGGTTGACTAATATTAAAAGGATCAGGCTATTACAATAGCTCAGGGGTGGCACAGTGGCAAAGTTGCTATCTCGCAGTGCCAGAGACCCGGGTTCCATCCTGAACACAGGTGCTCTCTGTATGGAGTTTACCCTGTTAATGAGCAGGTGTTCTACAGATGCTCCAGTTTCATCCCACATCCCAAAGACCTGCAGGTTTGTAAGTTAATTGGCTTCGGTAAATAGTCCCTAGTGTGTAGGATAGAATTAGTCAATGGGTGATCACTGGCGGGCACGGACTCGTTAGGCTGAAGGGCCCGTTTCTACGCTGCATCTCTAAACTGAACTAAGTTCTGAACTTTCCTGCAAAATTTAGATTTGGATAATTGTTGTCATAGGTCAATTTTACTTGCTGGCCATTTTAAATTCTGAATACCAAAACGACATTAATGAAATCAGGAAATAGGTGTGTAGTGAGTCAATGGACGAATTTGCACATACTATTACTCAAGAGGCACAGACGGGGTAGGCAGCGAGAACCTTTTTCCCCAGTAAGGAAAAATAGAGGGCATAGCTTTACGGTGAGAGGGACAATGTTTAAAGTAGATGAGGCAAGTTTTTACACAGAGGGTGGTGAGTGCCTGGAATGCGTTGCTGGGGGGTTGTGGTTGAAGCATACAATAGTGGCACTTGAGGCTTTTGGATAGGCATATGTATATGTGGGAATGGAGGGCTATGGATTACGTGCGGGGAGATAAGTGTTGATCTTGGCATCAGGTTTACCACAGATATTGGGGGCGAAGAGCCCGTTCCTGTGCTGTACTTGTTTAATGTTCTCATTATTTAAACTATGATCTTGTGCTGCCGTTTTAATTTCCATTATTTCCTCATTTTCTCTCAAGTTCAAGTTGGAGCTTTCCCTCCAAATCCTGATGAAAAAGTAATCAGGCAACCAATTTTAATTCCCTGCAAACACCCATCTGAATCTGTGTTTTTGCGAATAGTAAATCCTTTTTATGGACAGCTGAGTGTGTCCCCAGATTACATTAAAGTCAGACACTTATAACAATGGGGGAATTTACAGGCGTGAAACTAATCATAATGTTTTACAAGGCAAGGCAGGTGTTCCATCGTGTACAAGAATATATACTTAAAAGGTAAAAGTTTATAAAAAAAAGTAACTGAGATTGAACCTGCAAACTCACTTTTAGAGTTTAGAGTTTGTAGAGACAGCATGGAAACAAGGCCATTCGGCCCACCGAGTCCACACCGACAATTGGTCATCCGTTCACACTAGTTCTATGTTATCCCACTTTCCTACTCCCAATACACTGGAGGCAATTTACAGCAGCCTATTAATCTACAAATGTCCTTGGGAATTGGGAGGAAATCGGAGCACCTGGAGAAAACCCTCACGGTCACAGGGAGAACATGCAAACTCCACACTGACAGCACCTGAGGTCAGGATCGCATCCGGGTCTCTGACACTGTAATGCAGCGGCTCTACCACTGCTCCACCCTTCTGATTTTTGAAATTCAACCGCCAAATACAAAAAGCTTTTGACCTGAGATGCTGCATCAACTCTGTGAGTCTGCAAAGATCTGCATCATACCCAGACACCCGAAAAAAGTTATTGCAGTTCCCGTCAAGACTGTTCTGTTACATTCTCTAATCATAGAGTGCCCTCTACTGGAGTACATTTTGGCTCAACTAAAAGAATCTGGGTTGAATTGCATGATTAATGCCTTGGAGGCACACGGTACTGCAGGTGCTGGTTTCCAATCAAGACACAAAGTGCTAGATTAACTCAGGCACCTCTGAAGGACATGGATGGGTGACATTTTGGGTCGGGGGGGGGGGGGGGGGGGGGGGGGGGGGGGGGGGGGGGGGGGGGGGGGGAATTGGCACACGAGGTGGGTGTGGGGCAAAGCATGACGAATAGAAACAACAACTGCAAGTGCTGGATTATACAAAAAGAGACACACAGTGCTGGAGTAACTCAGTGGTTCAGGCAGCATCTCTGGTGGAAACGTCTTAAGAAAGGATCCGGGTTTATTTGGCAGATGGGTGGACAAAGACCAGAGATGAAAAGGAGATAAACGGTGTCAGATAAGGAGAAAAGAGATGTGAAATGTAAAGGCAGAGGGAGAGATAGAAGTGGAAGGGTTCAGACTGAAGAAGGGTCCCAACCCAAAATGTCGCCCATCCCTTCTATCTAGAGATGCTGCCTGTCCCACTGAGTTACTCCAGCATTTCTATCTTCCTTTTTAGTTTAATCTGGTTTAGAGAAACAGCATGGAAACAGGTCCTTCACCCACCAGGTCCACGCCAACCAGCGAACACTCGTTCACTAGTTCTAGCCAACACACTAGGGACAATTTACAATATTTACCAAAGCCAATTAGCCTACAAACCTGAATGTCTTTGGAATGTGGGAGGAAACTGGAAGACCCCGGAAAACCCACGCGGTCACGGGGAGAACGTGCAAACTCCGTACAGTCAGCATGCGTAGCCAGAATCAAACCCGGGTGTCTGGTGCTGTAGAGCAGCAGCTCTACCGCTGCGCCACCGTGCTGCACCATTTTTTTAATTTGTTATCTGCACTCAATAGTGAAAGTTTAGGATTATTCAATAACACCCTAATATGTACATTTTCTTTTAATTTCTAGTTCATATACACAAAGATAGCAGTGAAAAATAGAACCAACATGATCACAACATTAAAGGTGTCCTATGCCAGTTAGGGATCCTGTTCTGTTTGGCATCTAAAAGGTCGAGGAACACTGCCTCAGGTTTCAGATCACCGCAGGAGTGATCAAAAGCAAGAGCATGTATGCATTAGGTGGGAGAGACAAGATGTAATACAAACAAGAGGGGGTTTTCACACAGATGGTGGTGGGCATATGGAACGAGCTGTCAGAGGAGGTTGAGGCAGGTACTATAAACAGCTTTTGAAAGACACTTGGACATGCACATGGATAGGAATTGTTCAGAAGGAAGATAGACACAGAATGCTGTAGTAACTCAGCAGGTCCGGCAGCATCTCTGGAGAAAAAGAATAGGTGACATTTCGGATCGAGACCCTTCTCCATCTCAACCTGAAATGTCACATATTCCTTTTCTCCAGAGATACTACCTGACCTGTTGAGTTACTCCAGCATTTTATGTCTATCTTCAGTGTAAACCAGCATCTGCAGTTTCTTCTGACACATGGTTTAGAGGGATATAGGCCAAACGTGGGCAAATGGAACCAGAATGGATGGGCGATCTGGGACGGCATGGTTGAGTTGGGCAGAAAGGCCTGTTACCATGCTGTATGACTCTATGACTCGAGGTACGAGAGCAAACCAAAACCGATCGCGAGCTATAGTGGGTAAATGACAAGATGACAGCTTTTTAGGTGGAGATGTTTAGGCCAGAAACACAAAAGCCTTGGCAGCAAAAGGCATAGTAGTAAATGAGTCATTAAATTTAGCAATGACTAAGAGGTGAGAGCTAAAGCCTAGCACGCATCAGGAGATTAAATGGCTGCTGGCAACTACAGACACAGGGAAGAGTGAGATCAGAGAGCAATTTGCAAGCAAAGGTTTGAAATGTATAATCAAAGCATTGTTTATTGAGGAGCAAATGCGAGTCAGCCAGCACTAGGGGGAATGGGATTTGATGCAAGTCAGTATGTGGCCAGCAGCATTTAGAAGGACCTGTGGGACCCACTGCCATACCCGGTAGCAGGCCTGGCTGGACTGCTGCCGAACTGGGAAACCCTCCTTGAGAAGGGAAGCCGTCGAGCCCGGCCCCTGCTCACCTCCGAGGACCGGAGAACTGGAGAGGAGGGTGGAGGGAGTTGGCGACGGTGGATGTGTAAACAAACAGCAGCCTCAAGGGCAGCTGCAGGAGGAGCCCCAAGAGCACAAAGTCTGAATGATGGTTGGGTGAGGTGAGGGATGACCGGATGGAGGCGGTGGCTGCAACGGGCTTTTATGTCCAACAGCAGCTTGGACTTTGAAAATGACGCCAAACCTAGCCACTCTTGTATATCGGTCTCAATGGGCTATTTCTATACACTTTGTACTGAATCTGGAATTGTGCTTATTTTTTTAGTTTGGAGATACAGCGCAGAAACAGACCCTTCGGCCCACCGAGTCTGTGCCGCCCAGCCATCTCCGTACACTAACACTATCCAACACTCCGGGGACAATTTACAATTTTACCATTGCCAATTAACCTGTGTGTCTTTGGAGTGTGGGAGGAATCCGGAGTTTCCAGAGAAAACCCAGGCAGGTCATGGGGAGAACGTACAAACTCCATACAGACAGCACCCGTAGTCAGGATCGAACCCGCAACTCTAACGCTGTGCCACCGTACCGTCGTAGTATATATGGTAATAATTTACTAAACTGTATGCAAAAGGAACATTTCGGGGTACTTCAGTACACATGATAATAAAGAACCATTGAATCATGAACTTAGAGAAAGTAAAATAACACTCAGAAGAATATTAGCATAGCTAAGTCCATGGTAACAAAAAGCCAGGATTATAGTTTCAGCAGCAGGGTTGGAATGAATTGGAAAGGGGTGTTTGGGTGGGTTGATATCCCCAATCAAATATTATTTACCCTACCCATTACAATCTCATCTGAGGTTGATGGCGTACTTGAAGAATTTCTTCTTAGTTTACAGGAATCCTTCTTTTCTTTCGCTCCCTTTTTCTTGACTTTCTTCTTTTCTGCCGAATCTACCATCAGGTCGATGGACGACTTTACTTTGTATCTGCTGGCCAGCACACTGCCTTCCATCTTCAATCCGCACGCAACCTTTCACCCAGTCTGAAGCAGCAGTTCATTTATATATATATATACACACATAGAGATATATATATATATATATACACACACTCACACACACATATGGTATATATTGTTGTTGAACTTTTACAAACGTCTGCTGGAGTTGAGGGTAAAGTGGAAAGAAAGTGCTTCCATGCACTGTGACTGGCTGTGGGAGTCTGGAAACAATTTTGACTGCTGACCTTTGATTGAAAACGTCTTTGATGATCCTGGGGTGTTGTGTTGTCGGTGGGGTATTTTTAATGCAATATAAATCTGGTTGGCCTGCTCCTACATGCAGGGCAACTGGCCCCCAGACGGCAGACTGCGCAGCCGAACTCGTGCTGGTTGCTATTACATTCCCAGTGGTGCTGTATTGCCCCCTTTGCCCCTTGCAGCGGCGCCCGGCCTTGGCTCCAGCCTCCTTGCAGCCCCGGCACCAGCGCATTAGTTCCAGCCGCTGCCCCGCCGCGTTGCCATGGCGACGCCGCCTCACAGCCCCCGCCCCCCGCGGCGCCTCCGCACTGGGAATGTAGTGCGTCACAACAACGAGCAGCAAATGGCCTTAAAACACCCGCTCAAACCTCAGGCGCGAATCCGAACGCGTATCCGACACAACCCGGGCATCGGTGTGTTTGTTACCGTCTTGTGTTTGCCCCGCGGGCGGGGGGGGGCTCAGCTCAGTATCACTGCGCCAGAGCGCGGCGCCCTGTGCAGCGCCTCGTCCGTCCGGCGGAAGTGTTCATCCCCCGCGGCCCTGTGGGCGGAGAGTCGGGCGGGGGGTGGAGGAGGGGCGGCGGCAGTACAGCGGGGGGTGGAGGAGGGGCGGCGGCAGTACAGCGAGGCCGCCGCGAATACAGATAAAACTACAGGCGACGCTCTGATTTCGGGGCGTTGTGTACTTGGAGGCGGAACTGTATTACGGGGCCAGCCGGAAGTGGATGTGGGGGGAGGGCGGCGGCGCTTCACCTGGTGACGGGCCCGTAAACCGCCGCGGCCGCTTCACTCCGGCCCCGCAGCGTAGTCAGCCGCGGGATATAGTCCCGGACACCTCATTGTCGCTGGTACCAGGGGGGAGGGGGAGGGGGAGTGGGGGAAGAGGGGGAGAGGGGGGGGGAGGGAGAGGGGGAGGGAGAGGGAAGGGGGGAGGGGGAGAGGGGGGAGGGGGAGGGAGAGGGAGGGGGAGGGGGAGAGGGAGAGGGGGAGGGAGGAGGGGGAAGGGAGGGGGAGGGGGAGGGGAGGGGGGGGTGGGAGGGGAGGGAGGGAGGGGGAGGGGAGGGGGGGGGGAGGGAGAGGGGGAGGGGGAGGGGGAGGGGGAGGGGGAGGGAGGGGGGAGGGGGGGGGGGGGGGGGGGAGGGGGAGGGGGAGGGGGAGGGGGGGGAGGGGGGAGGGGGGAGGGAGGGGGGAGGGGGGGAGGGGGGAGGGGGAGGGAGAGGGGAGGGGGAGGGGGAGGGGGAGGGGGAGGGGGGGGGGGGGGGTGGAGTGGGGAGGGGGAGGGGGGAGGGGGAGGGGGGGGGGAGGGGGAGGGAGGGGGAGGGGAGGGGGAGGGGGGAGGGGGGAGGGGGAGGGAGAGGGGGAGGGGGGGGGGAGGGGGGGAGGGGGAGAGGGGGAGGGGGAGAGGGGGAGGGGGGAGGGGGAGGGGGAGAGAGGGGGAGGGGGGAGAGGGGGAGGGGGGAGGGGGAGGGGGGAGGGGGAGGGGGGGAGGGGGGAGGGGGGAGGGGGGAGAGGGGGAGAGAGGGGGGAGGGTGAGGGAGAGGTGGGTGGGGGGGGGGATGGGGGGAGGAGAGGAGGGGGGGGAGGGGGAGAGGGAGGGATGGAGGGGGAGGAGGGAGAGGGGAGAGAGGGGGGAGGGAGGAGGGAGAGGGGAGGGGGGTGGGGAGAGGGGGGGGAGAGGGGGGGAGGGGGAGAGGGGGGGAGGGGGGGGAGGAGAGGGGGGGCGGGGGGAGGGGGGATGAGGGGGGGGAAGGGAGGAGGGGGGAGAGGGGGGGATGGGAGGAGGGAGGGGGGGTAGGAGGGAGGGAGAGAGGGGAGGGGGGAGAGGGGGTGAGGAGGGGTGAGGAGAGAAATATAGAGGGAGAGAGAGAGATAGAGATATATATAGAGAGAGACAGACAGATATATATATATATATATATCTGTCTGTCTTAAATATACAATATATTTAAATATAAATAAATAAAAATATATATAGAGAGAGAGATCAGCCATGATTGAATGGCGGGATAGACACAAAATGCTGGAGTAACTCAGCGGGACGGGCGGCATCTCTGGAGAGAAGGAATGGGTGACGTTTGGGTTGAGACCCTTCTTGTTGCCTGCTCTCCAGTCACTCAGAGTCTATACGTGATTATAATCACACGATGTACAGACAGAATCTGTAGGAAGGAACTGCGGATGTGAAGTTGCTCCAGCATTTTATATCGTAGGATAAAGGGAATAACACTTAGTGTGGGATAAAGTCTAGCCAAGTCCGATGAAAGATAGGCCGAGCGTGGCTGTTGGAGCAGCGTGAAAGTGTAGATGGAGGCAATGGAAGGGAGGCTGGTTTGTGTGATGGTCTGGGCTGCGTCCACAATTCGCTGCAATTTCTTGCCGTCTTGGATGGAGCTGTTCCCAAACCAAGCTGTGATGCATCCCGATAAAATGCTTTCCATGATGCATCTGTAGAAGTTGGTGAGAGTTGTTGGGGACAAGCCAAACTTCCTAAGCTGCTTAAGGAAAAGTTCCTAAGCTTTCTAATGATTTGCAATAAGGGCAGTGAATATCAAGGCTTGCAATAAGGGACAGTTGGAAACATTGTACTTGAGTTCAACTTGATCGTATTTATGTATCTGATTGGATAGCACGCAAAACAAAGTTTTTCACTGTACCTCGGTGCAGATGACAATAATAAACCTAAATATTCAAGGTTTAAAGGGACATTGAACGCATTCAAGGTTTAAAATAAGGGTTTCACAATGTTAAACAGTATCGAAACCGACTCTGACTCACCATGTCTAGTATCGTGTTCTGTTTTGGTCACCCTGCTATCGGAAAGATGTCGTTAAGCTGGAAAGAGGGCAGAGAAGATTTACCAGTATGTTGCCAGAACACGAGGGCCTGAGCTATAGGGAGAGGTTGGACAGGTTAGGGCTTTACTACTTGGTGTGTTGGAGGCTGAGGGGCGTGTAAAATAATGGGAGGAATAGATAGGGTCGATGCGCAGTCTTTTACCCAGAGTTGAACAATAAAGACCAAGAAAACATTGGTTTGTGAGAGTGGAAAGATTCAACAGGAACCTGAGAGAGAACATTTTCACACAGAGGGTGGTGGGTATCTGGAACGAGCTGCCAGAGGGGTAGTTGAGGCAGGTTCTAGAAATATTTAAAAGGTACAGGTACACGGATAGAAAAGTTTTAGAGGAATATGGACTAAATGTGGACAGGTGGGCCTAGTGTAGATGGGGCATCTTGGTCAGCGTGGGCAAGTTGGACTGTAAGGCCAGTTTCCGTGCTGCACGATTCTCTGCTGCCCTTTTTGTACATCTACATTAATCTCATTTGCAAGGCTTAGTACCTCTCGACACTCATTCTTTGCCTGCACCTCTCTGACTTCACCACACAATCCTATTGCCACCCAACTTTTTACCAGCAAACTAGATATATCACATTTGGAGACATAAGGATCTGCAGATACAGGTTTACAAAAAAACCCACAAAATGCTGGAGCAACTCAGCGGGTCAGGCAGCATTTCAGGAGAACATAGACATGTGTGGTTTGGGTCAGACCTTCTTCAGACTTCATTACATTTGGCCCTATTTTATGATGTCTGCAATAGGCAGTTACACACTTGAGATAAGTTGGCTGTACTTGGCGACTGCTAATGAATAAGGCAGAGGCTGGAATTGATGTTCAGCAAGCCAGCCATACACCATGGGAACAGGCCCTTCAGCCCAACTTGCCCATGCTGACCAACATGCCCCATCTAAGCTAGTTCCACCTGCCCACGTTTGGTCCATAAGCCTCTAAACCTTCAAACAAGCTTATTGAACTCTTGGAAATTAAGTTTTCAATCTTAGGATAACCAACATTTATTTTGAATATAGACGGTAGACAATTTGAATATATAAGGAGAAGGTGCAGCTGGTAGAGCTGCTGCCTCACAGCGCCAGAGATCAAGGTTTGGTCCTGATTTCAGGTGTTGTCTGTGCAGAGTTTGTACATTCTCCATATGACCACGTGGGTTTTCTCCAGGTGCTCCGGTTTCTTCCCACATCCTTAAGCCTTGCGGGTTTGTAAGTTAATTGGCCCTGTGTAAATGATCCTTAGTGTGCTGGGAATGAATGAGAAAGTGGGATAACATAGAACTGGTATGAACGGCTGACCGATGGTCAGCGGGTGGACTTGGTGGACCAAAGGGCCTGTTTCCTTGCTGTATCTCTAAAACTGAGATCAAAGAAATATTTTCTGAAGTATAGCTAATATTTCTTTTGTCAAATTGCTGAATTCCAGGAAAGCCTGAGCGATGTGAAGGAGACGGTGCCCACACCTTGTACGGATCGAGTGAGTCTGACCACGGGACACACACAGCTTCCTGCAGGTTAATTCAAGTATTGAATTTCAAGCGTCAAGAGTGTTTTATTGTCATATATCCCAAAAAGGAATAGTGGAATTCTTACTTTCTGCAACATATATATCTATGTATATATGTATGCATATATGTGTATATCCATATACACACATATACGCACATACGCAAATGTATGCATAGGTACACATACATATAGTAAATGTCTATGACGGAAATGCAGACGCTGGTTTAAACTCAAGATGGACATACTAAGCTGGGGTAACAGCGGGACAGGCAGCATCTCTGGAGAGAAGGAATGGGTGAACCTGAAGAAGGGTCTCGATCTGAAATGTATTTACACATATATATAGTGTGTGTGTGTGTGCGCGCGTGCTTGCTTGATGAGAGCGTGGCAGGGTGATGTGGGTCTCGGATGATGCTGGCTGTCTTTTTGAGGCATCGACTCTTGTAGATCCCTTCGATGGTGGGGAGGTCAGTACCTGTGATAGTAATTTAATTGACGTAATAGCTTAAGCATTGCAGTCCATGGGTGAGAGCAGTGCCCGCCAGCGACATAGGGAGAGCCTGCCTACAAAACATTAATGGGTGTCCTGCTGTGCATTTCCGCTTTTCCTGTAAGATGTTGCCTGGCAAACAACTGACTGTCACACACTCTCCAAACTTTCTGTTTTAATGCCTAGACTGCAGTTGTGTCGTAGATTCCTAAAGTCATACAGCACAGAGACGTGCCCTTCAGCCAAACTCACCCACGTCAACCAAAATGCCCCATCTCTGCCAGTCCCACCCGCTCCTGTGCTGTACTGTTATATAGTCACACAGCACGGAAACTGGTCCTTTGGCCCCACCTGCACTAGTCCCCCCCAGTTTGCATTTGGCCCATATTCCTCTAAACCTTTTCTATCCAGGTACTTGTCGAAATGTATTTTAAATGTTGTTATAGTACCTGGCTCTACTACCCCTTTGGCAGCTTGTTCCACATCAGACGCTCTCTGTATGTAAACGTTGCCCCACAGATTCCTATTAAATGTTGCCCATCTCACCTAAACCTATGTCCTCTGGTTCTTCATTCCCCCACTCTGGGTGTCCCCTGAAAACCTCTCACAGCCAACAAACAAAAAAAAAAGGAAAAAAACTGGCTTGTTTAAAATAATCATTTGGAATTTTTTAATTATGTCATTATCAAAAATTATTTATTAAATAGTTTATTATATATTACAATATATATTTTGCTATTATGTATTATTAAAATATATATTAATTAAAAACATATAAATTAATTAAAAACATATAAATTAAATATTTTGTATATTTTACAAGAAGGCAAAGATTAGGGCAAAAATATGGAACCTGAAACATTATATACTTTGGAATTGAATCACTCACCTGCACACAGAATTAGTTTCTGTCCTGGGCCTCCTCCACGACCAGAGTGAGTAACACTGTCCCTTCACCTCCCCCCTCCACTCCATTCAAGGACCCAAGCAGTCGTTCCAGGTCCGACAGAGGTTCACCTGCACCTCCTCCAACCTCTACTGCATCCGCTGCTCTAGATGTCAGCTGATCTATATCGGTGAGACCAAGAGGAGGCTTGGCAATCATTTCACCGAACACCTCCGCTCGATCCGCAATAACCAACCCGACCTCCCGGTGGCTCAGCACTTCAACTCCCCCTCCCATTCCGTATCGGACCTCTCGGTCCTGGGCCTCCTCCACGGCCAGTGAGCAACACTTAAAATTGGAGGAACAGCACCTCATATTCCGCTTGGGGAGTCTGCATCCTCTTGGCATGAACATCAAATTCTCACAATTCCGTTAACCCTTGCTGTCTCCTCCCCTTCCTACCTCTCCCTCAGCCCTCGGGCTCCTCCTCCTTTTTATTTTCTTCCCACCGCCTCCCCCCCCCCCCCCCCATCAGTCTGAAGAAGGGTTTCGGCCCAAAACGTTGCCTATTTCCTTCGCTCCATAGATGCTGCTGCACCCGCTGAGTTTCTCCAGCATTTTGTGTACCCTCGATTTTCCAGCATCTGCAGTTCCTTCTTTAACACATAATTAGTTTGTCAGGGTCAGGGATGTGTCACAGAAGTCAGTGAGTGCAAGTACTCGGATAAATGCCATGAATCAAGACCTAGGAATTTTACAGCAAGAATAGTGTGATCAATGATTTTGTGTTGATTGCTTTGGTGAAGATTGCGAGGAGGAAGGGAATCACTGACTGATGCCACTGGACGGGGGCATTTTAACTGCTTATTTATCGAATCGAACATGACCTTCAGGAGTGTTGACAGTTCTTAACTTTGTTCAGGCACTGCATTGAGAAGTAAATTTTAGTTTAGTTTAGAGATCCGGCGTGGAAACGGGGCCTTTTGGCCCAACGGGGCCTTTGGCCCAGCTATCAGCGGTACACAATCCTGTACACTACACTGTTCTATCCTGCACACCGGGGACAATTTAAAGACGCCAACAAACCTGCATGTGTTTGGAATGTGGGAGGAAACCGGAGCACCTGGAGACAACCCACACAGTCACAGGGAGAACGGACAAACTTCACGTTTGTACATCGGTAGAGCTGCTGCCCTCCAGAGACCCAGGATTTCTCTGGGTGCTTCCCCCACACTCCTAAGAAACACAGGTTTGTAGATTAATTAGCTTTGATAAAAATTGTAAATTGTCCCTATTGTGTAGGATAGTGTTAGTTTAAGGAGATTACTGGTCGGCGCAGACTCGATGGGCAGAAGGGCCTGTTTCTGCGCTCTAAACTAAACTAAACTCTGTACAGACAGCAGCCAATGTCAAGGATTTAATCCGGGTCTTTGGCTCTGTCAGGCATCAACTCTGCTGCAGTGCAAGTCTGCCACACTGTGCAGAAAATTAAATCTTGCTTTAAAATATTGTACTTTCGGCCACAGTGAGCATCAGCAATCTCCCAGATGTCGGGGAGTGGCGGTGATCCACAGTGTGAGAGCAACAGCAGCAAAAGGAGAAGGCAGGACAATGAGACTCCGCTGGAGCGCTTTGATCGGAAGCACCTGAGTGTCACCGACCTGAGTCGCCAGGCTTGGTGCGAGCAGCAGGTGGTTTACGGGCTGGAGCTGCCGCACATTCAGCAGCAACGTGACGATGCACCAGTCGTGAGGGCTGGCAGCAGCATCCATCTGGCAAGAGGTACTCTTATCAGGCTCCACGAAACGGGCTCCACTGTTTGCAATAAAGTACAGGTACACCACCAGTTTTCCGGCACCCTTGGTCCCAGAACCTTGCCGCATTATCTGTTTTGCCGGACCACCAGAGCTCACATAATAATAATTCATAATAATAATACGGGTTGTTGTCCCCGCTCCACTTGTTGTTTTATCCAGAGAATGGGAAGGGGGGAGACGTGAGAGCACTGGCACTGGCACACTAGCAAAAGCTCACAGCAACCCAAGCTCGGCTACAGTTCAGGGGCTGCTTGGCTGCGCTCTCTCTGTCTATCCTCTAGCCCCGGCCTGCTCGCCGTGTTACAGGAACGATGTATGTCAAGCTTGAAAGGGTGCGGAGAAGATTTATGAGGATGTTGCCAGGACTCGACGGCCTGAGCTACATGGAGAGGTTGAGCAGATGCGGACTCTATTCCTCAGAGCGCAGGAGGATGAGGGGTGATCTTGTACAGATGTTTAAAATCATGAGGAGAATAGATTAGGGTGAATGCACAATTTGGAATTACCAGCACCAGCCTGCTCCAATATGGACTCGAGGGCCTGAGCTATAGGGAGAGGTTGGGCAAGTTATGACTCTATTCCTTGGAGCGCATGAGGATGAGAGGTGATCTAATAGAGCTGAACAAAATCATGAGAGGAATAGACCACAGGGTCTCTTGCCCAGAGTAAGGGAATTGAGAACCAAAGGACGTAGGTTTAAGGTGAGGGGGGAAAGGAACCTGAGCAGTAACCTTTCCACACAAAGGGTGGTGGGTGTATGGAACGAGTTGCCGGATCAGGTAGTTAAGGCAGGTACTATCGCAATGTTTAAGAAGCAGTTAGACAGGTACACGGAGAGGGCAGGTTTAGAGGGATATGGGCCAAACGCAGACAGGTGGGAATAGTGTAGGTGGGACATGTTGATCGGTGTGGGCAAGTTGGACCGAAGGGCCTGTTGCCACGCTGTATGGCTTATGACTTGATCTCGAATCAGGCAACACGCAGCTCTGAGGCTCGTATACGCTCCCAATGAACCTCATTTCCTGCCTTTTTCCCATAACCTTTGACGCCATTACTACGCAAAAATCCTTCAACCTCCGCTTTAAAAATACCCGACGGCTTGGCCTCCGCAGCCGTCTGTGGCAATGAATTTCACAGATTCACAACATTCTGACTAAAGAAACTCCTCATCTTCTTTCTAAAGGTACGTCCTTTTATTCTGACCTCTGGTCCCCCTCATCCTTCTAAACTTGCACCTCTGATTTCTGAATCCTCTCATATAGAAAATAGCCCTGCCTTTATTCCTACTTCACAGTATCCCATCTGCCACTACCCTGCCCACTCTCCCAACCTGCGCAAGTCCTTCTGCAGAGTTCCTGCTTTCTGTACACTACCTGCCCCTTCACCTTTCATTGTATTATCCACAAACTTGGCCCCAAAGCCTTCAATTCCCTCTTCAATTCATCGATACATAACAAACTCCAGTAGTCACGGGCAGCCAACCAGAAAAAGCCCCCTTTATTCCCACTCTTTATCTTCTGCCATTCAGCCAACCTGCTATCCATACTAGTATTTTCCCTCCAATACCATGGCCTCCCTTTATTGTTTTAGTAGCCTCACCTTATGAAAATCTAGGTAAACAATACCCACTTTGACAATCCTGCTATTTACTTCCTCAAAAGAATTCTAACAGATTTGGCAGGCAAGATCAGTCACCCCTTCATAAAACCATGCTTATCCTGTGCTTCTAATTACTCAGAAACCTCATCCTTTACAATGGATTCTAAAATGTTACCAACCACTGAAGCCTGTGCCAAACATGATGCCAAGACCATCACTTATCTACCTGCACGTAACCCATTTCCCTCTTGAGTATGAACGAGTACGAACATGGACTCGTGGGCCAAAAGTCCTGTTTCCATTCTGTATCTATAAATGAAACTTTCTGTCCATCTTGATTTGTATGTGTTTTACATTATGCTATATTGTTAGTGTTTTATTTAAAGGATTGTGTTAACAATGTTAAATTTGTCTCTGATTTGCTCTAGAGTTGGAGATTCAGGACATCGTCCCAATAAACATTGAGAGCCGAGAAGATAGTTGGGCTGTAAAACTTCTTAATTTTCTCTCGATGATACAGTTCTTGCAGGCAGGTAGGTCAAAGATATCAACAGATTGTTGCAAAGCTGACACATAAAAGTAGGGAAGTTGTATTTGGCAAAATTTTGGTTCGATCCTGAACTCGGGTGCTGTCTGTTTGAAATTTGCACATTCTTCGTGTGATAATAGACAATAGACAATAGGTGCAGGAGTAGGCCTTTTGACCCTTCGAGCCAGCACCGCCATTCAATGTGATCACGGCTGACCATCCCCAATCAGTACCCCGTTCCTGCCTTCTCCCCATATCCCCTGACTCCGCTATTTTTAAGAGCTCTATCTAGCTCTCTCTTGAAAGCATTCAGAGAACCTGCCTCCACTGCCCTCTGAGGCAGAGAATTCCACAGACTCACCACTCTCTGTGAGAAAAAGTGTTTCCTCGTCTCCGTTCTAAATGGCTTACTCCTTATTCTTAAATTGTGGCCCCTGGTTCTGGACTCCCCCCAACATCGGGAACATGTTTCCTGCCTCTAGTGTGTCCAAGCCCTTAACAATCTTTGGATTTCCTCCGGATTCTCTGGTTTCTTCCCTCATCCCAAAGTTGTGTAGTTTGTCAAGAGTCAGGAGTGTTTTATTGTCATGTGTCCCGGACGGGACAATGAAATTCTTACTTGCTGCCGCACAACAGAATATGTCAACACAGTACATAACGGGGGAAGAGAAAAAAAGAAAAAGTTCAATAAATAACAAATATAGTGCAAAAATAATATAGCCTTTTGCAGTTCAGAGCTCGGAGCTTATTCGCTGTTGTGTTTAATAGCCTGATGGCTGTGGGGAAGAAGCTGTTCCTGAACCTGGACGTTACAGGTTTCAGGCTCCTGTACCTTCTTCCTGATGGCAACGGTGGAATGAGAGCGCGGCCAGGATGGTGTGGGTCTTTGATGATTTTGGCTGCCTTTTTGAGGCAGGTTAATAGGCTTCTGTAAATTGCCCCTAATATGTAGGGAGTGGATGTAAAAGTGGCATAACACAACATAGCGTTCGTTCTTGCTTTACTGGCCTCTGTAGGGTGCGGATGGCCTGTTTACTCCACAGTGGTGCAGCTGATAGAGCTGCTGACTCATGGCACCAGATACCCGTGTGCGATTCTGACCTCGGCTGCTGTCTGTGTGGAGTTTTACGCTCTCCCTCTGACCGCTTGGCTTTTCCTCGGGTGCTCCGGCTTTCTCCCACATCCTAAAGACGTACAGGTTTGTAGGTTAATTGGCTTCAGTAAAAATTATAAATTGTACCAAGTATGTAGGATAGTCTTCTTGCGTATCGGGTGCACAGCCTAAAGCTGTACGTCAACTTGATCTATTTGATCTTGTTTGTGCAAGTTGGATTGATTGCATTCGTCAAAACAGAGTGGACCACGTGAAGCTTGCAATCTCCCACCCCTGTAGGATAGTGCCAGTTTGCGGGTGTGACCGCTGGTTGGCGCGGACTCGATGGGCCAAATGGCCTGTTTCCTCGCTGTATCTCTAAAGTTGAAAACTAGTGTGAACAGGTAATCGATGGTCGGCGTATATTCGGCGGGCCGAAGGGCCTGTTTCCACACTGTATCTCTGAAGTTAATCTTGAGAAAGGAGATGAGGAAGAATTTGTGGAATTCATTGCCACGGAAGGCTGTGGAGGCCATCAATGGATATTTTTAAGACGGAGATTGCCAAATTCTTGATTAGTACAGATGTTAGGGGTTATGGGGTGAAGGCAGGAGAATGGGGTTAATGGGGAAAGATAGATCAGCCATGATTGAATGACGAAGTAGACTTGAAGACTTGATGGACTGAATGGCCTAACTTTGCTCCTATAACTAATGAGCTTATGAAGTCTAAAACTAGTGTGAACTGGCAATTGATGGACGGCAGATAACCAGATAAGCCAATGTCATAGGGTACACAAAATGCTGGAGAAACTCAGCGGGTGCAGCAGCATCTATGGAGCGAAGGAGATAGGCAACGTTTCGGGTCGAGACCCTTCTTCAGACTGAATGTCATGATTTGGTTGTGTGTTCTTCAGGAGAGCGCGTACGAGAGCTGCCGGTGTTTGGAGAAGTGGAGGGGATTTTCCTGGTGGGTGTGATTGACGAGCTGTGCTACAGTTCCAGTGGTGAGCTGGAACTGCGCGAGCTGAAAACCCGTGCCCAGCCGACGTTCCCCAGTGCTGCCCAAAGGAAGAGCCACCACTTACAAGTAAGTGAGTCGGGCGAGAATCATTCGAAACACATTCATTTTACACCGACATATAGCTCACAAGCTTACAGGCTACAATTAGGCCATTCGGCCCATCGAGTCTATTCCACCATTCAATCATGGCTGATCTCTGCCTCCAAAGCCCATTTTCCTGCCTTCTCTCCGTAGCCCTTGACACCCGTTCTAATCAAGAATTTGTCTATCTCTGCCTTAAAAATATCCACTGACTTGCTCTCCACAGCTCTCCGTGGCAATGAGATCCACAGATTAACTATCTTCTGACTAAAGACATTCCTCCTCACCTCCTTTCTAAAAGAACATCCTTTAATTCTGAAGCTATGACCTTTGGTCCTTGACTCTCCCACCAGTGGAAATGTCCTTTCCACATCCACTGTATCTATGCCTTTCATTATTCTGTAGGTTTCAATGAGGTCCCTCATTCTTCTAAACTCCAGTGAATAGAGGACCAGTAGGTTAACTTAGAACAAGTGTCGATGGTCGGCATGGACCCGGTGGGCCGAAGGACCTGTTTCCATGCTGTGCCTTTCAATTCTTTCTTGACCCCAGCTAAAAATGGACAAATACTGGCTGAAAATTGCCTGCTGTGTGTAGGGAGTGGATGGGAAAGTGAGATGACATGAAGAAGTGTGAGTGGCTGATCGATGGTCAGCGCAGACCCGGTGGGCCAAAGGCCTGTTTCTCTGCTGTATCTCTAAACTAATGTTTAGAACAAAACAAATGGTCCTCCCCAGACTCCTTTAAATTGGGTCGGCATACCCGAGTTAGATTTTGTGCCACCTTATGGTAGAGTCAAGTTCATGAGCACTAACATGGAGCTTTTGTGAGTCACAGTAAATTCCAAGTGCATGCTGTGTGGCTTCTTTATCAGTCCCCTCTCCCCTGGGTCAGAATGCTTTTGGTTCAAGTCACCCATCAGGTCTTAAATGCACAACTGCGGTGCTGTAATACACACAGGACACTGGACACGAGCAACCGCAAATGCTGGTTTACAAAGTCAAAGACAGTGTGCTGGAGCAACTCAGCGGATCAGGCAGCATCTCTGGAGAACATGGGTAGGCGATGTTTCGGGTCAGGATCACTTCTTCGGCAGTTGTGGGGGTGGGGTGGGGAGAAAGCTGAGAAAAAAAGGTGGAGGCTGGATGAGGTCTGGTAAGTGATCGGTGGATACAGGTGAGGAGCATTTTTATTGGCATATCGGTGGACAATGCCCAGAGATGAAATGAAGACAAAAAGGCTGATAAGGAGATAAGAGAAGTAAATTCTGAAGCCAGAGGAAGGGATACAGGTGGAAGGGGACGGGGAAAGGCATGGAAGGGGAGAAGGGGGGGGGGGGAGAGGGGGGGTGGGCGGGGGAAGGTCGGAGTGGGGGGTGAGGGGGGAGGAGGGAAGCATCCGGGGGGAGGGGGGGGGGGCGGGTGTGTGGGGCAGGGGGGGAGGGGGAGGGGTGTGCAGCGGGGGGGGAGTGGGGGGTAGGGGTGAGGTGGGGACGAAGGGGGGGAGGGGGGGGGGGGGGGGGGAGTGGGCTGGGGGGGGGAGGGGGTTTTGGGTGAGAGGTTTGGGGAGAGGGGGGGGGTTGGGGATGGGGGGGGGGGGGGGGAGGTGGGTGGGTTGGAGGAGGAGGGGAGGGTAGTGAGGGGAGTTGGGGAAGTGGAGGGCGGGGGGGGGGAGGCGGCGGAGGCGTCGTGGGGGGGGGGTAGGTGGGGGGGGGGGAAGGGAGGGGGTGGGGTAGAGGGGGGTGGGAGGAGGAGAGGGGGAGTGAGGGGGGGGGGGGAGAGGGGGGGGGGGTGGTAGGTCTGGGGGTGCGCGAAGCTGTCCGACGATTGAGGGGGGGGGGGGGGGGGGGGGTGGGGGGAGGGGAGGGGGGGGAGGGGGGGGGGCTGGGGGGGGGGGGATGGAGGATGAGGGGGGGAGAGGCACGAAGAGAGGTTTGGTTGGGGGTGGGTGTTTTTGGGTGGGTTGCCTAATTCATGACCTCTGCTGGGGTTTGTTGTTTGCCCTTGACTCATACTCGCTGCATGGCCGTCACGAGGTCGTAGGTAGGTCATAGCAGGCCGTGATGCTAGTCGTTGGTACTCGTGGCATCAAGTAGGTCGGGGCGTTTTTCTAGCCTGATGAAAATTGTCCACGAGTAAAAAAGGCCGTGAATTAGGTCGTGAAAGTGGGACAGGCCCTTTACTAAGATTGGAGAATTCAATGAGGAACAGTGAAAAATCTTCTTTGTTGCGTGACATCTAAGCAGCGGAAAGTATACGTGATTACAATCAAACCGTCACACGGTGTATAGAGGTAGAGGGTAAAGGGAATAATGTACAAGATACATTTATTTGTCACATGTACCAGTTGGCACAGTGAAATGTGGTCACCATACAGCCATACAATACAATACAGAACACATCACACGACAGAGTCCAACATAAAATATCCCCACACAGCAGAATCAAACATTTCCCACTGTGAGGGAAGGCACCAAAGTCAGTCTCTTCCTCTAATGTTCCTGATGTTCACCCGTTTAGTGCAATATAAAACCAAATAAAGTCAGATTAAATTCATATTATCTGTGAGAGTGTTTTAATGTATTTCAAAACTATGTGAATTTGCTGATATCCCCAAATCGACAAAATCTCCTGTTAATTGTTTAGTTATAACATATCTTTTACTCTCACAGAAAGTGACAAAAGAGTGATAAAATGTCTTGGCACTTGATTTTGCAACTGAAAGAAGAAGCTGTATGTTGGTGTGTTTTGTTTCCATGTCTCTTTACCACGATACTAGGGACCCTAGTATGTTATCTGGCTTATAAGCAGATATTGTCTCTGGTACACAGATAGGGTAAGGTAGTTTAGTTTAGAGATGCAGCATGGAAACAGGATGTTCGGCACACTGAATCCACACCGACCATCGCTCACCCATTCACACTAGTTCTAATGTAAAGCACTTTGGTCAACGAGAGTTGTTTTTAAATGTGCTACAGAAATGAAATTAACTTGAGTTGACTTGACTATGTAGAAACAAGGAACTGCAGTTCTATGTTGTCCCATAGCCTCATCCACTCCCTACACTCTAGGGCAATTTACAGAGCCAAATAACCGACAAACCAGCAAATCTTTGGGATGTAGGAGGAAACCGGAGCACCCATGCGGTCAGGTAGAATGTGCAAACTCCACACTGACAACACATGAGGTCAGGATCGAGTCCGGGTCCCTGATACTGTGAGGCAGCAGCTCTACCAGCTGCGCTACTGTGCGCCCTCAAGAGGCTTTAATTCAGTGTAAGGTTTTAACGATCGCTTTCCTCTAATAAAACAAAATTCCTTTGATTACCAGGTCAGTGTGTACAAGCTTCTGTTTGAGGCTTTGGTCAAAGGCCAGCTGAAGAAAGACACAATCGTCCAACATCTTCAGTTGCAAACGGAGCGGAGCTTTGGTTCGGAGGTCATGCTGCACGCTAAGAAGATGGGCCTGTTTGTAAACACATTTGGTGAACTCTTGGATTTGATATTTTTGAACCTGATGTACATTGAGATCCCCACCATTGACGTTCTGAAGATCGAGTACTGTCTACCAAGCCGATGCCTCTGTGATCGGGACGGAAGTGGTGCGCTTTGAGGAGAAGCTGGTTGTAAAGGAGCTGAAACATTACTGCTCCTTCTGGAAGGGCCAGCGGGAGGCCCAGGGGGTGGATATCGAGGAGGCCTGGAAATGCCGATCGTGCGACTTTGCAGACATCTGTCAGTGGAGAGAGAAGAAAGCCGAAGAAGCTGTCGAGAGGAATCGAGCAAATCACAGAAAATGATCATAATTTAGTTTAGACCCACAGCTCGGAAACAGGCCCTTTGGCCCACCGAGTCCACACCCACCCGTACTATCCTACATTAGGGACTATTTACACATAGCATGCCAATTAACCTACAAATCTGTAGGAAGGAACTGCAGATGCTGGTTTAAATCGAAGGTAGACACACAATGCGGGAGTAACTCAGTGGGTCAGGCAGCATCTCTGGAGAGAAGGAATGGGTGATGTTTCGGATCTGAAGAAGGGTCTCGACCCGAAGGTCAATGATGGACCTGGACTAGTTATTTTTGTGATGATTTATCGTTGATGTGGAAACGAAAATAACTTGTTTCGTGACACATTTCATAACCAGAGGATGTTCCAAAGGACGTTGGTCAATTAAATTCTGCTAAAAGTTGTTAACTGCACTTATTATTGTGTTGTGAAACACAGTTTATATTTAACTGATTGTTAGTAGTGATCCAACCGATGCATTTAGACAAAGTGTACCCGTTTCCTTAAAAAGCTTTCGGGACATGAGTCGCACGGTGGCACAACGGTATTGCCTTACAGCGCCAGCGACCCGGGTTAGCTCCTGACTATGGGTGCTTGTCCCTACGAAGTTCTCCCCGTGACCTGCATGGGTTTTCTCCAAGATCTTTGGTTTCCTCCCACTCTCCAAAGAAAGTACAGGTTTGTAGGTTAATTGGCTTTGTATCAATGTAGAAAAATTGTCCCTCGCGTGTGAAGGGTAGTGTTAATGTGTGGGGATCGCTGGTCTGTGCGGACTCTGTGGGCCGAAGGGCCTGTTTCTGCGCTGTATCTCTAAACTAAACAATGCAGTCCAGATTTCAACCACCTTCTAATTAAAAGGTCCACTCCAAATCTTCTCCTTACCTGGATATAGATGCAGTTGCTGAGGTAAAAAGTTTCTCATTCTTTACCATATCGATGCCTCATATACATCTGGATGGAGTTATAAAACGTATCTCTGTCTAGAATACCAAATGAGACTGTCTTATCGGAATGGGAGGAAGCATTCCACATGAAATCTAAGAATTGGCCTGCCAGTATCCCAGTGATTCATTTCAATGTCTTTGCCTTGTTGAAAAATAAGCTGCTGTTGATGTTAGATATTATTATCATGTCTATAAGCTCCAAACGTTTGTACATCGTCCAGAACTACTAATAGCATTTATTGAGCTTCAAGTATTTATTGCACTGAAAAAATGCTCATTACTTTTTAAAAACTCAAAACAACATTTGCTGACGTTATTGTGTTTTGTATCTATTTCTCTATTAGGTTCAATAAGCAAACATAATAAAAAACCTATGAGTTTGTATAAAAATCTATCTTTTTTTCTATGAAAGTGCTGACAAACGTGCTTGCAATGTTTCCATTGATGTGCTGTATGTCAAGATGTTTCTATATCCTTTGGGTAATAATTCCTTGGGAGTCAGTTTCAGCTTTACCAGTATTAACATGGAAGGTATATTTGGTTATAGTTCAAGTTCAGTTTAGTTTATTGTCACGTGTACCGAGCGAGGTACAGTGAAAAGCTGTAGTTGTGTGCTAACCAGCCAGCAGGAAGACAATACATGATCACAATCAATGCCATTACAGTGTATGCATACGTGATAAGGGAATAATGTTTACTGGGAGATAAAGTCAGCAAAGTCCAATAAAGGATAGTCCGAGGGTCACCAAAGAGGTAGATAATAGTTTGAGAAACAAGGCACTGCAGAGATTGGTTTGCAAAAGAAGACTCCGAGTACTGGAGTAACTCTGCGGGTCAGACAGCAACTCAGGAGAACGTGGAGAGGTGCAGAATAATGAAAGGACAGGATACAGTGGAGGTGGAGGGGATCTTTACACCCAGTGGGACAGTCTAGTACCAGGGTGCATAGCCTCACAATAAAAGGACATACCTTTTAGAAAGGAGATGAGGATGTTCTTTACCAGGGGGTGGTGAATTTGTGGAGTTCATCGCCACAGGCAACTGTGGAGGTCAGGTATTTTTAAAGCAGATTCACAGGTTCTTGATTAGTAAGGATGTCAGGGGAGAAGGCAAGAGAATGGGATTGAGAGGGAAAGATAGATCAGCCATTATCGAATAGTGGAGTAGATGCAATGGGCCAAATGGCCTAATTCTACTCCTATGACGTGAACATTTTGGGTTGGGATCTATCTTCAGACCCGAGTCTGAAGAAGGATTCTGACAAAAACATTGTGTATCCATGTTCTCCAGAGATGTTGCCCGGCCTGCTGAGCTACTCTAGCACTCTGCATCCTTTTTTAGATATATTGGATTGTCACCAGGCCTTTCCTTATGATATCAAGTTGCATCAGTGCTGGACACAAATGTGACCATGACTTTTTGGGATGTGTATCACATAGGATGACATCTGGGGGGCATAATGAATCCTCCAAGTTTGCACACTGGCAGACAGAGGTACTTGTATAGCTTAGAGCTACAGCCTGGAAACAGGCCCTTCGGCCCACTGAGTCCGCACCGACCAACGATCGCACGTACACTAGTTCTATCCAACACACACTAGGGACAGTTGCAGGGCCAAATTACCCTAGAATACCTCTCTTTCTTTGGAATGTGGGAGGGAACGGGGGAAACAAGGAGAAAGCCCATGAGATCACAGCGGAAAAACATGTTAAACTCACGCTGACAGCGCCGCAGTTAGGATAGACTGGGTCTCTGGGGCTGTAAGGCAGCAAGCCTACCACCGCGCTCTGTGCTGCCCGGGAAAAACCACAGGTTGCTGCAGTCAATGTGGACCTGTACTAGATATTTTTGAGCTGATTTATCGTTGATTTGGAAACTAAAATAACTGGCACACTTCACAACCAGAGAATGTTCCAAAGGATCTTAGTCAATTAAATTCTACTAAAAGTTGTTAACTGCACTTATTATTGTGTTGTGATACTCAGTTTGTATTTAACTGGTTGTAAGTAGTGATCCAACCAATGCATTTAGACAAAGGGTACCTGTTTCCTTAAAAAGCTTTCGGGACATGAGTGATCCAGCAGCAGAACTAATGCCTTACAGCGCCAGAGACTCGGGTTTGAGCCTGACTAAGGGTGCTTGTCCGTACGGAGTTTGTACGTTCTCCCTGTGACTTGCGTAAGTTTTTTCCCCAAGATCTTTGGTTTCATAGAAACATAGCAACATAGAAAATAGGAGCAGGAGGAGGCTATTCGGCCCTTCGAGCCAGCACTGCCATTCATTGTGATCATGGCTGATCGTCCCAAATCAATAACCCGTGGCTGCCTTCTCCCCATATCCCTTGATTCCACCAGCCCCTAGTGCCCTATAAACTCTCTCTAAATCCATCCAGTGATTTGGCCTCCATTGCCCTCTGTGGCAGGGAATTCCACAAATTCACAACTCTCTGGGTGAAAAAGATTTTTCTCACCTCAGTCTTAAATGGCCTCCCCTTTATTCTAAGACTGTGGCCCCTGGTTCTGGACTCGCCCAACATTGGGAACATTTTTCCTGCATCTAGTTTGTCCAGTCCTTTTATAGTTTTATATGTTCCTCCCACTCTCCAAAGACGTACAGGTTTGTAGGTTAATTGGCTTGGTATAAGTGTTAAAAAAATTGTTCCTCATATGAAGGGTAGTGTTAATGTGCAGGGATTGCTGGTCCATGGGGACTCAGTAGGCCGAAGGCCCTGTTTCCGCGCTGCATCTAAACTAAACTGAACAATGCACTCCAGATTAAAAGGTCCACTCCAAATCATCTCCTTACCTGGCTATAGATGCCTTTGCTGAGGTGAAAAGTTTCTCATTATTTACTACATCTATGCTCATACACATCTGGATGGAGTTATAAAGTGTATCTCCCCAGCATTCCAAATGTGACATTCTTATCAGAATGGGATGAAGCATTTCACATGAAATCTAAGAATTGGCCTGCCAGCACACCCAGTGATTCATTTAAATGTCTTTGCCTTGTTGAAAAATAAGCTGCTGTTGATGTTAGATATTATTATCATGTCTATAAGCTCCAAACGTTTGTACATTGTCCAGAACTACTAATAGCATTTATTGAGCTTCAAGTATTTATTGCACTGAAAAAATGCTCATTACTTTTTCAAACCTCAAACAACATTTGCTGACGTTACTGTGTTTTGTATCTATTTCTCTAGTAGGTTCAATGAGCAAACATAATTTTAAAAAAACTGCAGTTTTATGGAAGGTATATTTGTTTATAGTTCAGTTTCAGTTTTGTTTATTGTCACTTGTACCGAGGTGCAATGAAACATCTTTGTTGCGTGCTAACCAGTCAGCAGAAAGGAATACATATTCCAATCAATGCATTTACAGTGTATAGATCACATACAGTCAGAGTGACAGTGTGGAAACAGACCCTTCGGCCCAACTGGCCCACATCAGACAACATGTCCCGGCTATACTAGTCCCAACTGCCTGCGCTTGGTCCTTATCCCTCCAAACTTGACCTATCCCTGTTAAGGGAATAATGCTTAGTGCAAGGTAAAGCCAGCAAAGTCCGATCAAGGATAGCTCGAGGGTCACCAATGAGGTCGATAGTAGTTATTGAAACAAGGAACTGCAGGGATTGGTTTCCTAAAGAAGAATCATAGTGCTGGAGTAACTCAGCCGGTCAGACAACAACTCAGGGGAACATGGAGAGGCACTGAATAATGAAAGGACTGGATCATCTATCGAGTGGACGTGGAGAGGATGTTTGCACTAGTGGGACAGTCTAGGACCAGGGGGCATAACCTCAGAGTAAAAGGACGTACCTGTAGAAAGGAGATGAGGAAGAATTTCTTAGTCAGAAGGTGTTCAATCTGTGGAATTCATTGCCACAGACAGCTGTGGAGGCCATCATTGGGTATTTTCAAAGCAGAGATTAACAGGGATTTGATTAGTAAGGGCATCAAAGATTATGTGGAGAAGGCAGGAGAATGGGGTTGAGAGGGAAAGATAGACCAGACTTGATTGAATGGTGGGGTAGACTTGATGGGCCAAATGGCCTAACTCTGCTCATATAACCTATGAAAGTTTCGGGTCGGGATCCTTCATCAGGGCCAAGTCTGAGGAAGGGTCCCGATCCAAACGTTGTGTATCCAATGTTTCTCCAGAGACGCTGCCCGACCTGCTGAGCCGCTCCAGCACTCTGCATCTTTTTTAGATATATATTGGATTGTCACCAGGCCTTTCCTTATGATATCAAGTTGCATCAGTGCTGGACACAAATATGACCATGACTCTTTAGGATGTGTATCACATGGATGGCGTCTGTGGTGCGTAACGAATCCCTTCCAAGTTTTTTACACGCTGGCGGACAGAGGAACAACTCCATAATTGGAACAATCCAATAATATTTCACAGCATTGCCATATCACCATAGTTCATCATAATGTGGAAAACGGCGCGTAACCATGGGCTAGGTGGCAGAGTGGCGCAGCTGGGAGAGCCGATACCTCACAGTGCCAGAGAACCGGGTTCGATCCCGACCTCCGACACCGTCTGTGAGGAAGTTTGCACGTTCTCCCTGTGACCACCTGGGTTTCCTCCGGCTGCTCCGGTTTCCTCCCACATCCCAAAGACGTGCGGCTTTGTAGATTAATTGGCTTCTGTAAATTGCCCCTAGTGTGTGTAGGGAATGGATGAGGAAGTGGGTGACATGGAACCAGTGTGAACGGGTGATCAATGCTTGCAGTGGACTTGAAGGGCTGAAGGACCTGTTTCCGTGCTGCTCTTTCATATATGTTACACGTTTGGTATAATATAAGCATTACCAGCAGTCCCAGGCTCATTTCTGCAAATAATCAATTGTACGTTTAATTATCACACAGCATGGAAACAGACCCTTCATCCCTGCACTGTACTGGCCATCAAAGTTAAAGCAACGCAGCGGGTCAGGCAGCATCTCTGGAGAAAAGGAACAGGTGACGTTTCAGGTCGAGACCCTTCTTCAGACTGAGAGTCGGGGGAGAGGGAAAACGAGAGATATGGACAGTACAGAGAGATATGGTACAAATGAATGAAAGATGCAAAAAGTGAAAAATATACATATATTCCCCCCCTATTCCAATTGCCTTGCATTTCCTGTTCATATTTTCTATGAATAAAGTATATTCTGGAAATAGAAATTAATATAAGAGTATAGCTTCTATTCTTGCGTATGGGTGCACAGTCAGAAGTTGTAGGAACAACTATTTGATCTTATTTTGATTTGTGCACTCGCCAGGTTGATTGCATTCAGTCGTAAAAGGGCGGACCAGCGAAGGTTGCACTATCCCACCAGAAATTGTTAGTTTTGTTTAGACACTATAGGCGCGGAAACCAGTGTCCGCGCCGACCAGGATCCATGCACACTAACGCTAAGCTGCTACACAAACCATATATCCAGATATAACCATATAACATATTACAGCACGGAACAGGCCCTCTCGACCCTTCCAGTCGTGCGGAACCATTTGTTTTTCCACCTTTTACAATGATACCAAGCCAATTCACCTACAAAACCTGTATGTCTTTGAGTGTGGATGCGAAACTGGAGCACACGGTGAAAAACCACGCGGGGACAGGGGAAAGTACAAACTACATTACAGACAGCTCCCGTAGTCGGTTCGTTACCGGGGTCTCTGCGCGGTGAGGCAGCTACTTACTGCCCCATGGGGTGGCCTTTTGGCCCTTCCGTTCCTGGTCCACCGTTGCTATGTGCTTGTAAGGATAGTAACCTTGTCATTGGCGCCGAAGATATTGAAAGAGAGCGGGGTGTGGACTACACGGTCGTTGTCCGAACCTGGGGTACACAGGTTTCCCATCTCCGTATTTAGAATGGAATAATGCACGAATGTAGGGGTATCATGCAACTTATCAGAGGATTACGCGACGCGAAGAATCAATAACAAGGAAACAGAAGAAATAAGAAATGGAATGAAGAGAAAGGGAAAGAGGAATGAAAAAGAAAGAAGACGGAATTTGAAAAGGCGAAGAAACAAAGTGATAGAGAAGAAAAAATTGAAAAGAAACGAGAACGAGAAATTGAAAGGGAAGAAGACAATGAACAAAAGACAAAGGCACAGGAATGAAAAGAGAAGACCCATGAAACGATAGGATAAGAGAAGAAAATGATAAGAGAAATGAAAATAGAAGGAGAATGAATAGAGAAGAAGTGGATAGCAAATGAAAAGAATGAAAAGAGAGAAATGATAAAGAGCAAAGACAAGTGAGCAAAATAGAAGAGAATGAAAATGAAAAGATAATTGAAAACGAAATGAAAATGAACAGTAGCAGACAAATGAAAGAATAGAGGGGAAGAATGAAAAGCAGTACATGAAAGTGCTAACAAGAAAGAGACATGAAAAGGAGACAAGAGAGAAAATGACAAAAGAAAAGAAAATGCAAATGAACATAGAAAGAAATGAAAAGAAAGAAAAAAACAAGCAATGCAATGGGGAACGAAGAGAATGCCAAAGTGTAAAACGAAAAGCAACCCGAAGAAAATGAAACGCTAGCACAAGAAAAATGAAAATTGAGACGAAGAATAGGAGCATGAAAAGAGAATAAATGGAAAGCGAGACTAAAGAGAAGAAAAGAAACTGAGAATAAAAGAAGCAAGATGAAAATGAAAAGAAAAACTGACCATGAAGAGATGAAAAAAACGAGAAGCCGTGCTACAAGAGAGAAAAAAATGAAAAGGAGGAGAGACAGAAAAGAAATTGCACAGAAAGAAAAGAAGCAATGCCCCTAACGAGACAATGAAGAAATAAGAGATGAAAAGCGGCCAGAAGCAAGAAATGACCCAGAAGAAATGAAAACTGAACGCTAGACCATATAAACGCGAAAACCATGAAGAGAAATGGAAAAGCAAGAACAAAGGGAAAAAGCTACGACACTCCTCTCCAAAATCCCTCTTCCTCCCTATGATACCTCTCCTCGCCATCCCCTCCCAACGACCTCCCCTCTGCACAATCACCGCATCCTCATCCTATGCCCCTACTCTCATCCCTCTCCCCAACCCACATCTTCCTCTCCTCCCCATCCCCTCCCATCCCCATCCACATCTCTACCATCACCCTCTCCCCCCATACGCATCCACCTCTGAACTTACGCTGTGAGCCTCCCCACCCTCTCTCCCATCCACCCTCCATCACCTACGCCCAGCCTCCTCCCCACCCCTCTCACCCATCCCTCTCTATCCACCCATCCCTCTCCCCCCATCAACCCTTCTCCACCCATCCCCTCCCTTCCCTCCCTATCCCCCATCCCTCTCCCCCCATCCCCTCGCCTTCCCCCTCCTCCCCCATCATCCCCAATATCCCCTCTCCCCCCATCCCCTCTCCCCCAATTCCCCTCCCCTCCCTCCCCATTCCCCTTTCCCCCCCATACTCTCCCCCCATCCCTCTCCCTCCCCATCCCCTCTCCCCCCTCCAATCCCCCATCTCCTCCTACCCCCCTCTCCCACCCCCTCATCCCCCCCTCCCCGTCCCATCATCACTCCCCCCCCATTCCCCCCTCCCCCATCTCCCCCCATCCCCTCTCCCCCCAAATCCCCTCTCCTCCCCATCCCCTCTCCCCCATCCCCTCTCCCCATCCCCTCCCCCCCCCCTCTCCCCCCCATCCCCTCCCCCCCATCCATCCATCCTCCCATCCTCCTCCCCGTTCCCCCTCCTCCCCATCCCTCTCCCCCCATCCCCTCCCCCCCCTCTCCTCCCATCCCCTCTCCCCCCCATCCCCCCCATCCCTCCCCCTCCCATCCCCTCTCCCCCCATCTCCCTCCCTCTCTCCCCTCCCATCTCCCCCCATCCCCTCCCACCCCCTCTCCCCCATCCCCTCACCTCACCACCCTCTCCGCCCACCTGCCCTTGTCCTGCCCCTGCTTACACGGTTACAATCTCCAAACCAATCTTCCTTACATTAGATGCTGGATCCCGGAAGCTACCGCGTAGGATTCGAGAAATCGAAAGTGAAATGTCTGTCCTTGGGCTGAGACCGGCGGCTCCGGGTCTATCTCCACGCATGTTGGCTCTGCTCCTCTGCATGGTCTCCGCTGGTAAGACCACCCCGATTCGCACCGCGCCGCGGGCCTGTCCCACCTACGTGTCCTTGGCACGCAAAGTGTTGCTTTTAGAGCCCGTGTCTGAAGAAGGCACTCGACCCCGTCACCCACCCCTTGTCTCCAGAGATGCTGCCTGACCCGCCGAGTTACTCCAGCGTTTTGTGTCTATCTTCGGCTTAAAGCAGCATCTGCAGTTCCTGCCCACACATCCCATTCTCATTGGACCCCCAGCAAGCCGAATGCCCAGTTTAGTCGTTATAAATTCAACCTCAGCAACAATATCCCAAAGCAGGGGCGTGAGCTGCTTCTTTGGGACCATAGAGCATACAACAGTACAGCACAGGAACAGGCCCTTCGGCCCATACTGTCTGTGCCCAACAAGATGCCAAGACCAACTCTACTCTGCCTGCACACAATCCATGCCCCTCCACCCTCTACACGCCCATGGGCCTATCCAAAAGTATCCGGCTCACCACCACCCCGGCAACTCGTTCCAGGCACCCACCACCCTCTGTGTAAAACACACCTGCCCCCCACATCTCCTAACCCTTTCGGGTTGTCCGAAGAAGGGTCTCGAACCGAAACGTCACCTTTTCCTTTTCTCCAGAGATGCTGCCTGACCCGCTGAGTTAGTCCAGCATTCTTGTGTCTACATTCTTGTTTATAGACGTATAGACATTTGTTTATAGATATCTTGTTCAAATGCATCTATTCTCAATGAAGTGGCGCTGTTTAAATAAATGCGTTGTTAAAAAACATTCCCTTTGTTGAATACTTTCCACCTCTGCAGGGACAGTGCTGGCCTACAATGGACTCACTGATGCAAACAGAAAGCTGGAATGCACCTTTCGAGAAGATAAGCAAAATGAAGGGGCTCATATGTTGGACCACTTGACCGTCTCGAGGAAGGCGTTTCTGCTCTTTGGTGGTATCGATACCGATGAGAAAGCAATTCATTTTAAAGTAAAAGGTACCCTGACTCATCAAGTGAAGTCAGCAAGCAGGTTTTTATTTGGATAAACAACTTTTTGTGGATAGACAACTTCTATTAGCTGCTTTCTTGGGGCAGTACTTCCTGCAGATCGCTTCATGAGGTCATAAGTGATAGGAGTAGAGTTAGGCCATTCGGCCCATCAAGTCTGTGAGGGATAAAGTGATTAAACCCCACTATTGTAAGGGGCTTTAAAGAGGATTCAAACCGATAGAGGCCAAGTAGAGGGTTCTGATACAGCTGCGTATAAAGGTTACCAGAGCCATCCTTGAGTAAGAAGTGATAGCATTGTGTAGCGGTAGAAGGGAGTGATGTAGGATAGACCCCTATCAGTAGAAGGGAGTGATAGATGGGACACTTGTCACTATACTTTGCTTTAGTGCTGATATAGGAGAACTGAGAGAGTTCAGTTGGAGGTGAGTAAAACTAGGGCAGGTCATGGACAACTGAGCATGCTTAATAAAATAAATGAATATTACAACACACCCCTGGTCAAGAAACTGCTCATTACCATGGACATGTGATGTATGATGTGGGAGGTACTGGGGGGACGTACCTACAGGTTGTGCACCTCAGTGTCTGATTGGAGGGGGTCAAAGGAGGGGAGGTTGGATGTAGAATTGTGTGTATAAAGGGGGTTTACCCTTCTGACTTCGGTGTGTCTCAACTTGGAGAGGCACCTGGCTCTGCAGACTCACAAATAAAGAATCTCTTGCTTCCACGATTTAGCATCTGAGTAGTGATTGTGAGCACAGTGCATATCTCACAAGTCTGCTCCAGCATTAAAACCATGGCTGATCGATCTCTCCCTCGTAACCCCATTCTCCTGCCTTCTCCCCATAACCTCTGACACTCGTACTAATCAAGAATCTACAAATCTATCTCTGCCGTAAAAATATCCACTGACTTGGTCTCCACAGCTGTCTGTGGCAAAGAATTCCACAGATTCACCACCTTCGATGGCGAGGAGGTCAGTACCCGTGATGGACCGGGCCTTGTCCACCACTTTCTGCAGCCTTTATTCTTCAGCGTTCGACTCCTCTGAGATGCATAAGTAGTATTTCTAAAGTGCTTTTATGGAGTCATACAGCGTGGAAACAGGCCCTTTGGCCCAACTTGCCCAGGCCGATCCACCCCATCTACGGTAGTCCCTCCTGCCTGCCTTTGGCTCACAACCCTCTAAACCAATCCTCTCCATGTACCTATCTACATGTGTCTTGACCATTGTGATAGTCTGGTACCTCAACGACCTCCTCATGAAGTGTATATGGATGTATGTATCAAATACTGGCAAACAGGAAGCAAAGAGTAGGAGTAAACGGGTCCTTTTCACAATGGCAGGCAGTGACTAGTGGGGTACCGCAGGGCTCAGTGCTGGGACCCCAGCTATTTACAATATATATTAATGATTTGGATGAGGGAATTGAAGGCAATATCTCCAAGTTTGCGGATGACACTAAGCTGGGGGGCAGTGTTAGCTGTGAGGAGGATGCTAGGAGACTGCAAGGTGACTTGGATAGGCTGGGTGAGTGGGCAAATGTTGGCAGATGCAGTATAATGTGGATAATTGTGAGCTTATCCACTTTGGTGGCAAAAAACAGGAAAGGCGATATTATTTAAATGGTGGCGATTAGGAAAAGGGGAGGATGCAGCGGAGATGGGTGTCATGGTACACCAGTCATTGAAAAAGTAGGCATGCAGGTGCAGCAGCAGTGAAAAAGCGAATGGTATGTTAGCTTTCATAGCAAAAGGATTTGAGTACAGGAGCAGGGAGGTTCTATTCAGTTGTACAGGGTCTTGGTGAGACACACCGGGAGTATTGCGAACAGTTTTGGTCTCAAATGTCAGGACTGTCTTATGAAGAAAGACTGGATAGACTCGGTTTATATCTCTGGAATTTAGGAGATTGAGAGGGGATCTTATAGAAACTTACAAAATTCTTAAGGGGTTGGACAGGCTAGATGCAGGAAGATTGTTCCGATGTTGGGAAGTCCAGGACAAAGGGGTCACAGCTTAAGGATATGGGGGGGGAAATCTTTAAGACCGAGATGGAAAGACTTTTTTCTCACAGAGAGTGGTGAGTCTCTGGAACTCTGCCACAGAGGGTAGTTGAGGCCAGTTCATTGGCTATATTTAAGAGTGAGTTGGATGTGGCCCTTGTGGCTAAGGGGATCAGAGGGTATGGGGAGAAGGCAGGTACGGGATACTGAGTTGGATGATCAGCCATGATCATATTGAATGGCGGTGCAGGCTCGAAGGGCTGAATGGCCTACTCCTGCACCTAATTTCTATGTTTCTATGTTTCTATACATCATGGATAGGACTGGTTTAGAGGGATATAGGTAGACACACAATGCTGGAGTAACTCAGCGGGACAGGCAGCATCTCTGGAGAGAAGGAATGGGTGACGTTTCGGGTCGAGAGCCTTCTGCAGAGAGGGATATAGGTGGGACGTGTGTAGATGGGACATGTTGGCCGGTGTGGGCAGATTGGGCCTGTTTCCACGCGGTACGACTCGACGATGCTTGTGAATAATTTTTCCACCTAATAGAAATGCAAACTTTTCCTTTTCTTAACAGGCTCCTCTGTGGATATTTTCCAATATGTAGACGGGAAAGGCGAGGAATTGGAGTGTGAAATCAGCCAGTATTCCACACACGGCCACCATGTTGACTGGCCCCACCTGGGTGAAGAAACTCCGGGGAGGCGATGGTTCACCGTGACTCTGAAGCACACCCGCGGCAAGTTCACCACAACCAGCTTCATGAGAGAACTAAAACCACCTGATGACGAGGGCAAGGAGCAGATTGAAGCACCAACCGATGAGGACACTTCACCCATTGGAAACACCGACACCCTCATCATTCAAGGTAACGTTTTAACACTTGAGGCGACTGAAGAAGTCACCGCAATCTTGCTCAAATTGACACGAGAAAAGACAGGTGTTTTTAAACCATGCGTATTTTAGTTTTAACCAATAGTATATCAAAACGGCACGGTGGCGCGCTTACAGCGCCGGACACCCAGATTTGATCCTGACTACGGGTGCTGTCTGTACGGAGTTCGTGCGTTCTCCCTGTGACCGCGTGGGTTTTCTCCGGGAGCTCCGGTTTCCTACCACACTCCAAAGGCGTGCAGGTTTGTAGGTTAATTGACTTCGGTAAATAATTGTAGATACATACAGGGAGCTCCCAGAGTCAGGATCGAAACCAGTGTCTCTGGCGCTGTAAGGCAGCAACTCTGCTGTTGTGCTGTCCTGCTATTAGTGGGGTTAGGTTTATTATTGTCATGTGTGCCAAGGGACAGTGAAAAGCTTTCTTTTGCATGTTATTCAGACAATTCACAACCACAAATCAAGTCAAACCTATCCACAATCAAAATGTGGATTACAGGAATGTCGGAGGCACGCCATCTGGAAAGATTGAGGCTTGTCCTAATGGACAGGTTGGATCTTTTCAGAGGAATATGGTCTCCATACATTGAATATCTAAAGGGTCAAAATGGCTCGATGCGAGAGCCTGACTGAAACCTGAATAATTGAATAGATGAAAAAATACGTATAACAAATCATGGATATATCTCCAACGATGGATAACTTTTTAATACTCCATTCACTTCTTTATTTTTGATTTCTTATCTCTATATTATTTTTCTCTATCTTTTCTTACTTATTAAAAAAATGTATAGAAATATAAATAAGTCTTAAATGTCAATATTAATAATATTACGAATGTATTATTACAGAAGTATTTTCTATTAATATGTATTTACAATTAATAAAAATATTCATCAAAAAAACTTATGTGGACTAGGTAGTGCAAAGGGGAAGATACAGAGTGTAGAATATAGTTCTCAGCATTGTAGCGCACCAGTTCCAGAGACAGAGTCCAATGGGGTGGAGGTGAATGGGACAGTAGCCCAGCTTATGGAAGGCCCGTTCTGAAGCCTGATAACAGAGGGGAAGAAGCTGTTCCTGAGTCTGCTGGTGCGACGCTTTCATGCTTTATTTTTCCCGTGGGAAAATCCCATGGGAGAACGACTTTGTAATTGTAAGTTTGAAATATTGGAGCCCTCAATGACACAGTTGTTTTTATAATGCGAGTTTCCCTAACCATTATGAGGGGAAAACTAGAGGTATGAAAAGGTACAGAACAAATCAGAGCCGGCACTAGTGGTCCATGGTTGGTTGTGGGAGAAGCGATAACAAAGCGAACAGTGGAACTAGCAGGATGGCTGCAGTGGGGGAGGGGCGGAGAGAGAGAGGGAGTGCAGGGGTTATTTGAAATTAGAGATATCAATGTTCATACTGCTCGGTTGTAAGAGGCCCGAGCGAAACATGAGGTGCTGTTCCTCCATTTTGTGTGTGTGGCCTCACTCTGACAGTGGAGGAGGCCCAGGACAGAAAGGTCAGTGTGGGAATGGGAAGGGGAGTTAAAGTGTTGGGCAACCGGGAGGTCATGTAGGCCCAGGCCAGAGATGCTTCCTGTCCCGCTGAGTTACTCCAGCTTTAATGTCTCTCTTTGACATAAACCAGCATCGGCAGTTCCTTCCGACACATTTTACCTGCACTCTTAAGGGCCTGTCCCACTTTCATGACCTAATTCACCACCTTTTTTACTTGTGGACATTTTTCATCATGTTGAAAAAAACGCCCCGACCTACTTGATGCCACGAGTACCTACGACTAGTGTCACGACCTACCTACGACCTCCTACGACCTCGTGACGACCATGCTGTGAGTATGAGTCAAGGGCAAACTCGGCAGAGGTTGTGAATGAGGTTGTGAAAGTGGGACAGGCCCTTTAGGTCCCTCTGATCTCCAACACTGGCCAGAGCCCTGCCATTCACGGTATAGGTCCTGCCCTGGTTAGACTTTCCAAAACGCACCACCTCGCACTTATCTTCATCAAACTCCATTAACCAATCCTCAGCTCGCCTACCCAACCGATCAAGATCCTGGTGCGTTATGCATAGTATTATCTGATCAGTTTGGATAGCGTGCAAAACCAAGCTTTTCACTCTGGTACACGTGACGATAATAAACATAACACTACAACCTAATATAATTTACCAATTTAGAAATGCCGTAATACTTTTTTACATCAGCAGGGAATAGCAGAGGAATGATTTACAAGCCCTCTTTTCCAACAAAACAGGACCACCGCCGATTCTCCGGCACCCTTGGTTCCCGAGACCTTGCCGTATTATCCGTTTTGCCGGACCATCAGAGGTCATGGCCCGCAAAGTCGGCCTCGGAAGTCGGCCGTGGGAACGGATCTGCCGGGCCGGAGTTCCCGAGCCCCGGCCGCAGGGGGCAAATCTGACCCGGCGATCGGCCGCGGAAGCCCCCGATGAGATCGAGATCGGCCGCCTCACCCGGACTAGGGGCCGCGTCTTCAGGTGGACCTCCGGGGGGGATTTCAAGTGCGCTCTCGCGATTTAGTCCGGGTTAAAGGAGGTGCCGGACCACCAGTTGCCGGAGGATCGGGGGTGGACCTGTATTACAAAAGAATTAAAGCCTAGTCGACAATAAATAGGTAGACTAAAATGGTAAGCATCTGAGGTAAATTAAATGTGTAGGAAGGAACTGCAGAAGCTGGTTTCAATCGAAGTTAGACACAAAAAGCTGGAGTAGGTCAGCGGGTCAGACAGCATCTCTGGAGAAAAGGAATGGGTGATGTTTCAGGTCGGGACCCTTCTTCAGATCCGGCTCTACCCGAAACGACACCTATTCCTTTTCTCCAGAGATGTTGTCCGACCCGCTGAGGTGCTCCAGCATTATGTGTCTGTCTAAGGTAAATAAAACTTGGATGATATCATTAATAATCGATGTGATACTGTTGTTTCTTCTCACCTGCCAGTGAACTATATTATCCGCACACGAACTCCATTGGTCAGAAGCAAAATGAAGCAAGACGTCGTTCTGGACTGCGGCTTCGCGATTGACCACCGGACGGACTTTTACATTGACTGGAGGTATCTGCACCGAGGCGCGAAGAAGAAACTGTTTATCTACAACGGGAAGAACCAGCACACCGAACAGATCGAGAAGGGAGTTGGAGCATTCTTGGATCAGATCGGGGACGGGAACGCATCCATCCGCATGAACAATGTTGACATTAGCAGTGAAGGATCCTACACCTGCTTGGTGTATGTCCCTCCACTCTTTGGAACACACACCATCAAACTGGAGATATGGGGTAAGTCGCCAACGTTGATGACACCACCAGTTTAGTTTAGAGATACAGCGCGAAAACAGGCCCTTCGGCCCACTAAATCCAGCCATACCCGCACACTAGCACTACCCGACGCATTCTAGGGACAATTTACTCTTGTATCAAGCTAATCAACCTACAAACCTGTTGGCCTTTGGAGTGTGGGAGGAAACCGAACACCTTGGAGAAAACCCTCACGGGGAGAACGTACAGACAGCGTACAGACACCACTCGTAGTCAGGATCGAACCCGGGTCTCTGCCGCTGTAGGGCAGTAACTCTACTGCTGCGCCACCGTGCCGCCCTTGAGATATTGAACTTAGATTAATAATTTTGGGTGGTGGAGACATTAACAGAAAATCAGGAGGATATCTTCAGCTGGAGTAACGCAGCGGGTCAGGCAGCATCACTGGGGAACATGGATGGGCGATGTTTTTGGTCATCTCCCTTCTTCAGACGGGTCCCATCTCTGAAGAAGGGTCCCGAAGCATAATATCACCTATCCATAAAGGTAGATACAAAAAGCTGGAGTAACTCAGCGGGACAGGCAGCATCTCTGGAGAAAAGTAATAGGTGATGTTTCGGGTTGAGACCCTTCTTCAGACTTTCGAACTGAAACGTCACATATTCCTTTTTCTCCAGAGATGTTGCCTGTCCTTCTGAGTTGCTCCAGCTTTTTATGTCTTACTTCAGTGTGAACCAGCATCTGCAGTTCCTTTGTTTAAGAAAATCGACTGGGCTTATATTCACTGGAATTTAGAAGGATGAGAGGGTATCTTATAGAAACATATAAAATACTTAAGGGATTGGACATGCTAGATGCAGGAAAAATGTTCCTGATGTTGGGGGAGTCTAGAACCAGGGGCCATAGTTTAAGAATAAGGGGTTGGCCATTTAGGATTGAGACGAGGGAAAACCTTTTCACCCAGAGAGTTGTGTATCTGTGAAATTCTCAACCACAGAAGGCAGTGGAGGCCAATTCACTGGATGTTTCCAAAAGAGAGTTAAATATAGCTCTTAGGGCTAACGGAATCAAGGGATATGGGGAGAAAGCAGGAACGGGGTACTGATTTTGGACGATCAGCCATGATCATATTGAATGGCTGGTGCTGGCTCGTAGGGCCGAATGGCCGACTCCTGCACCTATTTTCTATGTTTCTATGTCAGCTTCGGGAGTGGGATTAATTACTGTACGGCAAGTGTTAGTTCAGTGCCAGGGTGAAGTGCAGAGTTCTGTAGTTAAGATTAATGCAAATATTTGATAAAACATCTTCAATCTTCACCGAACATTTAACATGGTTGAATCCCACATGGTTATAACCAAAGATTATAGCGGAGCTCCTCTATAATCTTTGGTTATAACTAGTTACTGTAAATTAGCAAACTAGATATGCAGAGAATGGAGGAAGTTTTAATCCTATAAAATGTGTACGTTTTAAACCTAAAACGTTTCTATGCCTTAAAACTACGATGTTTCTGCGTTTTAAAACTGCAACATTTCTCTGTTTCAAACCTACAACGTTTCTGTTTTAAAACTATGAAGTTTCTATGTTTTAAAACTTTAAAAAACTTTGGCGGAAGGCCTGTATAGAGTGAATGTGGAGAGGATGTTTCCACTAGTGGGAGAGCCTGGGGCCAGAGGCTCAGAATAAACGGACGTACCATTAGAAAGGCGATGAGAAGGAATTTCTTTAGTCAGAGGGTGGTGAATCTGTGGAATTCTTTGCCACGGAAGGGAGTGGAGGCCAAGTCAGTGGATATTTTTAAGGCAGAGATGGACAGATTCATGATTAGTACGGGTGTCAGGAAGGCAGGAGAGTGGGGTTGAGAGGGAAAGATAGATCAGCCATGATTGAATGGGAGTAGACTTGATGGGCCGAATGGCCTAATTCTGCTCCCAGCACATATGACCTTACAAAGTTTCAGTTTAATTTAAGGGCCTGTCCCACATGCCGATTTGTTTCGGCGACTGCCACCATCATTGACTGACGTATCAGGTCACCAAAAAATATGGGGCGTGATAACGTATGACGCGGCGTGATGACGTATTGACGCGCGGTGTGTTTTCAAGTGTCGCAACATTTTTTTTCGTCGCCGCTGGATTTTGAAATGTTCAAAATCTTTTGGCGACACGGATATGATGCCGGCACTCGGGGGGAAAAAAATCGGCAAGTGGGACAGGCCGTTTAGTTTATTGTCACGTGCACCGAGGTACAGTGAAAAGCTATTGTTGCGTGCTAACCAGTCAGCGGAAAGACTATACATGATGACAATCGAGCCATTAGCAGCCTATAGATACACGATAAGGGAATAATGTTTAGTGCAAGGTAAAGCCAGCAAAGTCCATTTAAATGTAGTCCGAGGGACTCCAATGAGGTCAGGACTATGTCTTGAACGTACAAACTGTGTCAGATTCCAACCTACAATGACGAACGTGTGGCCAAACCACCCCCTTTGATGTCTTGTTTTCACACCTTACCCTTCCATATCTCTGTGCCTCCCTCTCCCCTGAAAATGTAGAGTAGATCATTGCTGGGGCCTCTTCCACTGTCAAAGTGAGGAAAATTGGAGGGACAGCATGTCATCTGTGGTTTGGGCAGCTTACACCACAGCGGTATGAAGATTGACCTCTAACGTCACGTACCCTTGCTTTCCCTCTCCATCCCTCCTCCTCTCTAGTTCGACCAGTCTGACTGTCCTCTGATTAAATATGTTTAAGAAGGAACTGCAGATGCTGGAAAATTGAAATGCTGGAGAAACTCAGCGGGTGCGGCAGCATCTATGGAGGGAAGGAAATAGGCAACAAACCTATTTCCTTCGCTCCATAGATGCTGCCGCACCCGCTGAGTTTCTCCAACACTTTTGTCTTCCCCGATTACATTTTATCTCGGTTCGCTTTGTTGTCACCTTCTCCTCGCTAACAATGATCTAGTCTACATTTCCCTTGGCCCTCGTCCCCTTTGATGTCACGTTTTCACACCTAACACCTCCTTATCTCTGTCTCTTCCTCTGCCCTGACTCTCTGTCTGGAGACGGGTCTGGAGACGGGTCTCGACCCGGAACGTCGCCCATTCCTCCTCTCCGGAGACGCTGTGCCTGCCTCGCTGAGTGAGTGTTGTCTCTCCCCTGTGCAGAGGCGCCCACAGTGTCCCTGAGCCACAGCTCGCTCTCGTTGAGGGAGGGCGACGAGCAGAAGCTGGCGTGCAGCGCGGAGCGGTACTACCCGCTGGACGTGGCGGTGCGCTGGCAGAGGCGGAAGGGCGGAGAGCACCTCCTGCCCCACTACCTGAAAAACACCGTCCTCTCCCCACACGGGCTGAACAGGGACGGCACCTTCAACGTGACCAGTTCCTTCCGCTTCACCGCCTCCCTCGAGGACAACGACGCCACGTTCATTTGTCACGTTGACCACGTCGGCTTGGAGAAGACAATCAAACGCTACGTCCATGTGACAGTGCAAGGTAACCAATGAGCAGACATTTTAAATACTGCTTGGAAACGGGATGGCGGGACTGTCATACGCTGAGAGAATGCAGCGGCTGGGCTTGGACACGCTAGAGGCAGGAAACATGTTCCCGATGTTGGGGGAGTCCAGAACCAGGGGCCACACACAGTTTAAGAATAAGGAGTAAGCCATTTAGAACGGAGACGAGGAAACACTTTTTCTCACAGAGAGTGGTGAGTCTGTGGAATTCTCTGCCTCAGAGGGCGGTGGAGGCAGGTTCTCTGGATGCTTTCAAGAGAGAGCTAGATAGGGCTCTTAAAGATAGTGGAGTCAGGGGATATGGGGAGAAGGCAGGAACTGATTGTCCCCCTAGTGTGTGGGGAGTGGACGAGAAAACGGGAAAACATGGAATGAGCGAGAACGGGTGATCGATGGTCGGAGTCGACCAGGTGGGCGGAGGTAAACCATCATCTGCAGTTCCTTGTGTCGACAACCTACGAAGCCGCACGTCTTTGGGAAGTGGGAGGAAACCAGAGCATCAAAGGAAATCCACGCGGTCACAGGGAGAACGAGCACACTCCACACAGACAGCACCCGTAGCCGGGATCGAACCCGGGTCTCTGCCGCTGTAAGGCAGCAACTCTGCCGCTGCGCCACCGTGCGGCCCTTGTTTCCAGTCCTCGCAATGAAGTGTCGCCCTATTCCAGGATGCGGAGTTTTCGGAGAGGGTGCAGAAGGGGTTTACCGGAGTGATGCCTGGATTAGGGTGTTTATTTTTTCTAGAGCTTCGGAGGTTGAGGGAAGACCAGATAGAGGTATATAACATTATGAGAGGTGTAGATTGGGGAGACATATGAAGGCAATGTCCAAAGATAGACGCCGTACCTTTCAGGTGAGAAGGGGAAAGTTTAATGGGGTTGTGCTGGGCATGTTTTTTTACACAGAGGGCGGTGGGTGTCTGGAACGTGCTGCCAGGGGTGGTGGTGGAGGCAGATGCAATGGTGGCATTTAAGAGGAGCACATGGATATACAGGGAATGGAGGGATATGGATCACGTTGATGAACTGTACAATGCAAGGGCCAGGAAGCGAGCGGGCAAGATCATCTCTGACCCCTCTCACCCTGGCCACAAACTCTTTGAATCACTTCCCTCTGGAAGGCGACTCCGGACTGTCAAAGCCGCCACAGCCAGACATAGAAACAGTTTTTATCCACGAGTAGTTGCTCTACTCAACAGCCAAAAATCTGTAGTCTCCCTATTTTGTTGGTCCACATGCTTGATCAATGGTGTTTTATCATTAATGTTTTATTATTATTAATGTTTAGTGTTTTCTGAGTCATTCATAACTGTCACTATATGTCATGTTGTTACTTGTGGGTGGAGCACCAAGGCAAATTCCTTGTATGTGAATACTTGGCCAATAAACTTACTTAATTACTTACTTACGTGCAGCCAGGGGAGATGAGTTTAACGTCATTATGTTCCATATGGGCTGAAGTGCTTCTTCCTGTCCCAAGTCTCAAAGCAGTAATGCTCAATTTTTTTTTTCCCACAGCACGACCTCAGATATTATTTTACATCTTAATTTTAATATTGTCCCTATTCTTCTGCGCTATTGTGATCATCCTACTAATTCACTTGAATAAAGGTGAGTGCTTTCTGTTTTATTTTACATGTTATTAATGAGTGGGAGGTGATCCCATCTCTCGAGGATTCCTTTAGACTAGAGAGACCGCGTGGAGTCAGGTCCTTCAGCCCAGCGAGTCCGTGCAGACCAGCGATCACCCCGTACACGGGCACTATCCTACACATTAGGGACAATTTACAGACACCAATTTGTAAACCAAAACATCCATATCTTTGGAGTGTGGGTGGAAACTGGGGAAACACACGGTCACGGGGAGAACATGCGAACTCCACACAGACAGCACCCGTAGACAGGGTCGAACCCGGGTCTCTGGCGCTGCGCCACCGTGCCGCCCTTTGTTGATGTATAGTTTGGGGTTTGTTCCGCACACGATGACGTCGCCTGATGTCTACTGGGGCAGCCCGGTGGCGCAGCGGTAGAGTTGCGGCCTCGCAGCGCCAGAGACCCGGGTTCGATCCTGACTACGGGCGCTGTCTGTACGGAGTTTGTACGTCCTCCCTGTGCCCGCGTGGGTTTTCTCCGGATGCTCCGCTTTCCTCCCACACTCCAAGACGTACAGGCCTGTTGGTTAATTGGCTTCAGTGAAAATTGTAAATTGTGCCCAGTGAGGAGGATAGTGTTAGGGTGCGGGGGTCGCTGGTCGGCACGGACTCGGTGGGCCGAAGGGCCTGTTTCCACGCTGTATCTCTAAACTAAACTAAACTAAACTATTCATAACCAATGTGTTTCCATTCCTATAGCTTTAGTGGAGAGGAAGAAAAGAGTTTGCGCACATAGCCGTGTGAATTTTGCCCTGTAGTTTATCCATTTTGAAAAAGTGTTTTGAACGAAGCTAGCAATGATGATGAATCAGTGATGTGGTGGTGCTGACATAAGTTGTACTGATGCTGTATCCTTTGCTTTGCAGTTATGGACACAAACAAGGTGAGAGAAATATTGTGTTTCAATACTACATTTATTCATGCAGGAAAACATTCCTAAGTCACTGGAGCAGAAGTAGGCCATTTGACCAATCTCGTCTACTCCGCCTCATGGCTGATCTTTCGTTCCCTCTCAACTCCATTCTCTTGGCCTCTCCCTGTAACTCCTCGCACCCGTACTAATCACATATCTTTCAATCTTTGCCTTCTGAATATCCAATGACTTGGCCTCCATAGCTGTCTGTGGCAATGAATTCCACAGATTGACCACCATCTAACCAAAGAAATTCCTCCTGATCTCCTTTCTAAAGGTACAGTGCATTTAGAAAGTATTCAGACCCCTTCACTTTTTCTACGTTTTGTTACATTATAGCCTTATTTTAAAATGGATTACATTCGTTTTTTTTATCATCAATCTACACACAATACACCATAATATAAAAGCGAAAACAGGTGATTAGAAATGTTGGCAAAGTAATTAAAAATAAATAACTGAAATATCACATTTACATAAGTATTCAGACCCTTTGCTATGACACTCAAAATTGAGCTTAGGTGCATTCTGTTTCCACTGATTGTCCTTGCGATGTTTCTACAACTTGATTGGAGTGCACCAGTGGTAAATTAAATTGATTGGACATGATTTGGAAAGTCACACCCCTCTATATTAAGGCCCCACAGCTGACAGTGCATGTCAGAGCAAAAACCAAGCAACGTTGCAGGGTCGCCTTGCCTTGGCTAAGCGTAACCGTGATGACCTCCACCGTTGCTCCACTGCTGTAGGCCACGTCCTGTCCACGTGCTCTGCCTCTTGGAGCGGCCCCCGGTCCAGCCGGGCCCCAGGCTGCTGCAGGGCCTCCAGCGGCCCACTCCCCCGTCTAGGCCGTGGATTTACTCCCTCCCGGCCCTCCAGGCGGGTTTGCGTGTGCCCTCGCTCCGCGGCGGGCGAGGCGGGGGTTCCGGTCCACGGTGCGGATTTTCCACTCGCGTTTTCTTTGTCTCCCCTGCAGAAGAAGCCATACTGAGCCCAGGGAAGAGCGCTTCAGGCAGGATGCAGCTTCTGAGGCTGAGAAAGGATCTAATCTCATGCAGAAACCCTTTGTGTCCTTGGAACATGTTCAAGTGCCTTCCCGCCAATGAACTTCTTTAACACTCGTGGCTGACGGCAAATGTGGTGGAGATTGGACACACCAGCAACCCACATGGACCCATTGCGGCAAATCATCCAGTAATTTGTTTGCTGGGGGAGGAATATTGACCTCTAGGCATTTAATGAGGATTCTTACTGAAGGTGTCTTGAAATGAATCTGAACCTACAACCTTCGCACTTTGAAGCAGCAGCTTTAGCCATGGAGTCATAGAGAGACGCACCGGCCCACCAGGTCTGCACTCGCCACCAATCAACAATTGGGATGGCATAGAACTGGTATGGACGGGTCGGACTTGGTGGGCCGAAGGGCCTGTTTCCATGGTGAATATCTGATCTGAAGTCTAAGGTCTTCCTGTCTTTCACGGTTATCCTGCTTCGTTTCACAGTTCGTATCCCTTTGCCATCACCTCTCCCACAGGCAACAATGGACCATTGTGGGCTCCACCTCTCCTTGGCCATCGGTGCCGGGCGGCCCTGATTTGTTCTTTTCAAGCCTTTCATTCATTTGTTCTTTGCACCTTTTTCATATCTCCAGTCTCCCTCTCCCCCGTCTCTCAGTGTGAAGAAGGGTCTCGACCCGCGACGTCACCTATTCCTTTTCCCCCAGATGCTGCCTGACCCGCTGAGTGACTCCAGCATTTTGTGTCTTATCTTCTTGCCTTAGTTGGCTGCAGTACTTAGACCAAGATGAGGAAAGAAATTTGTTGCTTTGTTGGAATTAAAAAAATAAAAAACCTGATCCCGTTTTCGAAGCTGAACCTGGATCCCAATGGATGCTACTTTATTCCAAGGGTTCCTAAGGTTCAGTGCATTTGCGGGTTGGTATTTGGATTGTGTGACACAGAGGTGGCTGGGGTTTGATTTCTTAAAGAAGAGACCTGGAAGTTCCACTTCCAAAGGTATTGGCCATGGCTCATTGGGTAGTGCTCTAACCCCTCAGCCGGAAGGTTGTGAGTTCAGGTCAAGGGACCTCTGCATGAAAAAAATCCAGGTGAATATTTTAGTGTTGTACGGATGGAGTGCTGCACTGCCAGAGGTAATGTTTTTCAGATGGAACAATAAAACAAAAGCCTTGTCTATGCTCTCTGCTGAGGATGAACTTGGGAGTCATCCCTGTTGTTCAAAAAAACCCCCAAAAAAACCAAAAGCATCTTTAGCCAGAGTAATGTATAGAGTTGGGAGGTCATGTTGCAGTTGTATAAGACGTTAATGAGGCCCCATTTAGAGTATTGTGTTCTGTTCTGGGCTCCATGTTAGGGGAAAGATGTTGTTGAGTTGGAAAGAATGCAGAGAAGATTCACGCAGATGACAATAGGTGCAGGAGTAGGCTATTCATCCCTTCGAGCCAGCACTGCCATTCAATGTGATCATGGCTGATCATCCCCAATCAGTACCCCGTTCCTGCCTTCTCCCCATATCCCCTGACTCCACGATCTTTAAGAGCCCTTTCTAGCTCTCTCTTGAAAGTATCCAGAGAACCGGCCTCCACCGCCCTCTGAGGCAGAGAATTCCACAGACTCACAACTCTCTGTGAGAAAAAGTGTTTCCTCGTCTCCGTTCTAAATGGCTTACCGCTTATTCTTAAACTGTGGCCCCTGGTTCTGGACTCCCCCAACATCGGGATCATGTTTCCAGCCTCTAGCGTGTCCAAACCCTTAACAATCTTATATGTTTCAATAAGATCCCCCCCTCATCCTTCTAAAGTCCAGAGTGTACAAGCCCAGCTGCTCCATTCTCTCAGCATATGACAGTCCCGCCATCCCTGGAATTAACCTGGTGAACCTACGCTGCACTCCCTCAACAGCAAGAATGTCCTTCCTCAAATTAGGGGACCAAAACTGCACACAATACTCCAGGTGTGGTCTCACTGGGGCCCTGTACAACTGCAGAAGGACCTCTTTGCTCCTATACTTGACTCCTCTTATTATAAAGGCCAACATGCCATTCACTTTCTTCACTGCCTGCTGTACCTGCATGCTTACTTTCATAGACATTGCCAGGACTCGAGGGCCTGAGCTGTAGGGAGAGGATAGGCAGGCTGGGACTGTTGGTGCACAGGAGGCTGACGGATAATCTTATAGAGGTGCTTAAAATCATGAAGGAATCAGTTAGGGCAAACGCCCAGATTATTTTACCCAGAGTAGGCGAATCAAGAACCAGAGGACATAGATTTAAGGTGTGAGGGGGGAAGATTTAATTGGAACCTGAGGGGCAACTTTTTCACACAGAGGGTGTATGGAGCGAGCTATCATGGAAAGAAAGACACAAAATGCTGGAGTAACTCAACGGGTCGGACAGCATCTCTGGAGACAAGGAATACGTGACGTTTCGGGTCGAGACCCTTCTTCAGACTGAGAGTCAGGGGAGAGATATAGAACAAATGAATGAAAGATATGCAAAAATGTAACGATGTTAACATTGTTAGCTGTGACCTGTGTGAAAATGAGACTCAACCAGAGATGCCAAGTGTCCCGGATTCGCCGTATTTTGTTCCGGCGAAATAACCTTTTTTACGGTGTTCCGGCAGCCAAACATGCTGTTACGGAACACCGCCACGCCGGTGTTCCTCCCGTGGTGAACGCCGGCGCCATGTGCCCCCGGTTTGCCAGCCCGGCAGCTCGCAGCCACGCCCGGCCCAGAGCCCGGGCGGCGCCGGCCCGCGCGATCAGCGGCACTTTCTTGCCGCCAGCCGGCCGCTCGCGGCAGCCCCATCACCGGGCCTCCCCCCACCCCCACCCCCACCCAGTGCGCAGGCGCAGACCCGCCGGCAACCTTGCCAAGTGCGCATGTGCCGCACCCGCCCGCCGGCAGCCCGCTGATCTGCACCAGTGCGCAGGCGCATAGCCGCCGGCAACAACCCCAAGTGAGTATGTTACGGAGAGAAATGCATTTAACCCCATTTGTTACGGACAAATGGGTTGAATGTTACTGTGAACTAAATTTAGGGTTGGCATCTCTGGACTCAACAAGACAACATTGAAACTGGTACGATGACTTGGGGGACGGGGGACGGGGGGGGGGGGGGGGGTACGGAGAGAGAGGGTTGCAAGAGCTACTTGAAGTTAGAGAAGGAAGTTGAGGCAGGTACTATAACAACAGAAGAGACACCTGGACAGGTACACGGAGAGGAAAGGTTTAGAGGGATCTGGGCCAACGGTGGGACTGGAGTAGAAGGGGCATCTTCGTCAGCATGGACAAGTTGGGCTGAATGGCCTATTTCCATGGCGTATCACTCTCTGATGTGGATGGAAATAGTCAGCAGGTGATGAAGCAAAATGGAGAGGAGACACGGACACAGGAGGAGGCCGGCAGACCTCCCAGGCCTGCCCTGTTCAATATGATCTCTGCAGGCCTCAACACAGGAACAGAATGAACATCTGTCACCTTCCCTGAGCTAACAATGATCTATTCTACATGTTCCTTGATCTTAACCCCCTTTGATCTCTCGTTTTCACACCTTACCCTTCCATAACTCTGTGTCTCCGTCTCCCCTGACTCTCGGTGTGAAGAAGGGCCTCGACCTGAAACGTCGCCTGTACCTTCTCTCCAGGGATTCTGCCTGTCCTGCTGTTACTCCAGCGCTTTGTGTCTATCTCTGGTAGATGAACTTCTTTTCTCTCCACAGAAGCTGCCTGGCCTGCTGAGTGTTTCCAGTATTTTCCGTTTTTTAATTTCAGATTTGTGCCTTTTGCTGTGTTCTGCTTGGTGTGCTGCCAGCGTCTGGTTACACAGCCCGTGGCACAAACACTGGCGGTCTGTGGTTACTTTGTTATGATGTGACCTCTTTTGATTTGAGTTTGAGAATCCTGGTCACTCGGGACAATTGATTTATTAAACGTTTTACTGTTGACACACACTGCTTTAACAAGTCAGCTCTTTAGTTTGGAGATACAGCATGGAAACCATGGCAACCATCAATGGGGCGGCTGGTAGAGCCGCTGCCTCACAGCTCCAGGGACCCGGGTTCGATCCCGTCCTCGGGTGCTCTCTGTGTGGAGTTTGTGCGTTCTCCCTGTGACCGCGTGGGTTTCCTCCGGGTGCTCCGGTTTCCTCCCACATCCCAAAGACATGCGGGTTTGTAGGTTTAATTGGGCCTCCATAAAATTGGCCCTTGTGTGAAAGTTCATGTCATGGGAGCAGAATTAGTCCATTTGGCCCGTCGAGTCTACTCCACCATTCAATCATGGCTGATCTATCTCTCCCTCTCAACCCCGTTCTCTGACTTTTCCTCATAACCTTTCATGCCCGCACTAATCAAGAAACTGTCCATCTCCGCTGTAAAAACAACCAAAGGCCTCCTCAGCATCTGGCAATGAATTCAGCACCCTCTAAAGAAATTCCTCCTCATCTCCTTTCTAAAGGTACATCCTTTTATACTGAAGCTGTGGCCTCTGGTCCTAGACTCCCCCACTAGTGGGAACATCCTCTCCGCATCCACTCTATCCATGCTTTTTACTCTTTGGTAAGTTTTAATGAAGTTCCCCTCCTCATTCTTCTAAACTCCAGCGAATACAGGCCCAGTGCCGTCAAACGTCAAACGCTCGTCACCTATCCTTTTTCTCCAGAGATGCTGCGTGACCCACTGAGTTACTCCAGCACTTTGTGTCTTATCTTCAGTATTAACCAGCGTCTGCAGTTCCCCCTAGACACAAAACCGTTCCTAGTTCGTAGTTTAGTTTGTATTGTTGCAGAGCCCAGAGGTTGGGAAGAAGCAGCTCCTGAACCTGGAGGTCCACAGATTCACCACCCTCTGACTGAAGAAATTCCTCCTCATCTCCTTTCTAAAGATGGGTGCAGGGAGTGGATGAGAAAGTGGGATAACATAGAACTAGAGCGAATGGATGATCAGTGGTCGGCACGGACTCATTGGGCCGAAGAGCCTGTTTCTGTGCTATATTTCTAAACTAAACTATTTAGGGCATTAAACCGGACTTGATTAATTCTAGCGGGACGGTGGTGTGGCGGTAGAGTTGCTGCCTCACAGCGCCAGAGACGCCGGTTCGATCCTGACGTACGGGTGCTGACTGTGTGGAGTTTGTACGTTCTCCCCGTGACCTGCGTGGGTTTTCCCCGGCTGCTCCGGTTTCCTCCCGCACTCCAAAGACGTGCAGGTTTGAGCGTTAATTGGCTTTGGTATAAATGTAACTTGTCCCTAGTGTGTGTGTGTGTAGGGTAGTGTTAGTGTGCGGGCATCGCTGGTCGGCACGGACTCGGTGGGCCGAAGGGCCTGTATCTGTAAACTAGGCTAAACTAGCAGTGTTGTCACCGCGGTTGACTAACGGGAGGATTATACAATCATCTTCCCTCTGGTTGACTCCAGCACTCATTGTAGAACCTCCACTAGCTCTGTTTATGAGGCGTTTGTCGGGCAGTACTGCAGGGCACCACCAGAGGGTGGTCTAGACCACATTTGTAAATGAACTAATTGCTGCTGCGATTCTTGTAGCTGCAGCAACAATTAGAAACTGGGAGCAACAGATTTTTAACTCTATAACGGCGAACCCTTCATTGTCTCCACTAGATTACGTGTACATTTCAGTGGCGCTGCTGGTAGAGCTGCTGCCTCACAGCGCCGGAGACCCGGGTTCGATCCTGACCGCGGGTGCTGTCTGTGTGGAGTTTGCACCTTCTCCCTGCGACAAAGTGGGTTTCCGGTTTGCTCCCACGTCCCAAAGACGTGCGGGTTTGTAGGTTAATTAGCCTCTGTAATTTGCTCCTGGTGTGCGGGATGAACAAGTGGGATAACACAGAACTCGTGTAAACGGGCGATCAATGGCATGGCCTTGAGATTGATCTGAACGCCAGTTTAGGTTTAGTTAGTTGCCACGTGTAACGAGGTACGGTGAAAAGCTGCTGTTGCACGCTAACCAGTCAGCGCAAAGACAATACGTGATGACAATCGAGCCATTTACAGCGAATAGACACATGATAAGGGAATAACGTTTAGTGAGAGGTAAAGCCAGCAAAGTCCGATCGAAAATAGGCCGAGGGTCATCAAACAGGTAGATAGTAGTTCAGCTCTGCTCTCTGGTTGTGGTAGGATGATTCAGTTGCCTGATAACAGCTGGGAAGAAACTGTCCTGAATCTGGAGGTGTGCGTTTTCACACTTCTGTACCTTTTGCCTGATGGGAGAGGGAGTGGCCGGGGTGAGACTGGTCCTTGATGATGCTGCTGGCCTTGCCGAGGCAGCGAGAGGTGTTTGGAGTCAATAGAAGGGAGGAGGTTGGTCTGGGCTGCGTCCACAATTCGCTGCAATTTCTTGCGGTCTTGGATGGAGCTGTTCGGGTCCAAGTTCACGTTTATTGTCACATGCACCAGTTAAGGCACAGTGCTATCTGAGTTAGCAGACAGCCATACAAGTAAAAACGAACGCAATACACAATAAATTTAACATGAACATCCACCACAGTGGAATCCACATTCCTCACTGTGATGGAAGGCAGTAAAGTTCAGGCATCTTCCTCCTTTGTTCACCCGTGGTGGTTGGGGCCTTGAACCCTCCGCACTGCCTCTGCCGACGGCCCGATGCTCAAGCCCTCTCGTCAGGATGATGGAGACTGGCGTCGGGATGGATCGGAACACTGCACGCGTTGATGCATCCCGATACAATGCGTCCTACGGCGCACTTGTAGAGGTTGATGGGAGTTGTGGGGGACATGCAGAGCTTCCTATGCCTTCTAAGGAGGTAGAGTGGTTGGTGGGCCAAAGGGCCAGGTTTCCACGCTGCATCTCTGAACTAATCTAAATTAGTTTTCATCAATGAAAATTTGCCGCAACTCAATATGACTTGACATGTGACAACTGACTTGTGAATGCGATGGATTGTCGGTGGTGGGTGGGCCGCAGGGCCTGTTTCCACGCTGTATCTCTGAAGCAAACAAGACTCAATGACATAGTCATTCGTCATAAGTGATGGGAGCAGAATTAAGTCTACATCAAGTCTACTCCGCCATTCAACCATGGCTGATCTATCTCTCCCTCCTAACCCCATTCTCCTGCCTTCTCCCCATAACCCATGATACCCATACAAATCAAGAATCTATCTATCTTTGCATTAAAAATATCCATTGACTTGGCCTCCACAGCCTTCTGTGGCAAAGAATTCCACCAATTCACCACCCTCTGACTGAAGAAATTCCTCCTCATCAACTTCCTAAAAGAACGTCCTTTAATTCTGAGGCTATGACCTCTTTTCCTAGACTCTCCCACTAGTGGAAACATCCTCTCCACACCCACTCTGTCCAAGCCTTTCGCTATTCTGTATGTTCCAATGAGGATCCCACTCATCCTTCTAAACTCCAGCGAGTACAGGCCCAGTTCATCCCGTCAAATGCTCATCATATTTTTAATCAGGGAGCCACTGTAATAAAGAGAGCAGGAAACATGCGTGGGTGGCTGAGATGAACAATTTATTGTCACTGAACTCGTTATCCTCATGAGTTGTGTTCATTGTTCTTTCAATGAAAGGAATGTGCCTGTCAGGGACACGCCTCTGGGTTTAACACAGGGATTAAAATAAAACCCAAAAGAACTGGAATAACTGCTTTTCTCATTTAATCTTCATTGATCATATTATAGTACAGCACAGGATCTGGCCCTTCAGCCCACAATGAGCTGAACACGATGCCAAGACCAACTCTGCACCGTGGCGCAGCGGTAGAGTTGCTGCCTTACAGCGCCAGAGACCCGGGTTCGATCCTGACTACGGGTGCTGGCTGAAAAAGAGTTTCTCGCCAGGACCCCGTGGGCTTTCTCCAGGTGCTCCAGTTTCCTCCCGCACTCCAAAGACGCGCAGGTTTGTAGGTTAATTGTCTTCTGTAAAATTGTAAATTGGCCCTAGACTGCAGGACACTGCGAGTGCACGGGTGATCCCTGGTCGGCACGGACTCGACTCGGTGGGCCGAAGGGCCTGTTTCTGGGCTGCATCTTGAAATGAAACCAAGTTAAAATCCTTATCCCTCCATATCCATGTGCCTATCCAAAAGCCTTTTGAACGCCACTATCGTATCTCCACCCCCACCCCCGGCAGAGCGTTCCAGGCACCCACCACCCTCTGTGTGAAAAAACACTAGTACCACACATCTCCTTTAAACTTTGCCCCTCTAATGTTAAAACTATGCCCTCTAGTATTTGATTTTGCCCTCCTGGAAAAAAGGTTCTGATTGTCTACCCTCTCGTAATTTTATAACCTTCTATCAGGTCTTCCTCCCCTCAACCACTGGCTTTCCAGAAAATAAAAAGTCTGTCCAGCCTCTCAGTGTAGCTAGAACCCACTAATCCAGACATCAATCTGCTAAAAAGGTGCAGGAATAACAGTGGGATTTGCAGCATCTTCAGATAACATAGATGGGCGATGTTTTGCATCACCTACCTTCTTCAGACCTGATCTGAAACATCTATGCTTGTTCATAGGAGCTGAGTTAGGCCATTCGGCCCATCAAGTCTACTCCGCCATTCAATCATGGCTGATCTATCTCTCCTTCCTAACCCCATTCTCCTGCCTTCTCCCCATAATCTCTGACACCCGTGCTAACCAAGAATCTTTCTTTCTCTCCCCTTAAAAATATCTATTGTCTTGACATCCGCAGCCCTCTGTGGGAATAAATCCCACAGATTCACCACCCTCTTCCTCATCTCCTTTCTAATTGTACATTCTTTTATTCTCCAGAGATGACCTGCTGAGTTACTCCAGCAATTTGTTTTAATTTGGAAACCAGCACCTGCAGTTCCTTGTGTCAATCATTCTGATAAACCACCTCCCCATTCTCCACATCCTTCCTGTATTGGGCTAAGTAAAGTTCCAAATGGGGCCTAACCAAAGTCCTATGAAGCTGCACCATACCTCCAGTAGCCAATATGTGGAGGAAGGAACTGCAGATGCCGGTTTAAACTGAAGATGGACACAAAAAACTGGAGTAACTCAGCGGGATGGGCAGCATCTCTGGAGAGAAGGAATGGGTGACGTTTCTGGTCGAGACCCTTCTTTAGACTGGCTAGGGTTAAGGGAAACGAGAGATATAGATGATGATGTGGAGAGATAAAGAACAATGAATGAAAGATATGCAAAAAAGTAATGATGATAATAATGGAAACAGGCCATTGTTAGCTGTTTGTTGGGTGAAAACGAGAAGCTGGTGCGACTTGGGTGGGGGAGGGATAGAGAGAGAGGGAATGCCGGGGCTACCTGAAGTGAGAGACATCAATATTCATACCACTGGGCTGTGAGCTGCCCAAGCGAAATATGAGATGCTGTTCCTCCAATTTGCGTTTAGCCTCACTCTGACAATGGAGGAGACTTAGGACAGAAAAGTCAGTGTGGGAATGGGAAGGAGAATTAAAGTGTTTGCCTTATCCCTAATCAGTCTGAAGAAGGGTCTCGACCCGAAACATCGGCCATTCCTTCTCTCCAGAGTTGCTGCCTGTCGTGCTGAGTTACTCCAGCTCCCAGTGGCCAATATCTTGATGCACGGAGCCTTCGTTACCACCCTATCTACATGTGTTACCACTGTCAGAGAGCTATGGGTTCAAACTCCCAGCTCCCTCTGTACATCAACACTGTTGAGGGTCTTGCCATTAATTGTCCAGGTCCACTACCGATTACCACCGGTGGATGGGCCTTCCATTAATCCAGACACAATCCCCACATGGAGGTCCCCCCGAAAATGTGGCCCCTAGTCCGGGCGAGGGGGCCAATCTCGGCTTCATCGGGACTTTAGCAGCCGATCGCCGGGTTGTATTTGACCCGTGGCCGGGGCTCTGGAATTCCGACCTGGTCGGAGCCGGCAGATCCTTTCCCATAGCCGACTTCCGAGGCCGATTTTGCGGGCCAGTAGCTCGGTCCCTCAAACCCGTGACCTCTGTTGATCCGGCAAAACGTATAATCCAGCAAGACTCTGGAACCAAAGGTGCTGGAAAATCCCCTAATGGTTTTGTACCCCTCGATAAGATCACCCCTCAGCCCCCCCTGCGCTCCAAGGAATAAAGTCCTAGCCAGCCCAAACTCTCCCGCTAGCTCAGGCCGTCGAGTCCTAACTACATCCAGGTAATAGCCCTGTCCCACGGTACGTGTTCATTCAAGTGCTCTCCTGAGTAAAAAAAAATCAAACTCGTGGTAAGCACGTAGAATGTACGCAGCGGGAATGTCGGAGCTCGGGGACGTCTCTTAGCGGCTCGTAACGCGAACGGCAGGTACTCGGGAAGACTCGCTAACGACAGGTATTCGGTAAGACGCGTGAAGATTTTTCAACATGATGAAAAATGTCCACGAGAGCCCCGAGTACCGACGAGCGGCCATTACCGTAAATCTCCGAGTTCAAATCAGGGCAAACTCGGGAGAGCTCTTGGAATGAACTCGTACCGTGGGACAGGGGTTTAATTGTTTCTCAAGTCTCGAGCCCACGTCCCACACGGGCAATGCGCACAATTTGCAGTTTGATTCGGTCTTGACACAAAATACATTTATTACTGTGCAGTGCTACAGAAAAATGAGTCAGCAGCAAACAGAATGTACACACAAGAAAGTCCGGATCCTCCAGTTTTTACATCACAACAAAATTAATTTTGCCAAAGTAGCAATAAATTAATTGTACAATATTTACATCTGTGGATCAATCAGGCAGCTTTGTAAAGCACAGCCGCTTCTTAACAGCTGTTCTACTCGCGATGTACATCTATCTGTACGTTTACCTAGCGGCCTTGCACACTCCATATTAGCCCGGGCCAGAGGCTCAAGTCTTCGGCATCCCAAAAACACATTACAGCAGGATCATGAACGGCCCTCGTCTCCTAAACACTCGTCCTGATGTGTGTGTGTGTGTGCGTGCGTGCGCGAGAGTAAACTAAATAACAAAAATTTAAAATGTTACAATGGACAATTACCAAATGGCGGGGCTCTTTGTCCGCGCGGCAGGAGAAACTACAATCACATTTTATTTCTACATCACGCCGTTAAACTTGGCGAACGAGACCCAAGCCGCTTCACGAAACATAAGGCAGAACTAAACAGTCGCGCAGTTGCACAGTAATGGATGGGCAGGAGAGGTTGGCGTGGGCCGGGCGCAGGCACGTGGCACGAGCTTGGCACGGCAACTGGGTCAGGATGAAGGTGCAAATTGCTGAGGAGTACACGGTTGAAGGGGAGGGCAAGACGTGTGTGCTGGCGTAGACTGATACAGTGGAAACAGGCCCTTCGGCCCAACTTGCCCACACCGGCCAACATGTCCCAGCTACTCTAGTCCCACCTGCCTGCGTTTGGTCCATATCCGTCTAATGTGGGATAGTCCCAGCCTCAACTACCTCCACTGGCAGCTTGTTCCATACACCCACCACCCTATGTGTGAAAAAGTTACTCCTCAGATTCCTATTAAATCTGTTCCCCTTCACCTTCAGCTTATGACGTCTGGTCCTCGATTCCCCTACTCTGGGCAAGAGACACTGTGCATCTACCCGATCTATTCCTCTCATGGTTTTATACCCATTATTAGTACAGTAAGCATACAGTAAGTCAGTCACCTCCGTTTGAAACCCGCACACTCCCAACATCATCCACACATCTCAAACATTGTGCGGAGTTGTAGGACAGAGACCAGGTTCGATCCTGAACTTGGGTGCTGTCTGTGTGGAGTTTGCACATTTTCCCTTTGACCGTGTGGGTTTTCTCCGGGTGCTCTGGTTTCCTACCACATCCCAAAGACGTATGCAGGTAAATTGGCCTCCATAAATTGCCCCTGGTGTATCGGGAGTGGGTGAAAAAAATGGGATAACATAGAACTAGGGTGAACGGGTGGTTGGCATGGACTCGATGGGTCGAAGGGCTGTAACTCTAAATTACATTAAAACAACCACAACAGGTTATACCTGTGCGGGAAACTTAGAAACATAGAAAATCGGTGCAGGGGGCGGCCATTTGGCCCTTCGAGCCAGCACCGCCATTCATTGTGATCATGGCTGATCATCCACAATCAGTACCCCGTTCCTGCCTACTCCCCATATCACTTGATTCCATTAGCCCCTGGAGCTCTATCTAACTGTCCTTTAAATTTATCCATTGAACTGGCCTCTACTGCCTTCAGTGACAGAGAATTTCACAAATTGACAACTCTCTGGGTGAAAAAGGTTTTTCTCATCTCAGTTTTAAATGGCCATCCCTTTATTCTTAGACTGTGGCCCCTGGTTCCGGACTCCCCCAACATTGAGAACATTTTTCCTGCATCTAATTTGTCCAGTCCTTTTATAATTTGATACCTTTCTATAAGATCCCCTCTCATCCTAAATTCCAGTGAATACAAGCCCAGTCTTTCCAATCTTTCCTCATATGACAGTCCCGCCATCCCGGGGATTAACCTCGTGAACCTACGTTGCACTGCCACAATAGCAAGGATGTCCTTCCTCAAATTAGCAGACCTAACCTGCACACAACATGTGGTCTCACCAGGGCCCTGTACAACTACAGAAGGACCTCTTTACTCCTATACTCAAATCCCATACTCAAACCCTCTCGTTAGCTTTCTTCTCTGCCTGCTGTACCTGCATGTTTACTTTCAGTGACTGGTGTACAAGGACACCCAGGTGTTGTTGCATTTCCCTTTCTACTTATCTGACACCATTGAGATAATAATCTGCCTCCCTGTTCTTGCCGCCAAAGTGGATAACCTCACATTTATCTACATTATACTGCATCTGCCCACTCACTCAACCTGTCCAAGTCACCCTGCAACCTCCTAGCATCCTCTTTGCAGTTCACACTGCCCCCCAGCTTTGTGTCATCTGCAAATTTGCTAGTGTTACTTTTAATTCCATCATCTAAATCATTAATATATATTGTAAATAGTTTGGCCCCAGCACCGAGCCTTGCGGCACTCCACTCGCCACTGCCTGCCATTCTGACAGTGACCTGTTAATCCCTACTCTTTGCTTCCTGTCTGCCAACCAATCTTCTGTCCATGTCAACACTCTACCCCCAATACCATGTGCTCTAATTTTGCTCACTAATCTCCTGTGTGGGACCTTATCAAAGGCTTTCTGAAAGTCCAGATACACTGGCTCGCCTTCATCCATTTTACTAGTCACATCCTCAAAACATTCCAGAAGATTGGTCACGCAGATTTCCCCTTCATAGATCCATGCTGACTTGGGCCAATCCTTTTACTGCTATCTAAATGTGCCATAATTACTTCCTTAATAATTGAATCCAGCATGTTCCCCACCACCGATGTCAGGCTAACTGGTCTATAAATCCCCATTTTCTCTCTCGCTCCTTTCTCCTAGCTACCCTCCAATCCACAGGAACTGATCCTGAATCTATAGAACATTGGAAAATGATCACCAATGCGTCCACAATGTCTGGAGCCACCTCCCTGGGATGCAGACTATCAGGCCCTGGGGATTTATCAGCCTTCAGTCCCATCAGTCTATCCAATACTATTTCTTGCCTAATGCAACTTTCTTTCAGTTCCTCTGTCTCCCTAGATCCTCTGTCCTCTAGTACACCTGGGAGTTTGTTTGTGTCTTCCTTATCCATCTCAAATTGCAGATTAAAACACCATATTATGGTCACTACCTCCAAGCGGTTCCTTTACCTTGAGTTCCCTTATTAAATCTGGTTCATTGGACAGCACTAAATCCAGAAGGAACTGCAGATGCTGGTTGACACCGAAGATAGACACAAAATGCTGGAGTAACTCAGCGGGCCAGGCAGCATCTCTGGATAGAAGGAATGGGTGACGTTTTAGGGCAGAACCCTTCTTCAAATTGGGTTGGGAGGTGTGTTGTTGGTGGGGGGGGGGGGGGGGGGGGGGTGTGGAGGGGGGGGGGAGGCCAGAACAAATACACTCAGACCGTCATGGGCTATGGGATCACCTGGTTGCCAAACATTGTACACTGACCTTTCGACCCAACCCGAAACGTCACCCATTCCTTCTCTCCAGAGATGCTGCCTGTCCCGCTGAGTTACTCCAGCATTTTGTGTCTATCTTCGATGTCAACCAGCATCTGCATTTCCTTCCTAACCGTTATTCCTTGCATACCCAAAAGCCTCTTAAACGCCACTACTGTATCTGCCTCCACCACCGCCCCCTGGCAATGTGTTTCCGACACTCACCAACCTCTGTGAAAAAACAACTACTCCATACATCTCCTTTAAACTTTCCTCCAGCATATTCAGTTTTTTTTCTTTTGTAAACCAGCATCTGCAGTTCCTCATGTCAACTTACAACAGGACAGCACTGATTGGCGTGTGAGCAGTAGGCAAGAGGTCTGGATCAAAGATCCTACAGCGAGCAGGATAGTCCACTCGACGAGGAGGACGTAGTACGGTCATGGGCAGATTCACGGGTAACTTTCGGCCCCATTTCCGTAACCGGCTTCCGTCTCCGCACCAAAGATCCCGTAGCGGAGCAAAGATAACTAGTGCGGAGACGGAAGCCGGTTACGGAAACATCCTCGTAAAAATAAAAGTTCTTTGGTAAAAATCTCCTCTTCATTTTCAGAATTATAATTTATTAACACAAACTGTTCCCCCGCAACGTTGATTACACTGCGGGTCGGGTCGGGTTACTAAAATGGATGAAAAAAAGGCCCACGTTCCGCTCCGTTGCGTACTACACGTCAGCCCATTTCATTTAGCAGGAGTGGTCTATCTTATAGCTGTAGGGTCTTTGGTCTGGACATGTTGATTGCAGTTGCTAAGTTGGAGGGTAGGCAGCCATTATCAGAAGGCAATGCCTAGCCTTTGGTAATACAGTGGCTTATCTCAGCCAAACCTCCAAAACCAAAGGCCCCAATCGACCAGGAAGAGGCAGAAACAAAGAACTGCAGTTACAAAGTGCTGGAGTAACTCAGTGTCTGCATGGTCAGCACGGGGTTTGTGGGCCGAAGGGCCTGTTCCTGTACTGTTCTGTCCTGTGATAGACACAAGGTGCTGGAGTATGTCGGCGGGTCAGGCAGCATCTTTGGAATGAGGAAAGGAAGCCCTGGGGAAAGGAAATAGGTGATGTTTCATAAGTTCACAAGCTAGAGGAGTAGAATTAGGCCAATCGGCCCATCGAGTCTACTCCACCATTCAATCATGGCAGATCTCTGCCTCCTAATCCCATTTTCCTGCCTTCTCCCCATAATCCTAGACACCTGTTTTAATCAAGAATTTGTGTTAGGAGGAACTGAAGGTAGACACAAAAAGCTGGAGTAACTCAGCGGGACGGGCAGCATCTCTGGAGAGACGGAGTGGGCGATGGAACGTCACCCATTCCTTCTCCCCAGAGATGCTGCCTGTCCTGCTGAGCTACTCCAGCATTTTGTGTCCATCTTTCGATTTAAACCAGCATCTGCAGTTCTTTCCTACACAATTTGTCTATCTCTGCCTTAAACATATCTGCTGACGGCCTCCACAGCCCTCTGTGGCAATGAGTTCCACAGATTCACCACCCTCTGACTAAAGAAGTTCCTCCTCACCTCCTTTCTAAAAGAGCGCCCTTTAATTCTGGAGTTTCTGGTTGGGACCTTTCTTCAGAGCAGGAAGAAGGTGCACGTGAAGGTCATAAGGGCCATAAGTGATAGGAGTAGAATTAGGCCATTCGGCCCATCGAGTCCATTCTGCCATTCAATCATGGCTGATCTATCACTCCCTCCTAACCCCATTCTCCTGCCTTCTCCCCGTAACCTCTGACACCCGCACTAATCAAGAAACGATCATCTGATGAGCTGATACAATCCTCTCACTCAGAATGTTCGGAGATGAACCCTGTTGGACCATTCTGGTGATGAATGTTTTACTGGAATTTGCAAAGCAAAGCCGCGGCCCAAGGCTGACGAGGGCAGATTCTCCTTTGCACAATGAACACATTAAGCGGGCGGACACGCGAGACACACGGCTGGTCCTCGTTAATCGGCAGTGCGGACGATTATGGCAGCTGGAAGATGACAGCGCAAGGTTGAGGCTCATGCTACATCCCCTGGGATTGTGGGGAGGGGGCTGCCCCTCCAGTCGGGGAGAGGAAGCGAGGGAGGGAGGGAGGGAAGGGAACGCGGGCAGCCTCTGGCGTCTCCACATTGACGAGCCCCCCCCCCCCCCCCACGGAGCTTCTCGCAAATCGCTCGCCATTCGAGACGCTTCAAGATCCATCCCATCGGAGCGTCCGTATTGCCGGCCCCTCTCCGGACTCCGAGAAGGAAATCCGTGCAGTCCCAAGTTCCCCAAAAAGAAAACGTGGATCCCAGAAGGTTACAAGAAAGCCAAGGGAAGCGTCGGAAAGATTGATGGCGACCCAGGCCACACATCCAGTGCTATCCTCTACTCGTACGTCTTGCAAGGTGCCGATGCCGATGGATCAACACGCCCCCAAAAGAGGCGTTGAGATGGTTTTCGCTCTGCAGGCGAAGGGCCAGGGCAACTAGAACCCCTGCAAGGGCACCCCTGAGGCCCGTCGTCCCGACTATCTCCCTCCACCCTGGGGTGCCTCAGATACGGGAGGGGTGGGTGCGGCGTACGATGTGGGTGGGGGTGGGGCGCTTGAGTGTCTGTGCCGGCTTCAGTTACATCTGCGGTGAAGGGTAAGGTCCCAGCATCTGCGACAAGAACAAAGAACAGGTTTTCAGTCCAAACCGCCCTCCATGACTGCTCGACACAGGAGAGTTGAGAGACAAATGCCCATTTAGTTTAGTTTAGAGAGACAGCATAGAATAGTGACCACACTCGCAATGCTCTGCCTTAGACAACAGACAATAGACAATAGACAATAGGTGCAGGAGTAGGCCATTCGGCCCTTCGAGCCAGCACCGCCATTCAATGTGATCATGGCTGATAATCCCCGTTCCTGCCTTCTCCCCATATCCCCTGACTCCGCTATTTTTAAGAGCCCTATCTATCTCTCTCTTGAAAGTATCCAGAGAACCTGCCTCCACCGCCCTCTGAGGCAGAGAATTCCACAGACTCACAACTCTCTGTGAGGAAATGTGTTTCCTCATCTATGTTCCAAATGGCTTACCCCTTATTCTTAAACTGTGGCCCCTGGTTCTGGACTCCCCCAACATCGGGAACATGTTTCCTGCCTCTAGCGTGTCCAAACCCTTAACAATCTTAGATCTTTCAATAAGATAACCTCTCATCCTTCTAAACTACAGAGTGTACAAGCCCAGCCGCTCCATTCTCTCAGCATATGACAGTCGTGCTTTCACAGGAATTAACCTTGTAAACCTACGCTGCACTCCCTCAATAGCAAGAATTTCCTTCCTCAAAATAGGGGACCAAAACTGCACACAATACTCCAGATGTGGTCTCACTAGGACCCTGTACAACTGCAGAAGGACCTCCTTGCTCCTATACCCGACTCCTCTTGTTATAAAGGCCAACATGCCTTTCGCTTTCTTCACTGCCTGCTGTACCTGCATGCTTACTTTCATAGACTGTTTCCTGTCCATATTCATATAGCCCACTGTCCCTGAGTTTATTGTGGACATGTCCTAGTTCTTGAATTAAGTTGGAGCCTCCCAAACTTTGAATAAATTATCCAATGAATTGTCAGCACATTCCTGAGGGAATGGGAAAGGGAGTTAAAATGGTTAACAACGGGGAGATCCAGCAGGCCTTGGTGGACCGAGCACAAGTGTTCAGCAAAATGGTCACCCAGTCTACGCTTGGTCGTAAAGGAGACCACATTGGGACCAGCAGTAGATGACAAGGTCTTCCCGATCACCTGGTTGGTAACAATTTTAACTCCCCTTTCCATTCCCATACGAACCTTTCTGTCCTGGGCAAATCTAACCAGGGCAGGACCTATACCGCGAATAGCAGGGCTCTGGCCAGAGTTGTAGATCAGAGGGATCTAAGAGTGCAGGTTAAATGTGTCAGAAGGAACTGCCGATGCAGGTTTACATCAAAGAGGGACACTAAAGCTGGAGTACCTCAGCGGGTCAGGAAGCATCTCTGGCCTGGGCCTACACGATCTCCTGGTTGCCCAACACTTTAACTCCCCTTCCCATTCCCACACTGACCTATCTGTCCTGGGCCTCCTCCACTGTCAGCGTGAGGCCCGGCGCAAATGAGAGGAGCAGCGCCTCATACTTTGCTTGGGCAGCTCACACCCCAGTGGTATGAAGGTTGATTTCTCTCACTTCAAGTAACCCCTGCGCTCCTTCCATATTAGCCAAATAGCAGGTGCTGTTCGTCCAATTTGAGCGGAATTGCTCTGACAATGGAGGAGGCCCAGGACAGAAAATTGCCGAATTAAAATGTTCGGCAACCGGGAGATCGCGTAGGCCAAGGCGGGCTGAGCATATCTGTTCTGGCCTTCCTTCCCCTGACCACCTCCATTATTCAGTCTGAAGAAGGGCTTCAACCCGAAATGTCACCTATTCCTTTTCTACATAGAAACATAGAAACATAGAAATTAGGTGCAGGAGTAGGCCATTCAGCCCTTCGAGCCTGCACCGCCATTCAATATGATCATGGCTGATCATCCAACTCAGTATCCCGTACCTGCCTTCTCTCCATACCCTCTGATCCCCTTAGCCACAAGGGCCACATCCAACTCACTCTTAAATATAGCCAATGAACTGGCCTCAACTACCCTCTGTGGCAGAGAGTTCCAGAGACTCACCACACCTATTCCTTTTCTCCAGAGATGCTGCCTGACCTGCTGAGTTGCTCCAGCGTTTTGAGTCTATCTGTGGTATGAACATTGAATTCGCCAATTTTAGGTAACTAACCTACAAACAAACCCCCCTTACCACTGCCCCCTTTCCCCCCCGATCTCTTCCCTGTGTCCCATCTTGATTTACACTAACTTTTCCCCTTCCTCCCACCCGCTTCCACCTAAATTCTTTCCTCTGGCTTCACAATTCCCACCTCTTCTATTCTGATCTCACACGTTTTATCTCTGGTCTTTGCCCAACTATCCACCTATCAACAACTTCACTCACCTGTATCCACCTATCACTCGCCAGGCTTTGTCCTGCCCCCATCCCTTTTCCAGCTTTTCCACTTCCCCCTGACCCAATCAGTAGGAATAAGGTTCCCCACCTGAAACGTCGCCTATCCATGTTCTCCAGCGATGCTGCCTGAAGTTACTCCAGCACTTTGTGTCTTTTTTTTGTAAACCAGCATCTGCAGTTCCTTGTGTCCCCATGACGGAGGTCCTTTCACAACTCGGCCATTCCCTCTTCTCCCCCCCATCCATCGGGCAGAGGGTACAAATTCTTGAAAACATGCACCACCACGTTCAGGGACATCATCTTCCCTGCTGTTGTACGGGGCACAGCGCGGCTCGGTGGCGCAGCGGTAGAGAGGCCGTCTTAGACCGCCAGAGACTCAGGTTCGATCCTGACTACGGGTGCTGTCTGTACGGAGTTTGTACGTTCTCCCCGTGAGTTTTCTCCAAGATCTTCGGTTTCCTCCCACACTCCAAAGACGCACAGGTGTGCAGGTTAATTGGCTCGGTGTAAATGTAAATTGTCCCCAGCGAGTGCAGGATGGTGATAATGTGTGGAGATAGCTAGTTGGTGCAGGCTTGGCGGGGAAAAGGGCTCGTTTCCACACTGGATAGTCTCTAATACTAAAACTAAAAACTGAAACCAACATCTGACAAGTTGATATATCCCCTATCTTCCAGCCTACCTCAATGCAGCCCTGGCAATTTTTTTAAACCTGCATTTTCTCTTCAGCTGTAACACTGCATTCTGCACTCCGGTTATTGTTCTCTTTGCACTAACTGTTGCACATGTCTATGGCTTGATTGCACTATTGTCGAGTATGATTTGACTGGATAGCATATTACAGGTCCACCACCGATTTTCCAGCAACTGGTGGTTCGGCAACTCCGTTAATCCTGACTAAATTAAGAGAACGCCTTAAAATCCCGACCCAAAAGTACCCCAAACAATATGGCGCCTAGATCGGGCAAGGCAGCGGATCTCAACCTCATCAAGATTTCCGCGGCCGATCGGCCGGTTGAATTTGCTCCCTGCGTCCGGGGCTCTGGAACTCCAGCCCGGCCGGAGCCGGCAGATCCGTTCCCATGTCCGGCTTTGCGGGCCGGCGTCTCGGCCCATCGGCAGACCCTTCCCGCAACGTTGGACTCCTCTCGGGAGGCCGTGACCTCGGCTGGTCTGGCAAAACGGGCAATCCGGAAAGGTTCTTGAACCAAGGGTGCTGGGAAATGGGTGGTGGAGCTGTATGTCACACCGATAATAGCAAATAATATAACAATGCCAGTGTGCCATACTCACTGGGTTTGAGCTCTGCTGGAGTTTCTCAAATCGCAATTTCAAAGTATTTCTCGGAGAGGTTTTACACTTTGTTGAGTCTGTGACAGAAAGGAGAAGAACTTAAAATATATAAACACACAGTAAAAGTAACTTTGTGGCTACTAAACTAGGGCTGGCCCCGTGGCGCGGCGGTAGAGTTGCTGTCTGTACGGAGTTTGTACGTTCTCCCCGTGACCCGCGTGGGTTTTCTCCGGCTGCTCCGGTTTCCTCCCCCATCCCAAAGACAGACTGGCTTGTAGGTCAATTCAATTCAATTCAATCTTTAATTGTCATTGTGCAGTGTACAATACAGAGACAAGGAAATGCAGTTGGTCTCTCCGAAGGGCGAGCTTACGAATAAACAAGTAATACATATACAAGTGCAGTGGTGTCCGTGCAATGTGCTGGTGATTGGATAGTCCGGGGTGGGGTGAGGGGTGGAGACAGGCAGTCATTGAGGTGCAGCGTTGAGAAGTGTGACAGCCGCAGGGAAGAAGCTGTTCTTGAGCCTGCTGGTCCGGCAGCGGAGGGACCTGTAGCGTCTCCCGGATGGGAGGAGGGTAAACAGTCTATGGTTGGGGTGTGAGCTGTCCCTGGCGATGCTGTGCGCCCTGCGCAGGCATCGTTTACTATGGACAGACTCAATGGAGGGGAGTGAGGAGCCTGTGATGCGTTGGGCGATCTTCACCACCCTCTGCAGAGCTTTCCGGTCGGCGACAGAGCAGTTACCAAACCATACTGTGATGCAGTTGGTAAGGATGCTCTCGATGGTGCAGCGGTAGAAGTTCACCAGAATCTGGGGAGACAGGTGGACCTTCTTAAGTCTCCTCAGGAAGAAGAGACGCTGGTGAGCCTTCTTGATCAGCGAGGATGTGTTTGTGGGTCCAGGAGAGGTCATCGGAGATGTTGACCCCCAGGAACCTGAAGCTGGAGACACGTTCCACCTCTGTCCCGTTGATATGGATGGGGTTGTGCGTGCAGCCTCTCGATCTCCTGAAGTCCACAATGAGCTCCTTGGTCTTCTTGGAGTTGAGGGCCAGGTTATTGTCGGCACACCATGCTGTTAGGAGCTGAACCTCCTCCCTGTAGGCCGACTCATCGTTGTCGCTGATGAGGCCAATCACCGTCGTGTCATCTGCATACTTGATGATGGTGTTGGTACCATGTACAGGTATGCAGTCGTAGGTGAAGAGGGAGTAGAGGAGGGGGCTCAGCGCGCAGCCCTGGGGTACGCCAGTGTTCGGGGTGAGCGTAGGAGAGGAGTGGTTATCCAACCTAACAGACTGTGGTCTGTTGGTTACAAAGTCCAGTAACCAATTGCAGAGGGAGGGGTTGATGCCCAGGTCATCGAGTTTGGCGATCAATTTTGAGGGGATAATGGTGTTGAATGCTGAGCTGTAGTCGATGAACAGCATTCTCACATAAGTGTTTCTGTTGTCGAGGTGGGAGACGGCGGGGTGGAGTGCCGTTGAGATGCATCCTCCGTGCTCCTGTTCTTGCGGTATGCAAACTGGTAGGGGTCCAGAGTGGGAGGTAGGCAGTATTTGAGGTGTGCCATGACCAGCCTTTCAAAGCACTTGGCGATGATAGGGGTGAGTGCAACTGGGCAAAAGTCGTTGAGGCTCGCTGCAGTGGAGTGTTTTGGCACCGGCACGATGGAGGTAGTTTTAAGGCACGTGGGGACAACTGCCTGGGCAAGTGACAGGTTGAAGATGTCAGTCCAGACGTCTGTCAGCTGTGCAGCACAGGTCCTGAGGACACGCCCGGGGATGCCGTCAGGGCCGGCAGCCTTACGTACATTGATCCTACTCAGTGCCACTACTGAGTGTGAGGGGCTGGTGGCCATCGGGGAGCACAGCCTTGATGGCCAACTCTTGGTTGTCCCTTTCAAAGTGGCCATAAAAGTGATTGAGTTCCTCGAGGAAGGATGCGTCGCTGGAAGTGGGGGTGGAGTTGGTGGCTCTGTAGTCAGTGATGGCCTGGATGCCATGCCACATGCGTCGGGGGTCGGAGTTGCTGTCGAAGTGCTCCTCGATCCGCAGCTTGTATCTGTGTTTGCCGTTCTTGATGCCCCTCTTCAGATTGACCCTCGATGAACTATAGGCACGGGCATCGCCTGACCCGAAAGCCGAGTCCCGTGCTTTCAGCAGTCGCCTGACCTCGCTGTTCATCCATGGTTTCTGATTCAGGTATGTGGTGATTTGTTTGAGAGTGGTGACACTGTTGATGGAGGAGTTGATGAAGTCCAGAACAGAGGAAGTATAGGCGTCAATGTCAGTGTGGGAGTCAAGGGTGGCCTGAGCTGCAAATGCATCCCAGTCAGTGTTACCAAAACGCTGCTGGAGTGTGGAGTCCGCTTCATCTGACCAAACCTTGACTGTCCTCACTGTGGGTTTAACGCGTCTGATGAGTGGGGAGTACTTAGGGAGCAGGAACAATGATAAGTGATCAGACTGACCAAGGTGGGGGAGGGGGATGGCTTTGTACGCTTCAGCCATGTTGGTGTAGACTTTGTCCAGTGTCTTGTCCTCTCTAGTGGCAAAGGAGACATGTTGGTGGAATTTGGGGAGTACAGTCTTCAGGTTGGAGTGATTGAAGTCACCCGCAACAATGAAGGCTGCGTCTGGATTGAGGGTCAGTTGTTTGCTAATGGCAATATGCAGTTCTTTCATTGCAAGCTTGGCATTAGCATCAGGAGGGATACAGGCTGCAGTCACAACAGTGGAGGTAAACTCTCTGGACAGATAGAACGGTCTGCATTTAACCAAGAGGAACTCAAGGTTGGCTGAGCAGTGACTCTCAATGATGGTGGTGTCTGTGCAATTGACTTGGTAAACTTGCAAATTGTCTTTGGTGTGAGTAGAATAGTGTTAATGTGCGGGAATCAACGGTCGGTTTGGACTCAATGGGACAAAGGGCCTGTTTCCGTGCTGTATCTCTAAACTAAACCAAATTAAAAAATCAGAAGGAATGCATTTTGTGATGAATAACCCACTCTAGCCGGGGGTGGTGGCGGACGCAGATATGACAGTGGCGTTTCAGAGACTTTTGAATAGGCCCATGGATGTGCAGGGAGTGGAGGGACGTGGATTGCGTGCGGGCAGATAAGAGTTGGTCTTGGCATCATGTTGGGCACAGACAGTGTGGGCCGACGGGCCTGTTCCTGTGCTGTACTGTAATAGAGTCATGCAGCACGGACACAGGCCAACTTGCCCAGGCTTACCCCGAGATACCAGGAGCCCGACCATTCACTGTGTAGGTCCTGCCCCAGTTTGACGCCCCAGAACGTAACACACGACACTTATTTGCATTCCACTCCATCAACCATTCCTTGCCCCACTTGCCCAACTGATCAAGATCCTGCTGTGATTTTTGACAACCATCTTCTCCATTTACGATACCGCACACTTTAGTGTCATCCTCCTCGTGGATATCAACGATTCGCGTCCAAATCACGGATACCAACCACAAACAGCAATGGGCCCAGCACCGATACCTCTAATCATAGGCCTGAAAAACAACTTCCCACCACCACGCTCTGCTTCCTTCCACAAAGCCAATTCTCTATCCAGTCAGCTCGCTCTCCCTGGAACCCATGCGATCTAACCTTCCAGAGCAGCCTACCATGCTGAAACTTATCCAAGGCCCTGCCGAGGCCCATATAGACAACGTCTATGGCCTTGCCCTCATCAACCTTGCTCTACATTCTATAAGTGTGCAACTCGTCAGAGATTCTGAACAGCAAAGACAAGATAATGGATGTGGTCACAAAGATGTGTCCTGTAGACGTTCCTTTAGGAAGGAGATGAGGAGGAATTTCTTTAGTGAGAGGGTGGCGAATCTGGGATTCTTTGCCACAGAAGGCTGTGGAGGCCAAGCCATTGGATATATTTAAGGCAGAGATAGATTATAGATTAGCACGGGTGTCAGGGGTTATGGGGAGAAGGCAGGAGAATGGGGATAGGAGGGAGAGATAGATCAGCCATGATTGAGTGGCGAAGAAGACTAGATGGGTCGAATGGCCTAATTCTGCTACTATCACCTACGATCGTACGTAGAAGAAAGAGCTAAACAAAGTGTGAGGGTGGATGGTGTCAAAGTGAATAAATAGCACAGAATAGTCTTGAGAGTCAGCACACTCATAGCTCACATAAAAATGCAATAATTGGTATAAAATGCTGGAGTAACTCAGCGGGTCAGGCAGAATCTCAGGACAACAGTTGCCATTAAGCTTAAGTCAGAATATTATAGCCATGTCTAACATTTTTAATATTTTTAGTTTGTACTTTTGTAGGTTGTAGGAGCACGTTTCAGGTTGAGACCCTTCAGACTGAGAGTCAGGGCAGAGGGAAACTAGCGGTGTGAAAAGTTACAAAGAGCAAATGAATGAAAAGTATGCAAAAGGACAAATGAAAGCCAGCAACGATATTCGAGGAAATGTGGAGGCCACAATGGTCCATTGTTGGCTGAGGAAGAGGTGACAACAAGGGGGATACGAACAGTGAAAGGCAGGAAGACCTGATTTAGAGTTTAGATCAGATACACAGCATGGAAACAGGCTCTTCGGCCCACAGAATACATGACCCTTCTGCAGACTGAAGAGGCCTTCTGCGCTGAATCTCTAAAGTGAATGAAGAATAAAAGAAGCCCCCTTGGTTGGCCCTGCAGCAGTGCAGGGTGTGACGGTGCGATGGGCAGGGTACAGACCTGTGGGACTCTTGCATGAGCTGACTTGACCCGAGCTGCACTGGCTTTCACTGCTGTACACAAAGACATCCTGTCGGAAAGGCGATGCTGTGGACGGCTGGCTTCCCTGCAGGGACAGAGGAACCGTCAGCACTCAAACGTTCATGTTCATAAGGTCATAAATGTTAGGAACAGAATTAAGCCATTCGGCCCATCAAGTGGTGAAGATGTCGCTATTTAGAGCATACTGCACACCCCTCTACACTGCGCACCTGTGGTCGAACTATTTAAAGACAAGTATGCAGAGACTAAAGGTGGCATATAACGATGCCATGAGAACACTGCTAAGGCAACCAAGATGGTGTAGTGCCAGTAATATGTTTGTGGCTGCAGGAGTCAGTACTCTAGAAGCTATCCTAAGACACCACATGTATAAATTCATTTGCAGGATAAATGACTCTAAAAATGAGCTTATTGTGGCCTTGACAAACATAAGGGTTAGCACTACACGCTACGAATCCCAGCTGTGGAGACACTGGTATCGTTGTCTCGTTGTACGACATTGATCATTTGCTACTCTGGATTTTTAACTTAAGTATTGTGGGTTTTTTTAAAAATATATAAATTATGATGTTTTTATGTGATTTACCATGATTTTATATATATTTATGATATTTGAGATGCAATGCATTTTTTAATGTAATGTTGCCCCTTGTCTGGACCTTGAGTCCGTAATAAAGTTATTATTATTATTATTATTATTATTATTATTTCTACTCCGCCATTCAATCATGACTGATCTATCTCTCCCTCCTAACCCCATTCTCCTGCCTTCTCTCCAGAAACCCTGTCACCCAGATTAATCGAGAATCTATCAATCTCTGCCTTAAATTAGCAATGTTACAAAATTTTGAGATTTTAAAAATGAAGTCTGCAATTTATCCCTTCAGATAAAGCATAAAAAGTTTAATTTGACACCTAATTCACTTTCATATCTTCAGTATTAAAAAAGTTATGGCCATTTTCATACTCGGAAATGAGTATCTTGTTCCCTATTGCTTTTCTATTGACTTAACACAAAAGTTGTGATTGATGACAGTCAAAAGCCCATAACTTTCTTAAAAATTAAGAGAACTGAATGAAATTTTCAGTTATTATAGATTGAAGCATTCTGAAACAAATATGAAACAATCTTACTTGGATGACCTGAAATTAAAGCATATAATTAGCTAGTTACCTAATTGTAGCTAATTACAAAATTCAATTACTAGACCTAAACATCTATCCATTTCTTAAGAAAAGGTTAACATTTTTAAATAGCTTAAATGTCCAAATAACATTCACAATATAACATGATTTTAAATCTCATTGTCATGAATTTATAGCCAAATGGAAGGAATTTAGTGTTTAATTCCCGTAAATTAATGGGCATTTAAATCATCTTGCGAGTGGGATTTTATGGAGCGCGATCGTTTGGCACGTTGCTGTTGCGGTGAATTTAAACCCCATATCGGCAGGAAAAACACTGCCGGTTCGTATCTTTCCTAAGTCGCCTTTTCGCAACGTGAAATTTTGATTAAAGGCATCCTAAGGAGCAAGTTTATATGAAAAAATAAACGGTGTACCTTGCCTTGTCCCCTACGTGAGATCCGACCCGTTGTCAGCGTTGACTTCATTAGAAAATGATTTTAATTTTACTCCTGCTATTAAATTATCCAGCGCTAATTTTAATAAACTTAATAAAACGGCAGTCAAAGCGATTTTTCTTCAGCAACTAAACAGCCTGTTCAGAATCGATTTGAATAGTCTGAAGAAAAAACGCATTTTAAACCCGCCCCCCTCTCAAACACGCCAAAGTCACGCACACGGCCAGTGGCAGAACTGCAGCGCCACTGAAGGTAAGTTTTGTAACGTACCTACTTAAATATATCCACCGTCTTGGCCTCCACAGCCACCTGTGGCAATGAATCCCACAGATTCACCACATTCTAAAGAAATTCCACCTCATCTCCTTCCTAAAGGAACGTCCTTCAATTCTGAGGAGCTGTGACCTCTAGACTCTCCCGCTAGTGGAAACATTCTCTACACATCCACTCTATCCAGGCCCTTCACTGTTCACTATTCAACTCGGGTACATCCACTCTGATTGGACTCATAGACGGTGGAGATCACAGTGTTGACTCATCCCATCCATCGTCATCCCAGCCCATTGCATTCCAGCCCAATCCATCCCAGCCCAATCCATCCCAGCCCATTGCATTCCAGCCCAATCCATCCCAGCCCAGCCCATCCCAGCCCAATCCATCCCAGCCCATTCCAGCCCAGCCCAGCCCATCCCAGCCCATTCCATCCCAGCCCAATCCATCCCAGCCCATTCCAGCCCAGCCCATTCCAGCCCAGCCCAGCCCATCCCAGCCCATTCCATCCCAGCCCAATCCATCCCAGCCCATTCCATCCCAGCCCATTCCATCCCAGCCCAATCCATCCCAGCCCAATCCATCCCAGCCCATTCCATCCCAGCCCATTCCATCCCAGCCCATCCCATCCCATTCCATCCCAGCCCATCCCATCCCATCCCAGCCCATCCCATCCCAGCCCATCCCAGCCCATTCCATCCCAGCCCATTCCATCCCAGCCCATTCCATCCCAGCCCATTCCATCCCAGCCCATTCCATCCCAGCCCATCCCACCCCATCCCAGCCCATCCCATCCCAGCCCATCCCATCCCATCCCATCCCAGCCCATTCCATCCCAGCCCATTCCATCCCAGCCCATTCCATTCCATCCCATCCCCCAGCCCATCCCAGCCCATCCCATCCCATCCCATCCCAGCCCATCCCAGCCCATCCCATCCCATCCCAGCCCATTCCATCCCAGCCCATCCCATCTCATCCCAGCCCATCCCATCCCAGCCCAGCCCGCAGTACTCACGGCAGTGTCGTATTCCTCCATGGCCTCACTCTCGCCTGCCGTGCTGCTGAAGCTGCTGGTGCTGGAGGAGGAGCGCGAGATGTTGGCCCGGCCGTTCTCCCGCCGCTTGATGTAGGCCCTGCTGGGCGACGGGGAACAGCGTGAGATGCCTGGGGTGGAGGGAGGGAGGGGGGGAAGCCCAGCTCTGGGAGGGCAGGGCAGGGATGGGTCAGGGGCTCAGTCCGAGAGTTGTGGGGGGGGGGGGGGTAAGAGGGAGAGAGGAAGAGAGTAGGAGAGAGGGAGAGAGAGAGAGAGAGAGGAAAGGAGGAGAGAGAGGGGGGAAAGGGAGAAAAGGGAGAGAGGGAGGGAGCAAGAGGGGGAATGAGAGGGAGAAAGAGGGGGGAGCGTGAGAGTGAGGGAGGAGGGTGAGGGAAAGAGGGGAGAGAAAGAGAGGGCAGGGGGGAGAGAGAGAGAGAGAAGGAGGATGAGAGAGAGAGAGAGAAAGAGAGAGCTGGAGAGAGAGAGAGAGAGAGAGAGAGAGAGAGAGAGAGAGAGAGAGAGAGAGAGAGAAGAGAATAAATGGGAAAAAGAGAGTGAAAGAGGCAGATAGAGACAGGGAGAACGAGAGAGAGAAATAGAAAGACAGAGAAAAAGAGAGACCAGTCTGGAGCTGCTGAACTGAGGGAAGAGGTTAGGCAGACAAGGATTTTATTCCATAGAGCACAGGAGGCTGAGGAATGATCCTATAGACGTGTATAAATCACAGGTGGAATAGATAGGGTGGAATGCAATTTTAACCCAGGGTATGGGAATCTTGAGGGGCAACATTTTCACTCAGAGGGTGGTGAGTGTATGGAACGAGCTGCCAGAGGAGGAGTTGAGGCAGGTACTATCACAATGGTTAAGAACATTAGATAGGTACAGGGATTGGACAGGTTTAGCGGGACATGGGCCAAACGCAGGCATGAGGGACTGGTGGAGATGGGGCATGTTGGTCGGTGTGGGCAAGGCGGGCATTGCGAATGGAGATGAGAAAACACTTTTTCACATAGAGAGTGGTGAGTCTGTGGAATTCTCTGCCTCAGAGGGCGGTGGAGGCCGGTTCTCTGAATCTTTCAAGAGAGAGCTAGATAGGGCTCTTAAAAATAGTGGAGTCAGGGGTTATGGGGAGAAGGCAGGAACGGGGTACTGATTGTGGATGATCAGCCATGATCACATTGAATAGGGCTAAATAGCCTACAATATTGTCTATTGTCCATTGGCCATTGGAACTCCTCCACTCTGCTCTTTGGGGCAACACCTTCAGCGGAAGGGAGGCAGCACTTCATAAAATGCAGCACATCACCGCCTTATCTGGGGCAACGAGCATTGGATGTTAAATACAGAGCCGGCCAGGGAACTTGTGTGTGGGGATGGAGCAGCGGAACCAGGCTGGAGCCCAGCAGATGGCTCGCGCATGCTTCATGGTAGATGATTCGGAGGTTGGGGATGATGGTGATGGGAAGTGACTCAGATGGGAACATTTCACGATCAAACACTTGGCCACGCAGCGTGCCGTGACATATGCCACCGATGATGGAACAGAGTACAGAACTAAGGATAAAGAGAGAGCCGTGTATTTGTGTGACTAGAATGGGTCTGAGGAGATTCGGTAATGTCGCTGAATATTTTATCATAGAGTCATACAGCGTGGAAACCAGACCATTCGGCCTACCCCCCCCACGCCGTCCAAGATGCCTCTAGTCCCACCTGCCTGCATTTGGCCCTTATCCCTATAAACCTTTCCTATCCATTTACCTGACCAAATGTCCTTAAAAGGGCGGTACAGCAGTTGCCTTACAGCGCTTGTAACGCCAGAGACCCGGGTTTGACCCTAACTATGGGTGCTGTCTGTACACGTTTACACGTTCTCTCTGTGGCCTGCGTGGGTTTTCTCCGAGATCTTTGGTTTCCTCCCACACTCCAAAGACGTACAGGTTTTGTAGGTTAATTGGCTTGGTATAAATGTAAAATTGTCCCTAGTGTGTATAGGGTAGTGTTATTATGCGGGGATCGCTGGTTTGGCATGGACTCGGTAGGCCAAAGGGCCTGTTTCCATGCTGTATCTCCAAACTAAACTAAACCTATCTCTGCCTTAAATATATCCATTGACTTAGGCCTCCACAGCCGTCTGTGGCAATGAATTCCACAGATTCACCACCCTCTGACTAAAGAAATCCACCTCAGCTCCTTCCTAAAGGAACTTCCTTTAATTCTGAGGCAATGGCCTCTGGTCCAAGATTCTCCCGTGAGTGGAAACATCCTGTCCACATCTACTCTATCCAGGCCTTTCACTGTTCACTATTAGACTCGGGCAACTACAACAGTCACCCGGTATTGGTACATCCACTCATAGACGGTGGAGATCACAGTGTTGACTGTTGCCGCTAGCTACAAGAACGGAGAACAGTCCAGAATGTGTAGGAAGTAACTGCAGATGCTGGTTTGACACACTTATTGATCAATCTCCACAATCTTACTGAACCTATCAATTTCCACTTTAAAAATATCCACTGACTTGGCCTCCGTATCCGCCTGTGGCAATGAATTCCACAGATTCACCGCCCTCTGACTGAAGAGATTCCTCCCCATGTTTGTTGTTGCCGTGCCCAGTATGGCCATAAACCTACAACAATTCATTCTTCCTATCTGGTACATCTTGACTCTGGACCTTAGGGTTTGGAGATGCAGCGCGGAAACAGGCCCTTTGGCCACCGGGCCTGCACCGACCAGCGATCCCCGACTGCACCGACTAGCACTATCCTACACACAAGGGCCAATTTACATCTAACAGAAGCCAATTAATCTACAAACCTGCACGCCTTTGGAGTGTGGGAGGAAACCAGAGCTCCCTTGAACGTACCTCTCCTTGTTGGGGCCCATTTCAGGCGAGCTGGGGTTAGACGATGTTTCCCACTTGATGTCCGGCGATATCTGGCCACTCTCGGGAGTCTTTGACAAGCTCGACAGGCTCTCACTGGAAAGGACGAATGAAAACCAACGTCAGTGTCAGCGAGAGAGAATGAACACATGTACACATGTCAAGTATGCACACATACAAGGAATTTGCCTTGGTGCTCCGCTCGCAAGTAACAACACGACATACAGGAAACAATTAAGAATAAAACATTAAACATTTAAACATTAGGAATAAAACATTATGGTTTAAACATGTGAATGAAATAAAATACCAGAGCAAAAGGAGGCAACAGACGTTTTGTAATTGAGTAGAGCTACTGCTTGTGGAAAAAAGATGCTTTTATGTCTGGCTGTGGATTCCGAGCCGCCCAGCGATCCCCGCACACTAACACCATCCTCCACACACTAGGGCCAATTTACATTTATACCAAGCCAATTAACCGACAAACCTGTACGTCTTTGGAGTGTGGGAGGAAACCCACGCAGGTCACGGGGAGAACGTGCAAACTTCGTACAGACAGCACCCGTAGTCAGGATGGAACCCGGGTCTCCGGCGCTGTGAGGCAGCAACTCTACCGCTGCGCCACCGTGCCGCCCTCTGGTTCTTAGTTCCCCTACTCTGGGTAAAGCATTCTGAGCACCGTCCCGATCTATTCCCCTTAACCTAAGAGAGATTCTGTATAAGCACATTTTATTAATTCCTTTTTAAGACACAAAATGCTGGAGCAACTCAGCGGGTCAGGAAGCATCTGTGGAGGACATGGATAAGCGACAATACGGGTCAGAATGACATCGCGATACTCCGAAACGTAGCCCATCCATGTTCTCTGCAGATGCTGTGCACCGACAATTTGCATTTATGTAGCAACTTGGACATCGTAAACTGCCCCAGGTTCTTTGCTTTTCAAGCAAATAATGACATCAGTTATGGGCCTGTCCCACTTGGGCGATTTTTTAGGCGACCACATGTTCGCCGGTGGTTGCTGGGAGTCGTCTCCTCAGTCGCGCAAAAAGTCGTTGCCACTTTCTGGTCGCTGTTGAATTTTCAACATGTTGAACATTTTTTGGCATTAGTGGGCTTGACGCCAGTGAGCGTAGCTGGACTTCTCCTGACGTAGGTGCTGTCGCACGCTGCCGCCAGGATGACGTAGGCTGCCGCCGGTTTTTCGATGGTCTGCTACGACTATGACAGTCGCCGGCAGTTGCCCAAAAAAAAAAATCGGCAAGTGGGACAGGCCCGTAATCTTAACTTGGAAGGTGGGAAAGTTACTGGAATTAACTGGTTTAACGACTGGTGGGTGTATGGAGCGAGCAGCCAGGGGAGGTAGGTGAAGCAGGGATTATAACAGGATTTAAAAGACAGGTACGCGGATAGGAAATGTTTAGAGGGATATGGGCCAAACACGGGCAGGCGGGACTAGTGTAGATGGGCCATGTTGGTTTGCGTTGGAAAGTTGGGCAGAAGAGCCTGTTTCTATTTTAGATGAGTCTATGACTTTATTTCTGTGGACCAGTTAGACATGGGAATGGGTGGGAGGTCAGGACAAGAGGAGTGAACCACAAAAGGGGGTACTACAAAAGGGGATGGGAGGGGGCTGTGGTAGGGATTTGCAAGGCTGAGAAGTTTAATGTTGACCCATGCATCAGCAGATACATCTGCCTCACAGACGCATCTGCTCATCTCAACTAAACAGTCTGCTGCCCTAATCAGTTATTTATATTCAGCATGATGGGCATCCAGCCTGATTCAGTTCAGCAGCCCGGTGGTTTGTGCCAATGTTTTCTGATGGAAACAAATGGCAGGTCATGAATGTGAATCGCTGTAAAATAAACCCTTCATCAGCACATGGGGGTCTGTCTTTGAAGAGTCTGCTCCGGTGATAACATAGACCATAGATCAACGGGAACAGGCCCTTCGGCCCACAATGTCAATAGACAACAGACAATAGACAATACACAATAGGTGCAGGAGTAGGCCATTCGGCCCTTCGAGCCAGCACCGCCATTCAATGTGATCATGGCTGATCATCCCCAATCAGTACCCCGTTCCTGCCTTCTCCCCATATCCCCTGACTCCGCTATTTTTAAGAGCCCTATCCAGCTCTCTCTTGAAAGCATCCAGAGAACCGGCCTCCACCGCCCTCTGGGGCAGAGAATTCCACTGTCTGTGGCGAACATGATGCCAAGACCAACTCTTCTCTGCCTGCATATGATCCATATCCCTCCATTCCCTGCGTATCCATGTGCCCATCCAAAAGTCTCTTAAATGCCACTGTGGTATCTGCCTCCACCACCACCCCCCGGCAGCGCATTCCAGGCACTCACCACCCTCTGTGTAAAAAACACTTTCCCCACATATCTCCTTCAAAATTTCCCCCTCTCACCTTAGAGCTGTGCCCTCTGGTATTTCCATCCTGGGAAAACGGTTCTGACTGCATGTCCACCACATCAGTGCCTCTTATAATTTTATACACTTCTATCAGGTCTCCCCTCAACCTCCAGCATTCTGTAGAACACAACCCAAGTCTGTCCAACCTCCCCCTGTAGCTGGAGGCCTCTACTCCAGGCATCGTTCTGGTAAACCTCCTCTGCACCCTCTGCAAAGCCTCCACGTCCTTCCTGTAATGGGGGCGACCAGAACTGCACGCAATGCTCCAAATGCGGCCTAACCAAAGTCCCGTAAAGCTGCATCCTGACTTCCTGATTCTTATATTCAGTGCCCCGACCAATGAAGGCCTTCTTTATCAGTTAAACTTTGCAAATTCCCCAGAGTCATGCCGGATTCTAGGAGGATCACCAAGGTACCCTTCGGCCCATTGAGTCCATTCTGAGCATCATTCATCCCTTCACATTAGTTTGGTCATAATGTCACAAGTGATTGGAGCAGAATTAGGCCATTCGGCCCATTAAATCTACTCTGCCATCCAATCATGGCTGATCTATCTCTCCCCCCTAACTCCATTCTCCTGCCTTCTCCCCAAAACCCTTGACACCAAATTAAGAATCAAGAATCAATCAAGAATTGATCAATCTCTGCCTTAAAAATATCCACTGACTTGGCCTCCACGGCACTTCTGTGGCAAAGAATTCCACAGATTCACCACCCTCTGGCTAAAGAAATTTCTCCTCATCTCCTTTCGAAAGGAACGTCCATTAATTCTGAGGCTGTGACCTCTAGTCCTAGACTCTCCCACGAGTGGAAACATCCTCTCCACATCCTCTCTATCCAGGCCTTTCACTATTTGGTAAGTTTCAATGAGGTTCCCCCTCATCCTCCTAAACTCGAGGATGTCGAGCACAGGCCTAGTGCCAACAAACGCTTCATCTAACAACACACCAGTTGTATGTGATCCCACTTTCTCATTCACTCCCTAAACATTATGGGCAATTTACAAAGGCCAATTAACCTACAAAGCCACGTGTCTTAGTTGAGTTTAGCATTACTATTGTTCATTTATTTGTCCGTTTGTTTTTTTAATATAAACGGAACTTTGTTGTTGTTTATTATGGGTTTTACAGAGTACTGTGTTTACGTAATCTGTTGTCCTCACCTGCTGCAAGTAAGGATTTCATCGTTCTCTTTCTGTTCTATGACAGTAAAACACTCTTGACCTGACTCTTGACGAGTTTGTTAGCGTCTCGTGGACTAAGCTGCAGTGAAAAGCTTTTTGCTTTCTGGGCAGGTCAAACACAGTTGATTTTAGGTCCAGGTTATAAAGGTCGACTTCCCTTCCATTGTCCACTAGTCCTGATCTCTTGAACATTCCTGAGTTTAACTGCTCCACTGTTGACACCTGCTCTTTGTCCTGCTAAAGCCTCAACCTCTGAAATTAGTTTAGTTTAGTTCGGTTTGGAGACACAGCGCGGAAACCGGCCCTACGGCCCACCAGGTCCGTGCCGACCAGCGATCCCTGTACACTAGCACTATCCTACACACACACTAGGGATAATTTACTATTATACCAAGCCAATTAGCCCACGAACCTGCACGTCTTTGGAGTGTGGGAGGAAACCGGAGCACCCGGAGAAAACCCACGCAGGTCACGGGGAGAACGCACAAGCTCTGTACAGCCAGAACCTGGAGTCAGGATGGAACCCGGGCCTCTGGCGCTGTGAGGCAGCAACTCTACCGCTGCGCCCCCTTAACTCATCAGGCATGTGGCCTGCAATGTGCTGTCAACAAATGATGCTCACCACAAACTGAGCTGTTTAACAAATCTTAATCAAGCTGAATGCCTGAACGGTCTGAATATAAATAGCTGGTTTGCAGCAGCTGACTGTTTAATTGCGAGGAGCAGATGGGTCTGTCTGATAGATTCGGCTCACGAGATGTCATCCCGTGTTGGCCATCCCTCTGGAGTTATTATCACATGGCCTCTCGTCCCTTCTTGATCAACTACGCGTCACAAACATTTCCAGAAACAAAAAAAAAATGTTCAAAGTGAGGAGGATGTAAAAATATGAGTGGCATAGCTGGGCCCTTCAGCCCACGCTGACCGGCAGTCCCTGTACACTAGCACTACCCTACACACACTAGGAATCGTTTATTATTATTATTATTATTATACCAAGCCAATTAGCCTACGAACCTGCACGTCTTTGGAGTGTGGGAGGAAACTGGAGCACCCGGAGAAAACCCACGCAGGTCACGGGGAGAACGTGCAAACTCTGTACAGGCAGAACCCGTAGTCAGGATGGAACCCGGGCCTCTGGCGCGGTGAGGCAGCAACTCTACCGCTGCGCCACCGTGCCGCCCTTGAGTTAATAAATTATAAGACTGAAGAGAATGATTAGGCCATTTGGCTCAACGAGTCTACTCCGCCATTCAATCATGGCTGATCTAGCTTTCCCTCTCAACCCCCATTCCCCTGCCTTCTCCCCGTAACCCCTGACACCCGGACTCATCAACAACCTGCTGATCACCGCTTTCAAAATACCCATTGACTTGGGCCCCCACAGCCATCTATGACAAGGAATTCCACAGATTCACCACCTTCTGGCTAGAGAAATTCCTCCTCCTCTCCTTTCTAAAGATACGCAAGGGTGGCAAAGTTTAAAGGAGATGTTTTACACAGAGGGTGGTGAGTGCCTGGAACACACTGCCAGAGGTGGAAGCGGAGACAGATAGGATGGTGGCATTTAAGAGGCTTTTGGACAGGCACATGGATATACAGGGGATGGAGATAAGAGCAGGTCTTGGCAGACATTGCGGGCCGAAGGGCCTGTTCCTGCCCTGTTCTGTCCCATGTGACCGTCGGGCAGGATTCTTTGAAGACAATCCCCATGTGCTGATGAAGGGTTTATTGTAAAGCAATTTACATTCATGACCTGCCATTTGTTTCCGACAAGGGTCATTGGCAGAGGATTAGAGGTTATTTAATAGGTAGGCCTTAATGCCCCCTCTGGAGGACATTTCCCACTCCAGATGCCGCAGCAGGACCTGTAATATCATGAAAGACATTACACATCCTTGTCACCACCTTTTCACACTGCTGCCCTCAGGAAAAAGGTACAGGTCGTTAAAGTCACGCACGGCCAGACTCAAGATCAGCTTTTACCCCTCAGCAGTCTTGGGACTGAACTCTGTCTCGGGAGCGGGTTATGGGGAAGGAGGGGGGGGGGGGTGGGGAGACAGTGTTAATTTATGTAAATGTGAATCCATGGGTGGGTTTGGGGAGGGAGGGAGTGTAAAAAGTATGAGTATGTTTGAAGTTCTTTTAAATAGACACAGTAATCTCATTGCATGTGACACTTGCAATGGCAATAAAGCATTCTAATCTAATCTAATCTAATCAGGCTGGATGCCCGATGATGCTGAATGGGGCCTGACCCTGTGCTGTACTGTTCCAGGGTACACAAAAGGCTGGAGAAACTCAGCGGGTGCAGCAGCATCTAAGGAGCGAAGGAGATAGGCGACGTTTCGGGTCGAGACCCTTCTTCAGACTGGTCAGGGATCAGGGAAACGAGAGATATAGACGGTGATGTGGAGAGATAAAGAACAATGAATGAAAGATATGCAAAAAAGTATCGGTGATAAAGGGAACAAGCCATTGTAAGCTGTTTGTGGTGTGAAAATGAGAAGCTGGTGCGACTAGGGTGGGGGCGGAAGATAGAGAGAGAGAGGGAATGCCAGGGCCCGAGGGCTGAGGGAGAGGTGGGAAGGGGAGGAGACAGCAAGGGTTAACAGAATTGAGAAAATTCAATGTTCAAGCCCAGAGGATGCAGACTCCCAAGCGGAATATGAGGTGCTGTTCCTCCAACTTGCGGTGTTGCTCACTCTGGCCGTGGAGGAGGCCCAGGACCGAGAGGTTGGATATGGAATGGGAGGGGGAGTTGGTGCTGAGCCACCGGGAGGTCGGGTTGGTTTTTGCAGCGGACCGAGCGGAGGTGTTCGGCGAAAACGATCGCCAAGCCTCCGCTTGGTCTCACCGATATAGATCATCTGGCATCTGGAGCAGTGGATGCAGTAGATGAGGTTGGAGGAGGTGCAGGTGAACCTCTGTCGGACCTGGAAGGACTGCTTGGGTCCCTGAAAGGAGTGGAGGGGGGAGGTGAAGGGACAAGTGTAGCATTTCTTGCGGTTGCAAGGGAAAGTGCCCGGGGAAGGGGTAGAGCGGGAGGAAGGGAAGAATTGACAAGGGAGTTGCGGAGGGAGCGGTCTTTGCGGAAGGCAGACAGGGGGGGAGATGGGAAGATGTGGCGAGTGGAGGGGTCACGTTGGAGGTGGCGAAACTGGCGGAGGACTATGTGTTGTATGTGCCGGCTGGTGAGGTGAAAGGTGAGGACCAGGGGGACTCTGCCCTGTTTGCGAGTGGGGGAATGGGGAGAGAGGGCAGTGTTGCGGGGTATGGAGGAGACCCTGGTGCGAGCCTCATCTATAGTGGGGGAGGGGAATCTCTGAAGAATGAGGCCATTTGTGATGACCTGGTGTGGAACACCTCATCCTGGGAGCAGATGCGGCGTCTCGCACCAGGGTCTCCTCCATACCCCGCAACACTGCCCTCTCTCCCCATTCCCCCACTCGCAACAAGGGCAGTGTCCCCCTGGTCCTCACCTTTCACCCCACCAGCCGGCAAATACAACACATAGTCTTGTTCCCTTTATCATCGATACTTTTTTGCATATCTTTCATTCATTGTTCTTTATCTCTCCACATCACCGTCTATATCTCTCGTTTCCCTGATCCCTGACCAGACTGAAGAAGGGTCTCGACCCGAAACGTCGCCTATCTCCTTCGCTCCTTAGATGCTGCTGCACCCGCTGAGTTTCTCCAGCTTTTTGTGTACCCTCGATTCTCCAGCATCTGCAGTTCCTTCTTTAACACTGTACTGTTCTATGTTCCTTGAAATTAAAACACTGCTTCTTGTATGCTCCTCTTGGTTACGATCACCGCACTCCCAAAATATCCACAGCAAAGCTGGAGACTGTTGACCCTTGACCTCTGAGCCACATCGCAAGGCCTTACCTCAGGAAAGGATGTGGACGGAGAGGCTGTGGGTAATAGGCAGATTATTCGGGGCAGCAATGTGGCGCAGCGGTAGAGTTGCTGCCAGAGACCCGGGTTTGATCCTGACCACGGGTGCTGTCTGTACTGAGTTTGCACGTTCTTCCCGCGACTAGTGTGGGTTTTCTCCAGGTGCTCCGGTTTCCTCCCACACTCCAAAGACGTACAGATTTGTGGGTTAATTTGGCTTCAATAAAAATTGTGAATTGTTCTGAGTGTGTAGGACAGCTGGGTCGGCGCGGACTCCGAGGGATAAAGGTCCTGTTTCCGCGCTGTTTCTCTAAACTGAACTAAACTAATTTCTGAGGTTAAGGCTTTAGCAGGACAAGGAACAGGTATCAACTGTGGATCAGTTAAACGCAGGAATGTTCAAGAGATCAGCGCAATGGGGAGTGATGCAGTATAATGTGGATAAATGTGAGGTTATCCATTTTGGTAGCAAAAACAAGAAGGCAGATTATTATCTAAATGCCGTCAAGTTGGGAAAAGGGGAAGTACAACGGGATCTGGGGGTCCTTGTTCATCAGTCAATGAAAGTAAGCATTCAGGTACAGCAGGCAGTGAAGAAAGCGAATGGCATGTTGGCCTTCATAACAAGAGGAGTTGAGTATAGGAGCAAAGAGGTCCTTCTGCAGTTGTACAGGGCTCTAGTGAGGCCACACCTGGAGTATTGTGTGCAGTTTTGGTCCCCTATTTTAAGGAAGGACATTCTTGCTATTGAGGGAGTGCAGCGTAGGTTCACAAAGTTCATTCCCGGGATGGCGGGACTGTCATATGCTGAGAGAATGGAGCGGCTGGGCTTGTATATCTGGAATTTAGAAGGATGAGAGGGGATATTATTGAAACATATTAGATTATTAAGGGTTTGGACACACTAGAGGCTGGAAACATGTTCCCGATGTTGGGGGAGTCCAGAACCAGGCGCCACAGTTTAAGAATAAAGGGTTAAGCCATTTAGAACGGAGACGAGGAAACACTTTTTCACACAGAGAGTTGTGAGCCTGTGGAATTCTCTGCCTTAAAAGTCGGTGGAGGCCGGTTCTCGGGATACTTTCAAGAGAGAGCTAGATAGAGCTCTTAAAGATTGCTCTTAAGTCAAGGGATATGGGGAGAAGGCAGGAACGGGGTACTGATTGTGGATGATCAGCCATGATCACATTGAATGACTGTGTTGGTTCGAAGGGCCGAATGGTCTACTCCTGCACCTATTGTCTATCGTCTGTCTATCTATTGAAGTGGACCGCAAATGAACTATGTTTGACGTGCCCAGAAAGCTCAAGGGGTTCATTCAATACCAATCCCATGCTTTAGTTCTAGTTTAGAGATACAGCATGGAAACAAACCCTTCGGCACACTGAGATGGCACCGACCAGCGATCACCCGTACACCAGTTCTATCCTACACACCAGCCACAATTTACAGAAGCAAATGATCCTACAAACCTGCACGTCTTTGGAGTGTGGGAGGAAACCGGAGCTCCCGGGGAAAACCCACGTGGTCACGGGGAGAACGTGCAACTCTATAGAGACAGCATCCATAATCAGGATTGAACCCAGGTCTCTAGCGCCGTGAGGCAGCGACTCTACCTAGGTACGTGACAAAACTTACCTTCAGCGGCGCTGTAGTTCTGCCACTGGCCGTGTGCGCGACTTTGGCGCCTTTGAGGGGGGGGGGGGGGGGGGGCGGGGTCAAAATACGATGTTTCCCCTACCTGTCTTTTACTCGGAGTGCAAGCTTTTGCTGAAGAATTGTTCCGACGGCCGTTCTGTGACATTTTTTTTATTTTAATCGCCCGACAAGTTCAGCGCTGGAGTAATTTAAAAATCAGTTTCTAAAGCCGTCAACGCCAACAACGGGGACGGATTTCACGTACGGGACAAGTAAAGGAACGCCGTTTATTTTATGTATTAAAGTGCTTTTTAAGATGCCTTTAATCCACATTTTAGGTTGCGAAACGGTGATTTATTCCCCATACGAACCGGTAGTATTTTTCCTGCCGATATGGGGTTCAAATTCACCGCAACGTTCCAATTGATCGCGTTCCACAAAAACCCACTCGCAAGCTGATTTAAATGCCCATTAATTTACGGGAATTAAACATTAAATTCCTTCCATTTGGCCTATAAATACATGACAATTAGATTTTAAAATCATGTCATATTGTGAATTCTTGTGTGAATGTTATTTGAACACCTAGGCTATTTAAAAATGTTAATTTCTTCTTAAGAAATGGATGGATGTTTAGATCTAGTAATTGAATTTTGTAATTAGCTACAATTGGGTAACTAACTAATTATATGCTTTAATTTCAGGTCATCCAAGCAAGATTCTTTCATATTTGTTTCAGAATGCTTCAATCTATAATAACCGAAAATGTATTTCAGTTCTCTTAATTTTTAAGAAAGTTACGGGCTTTTGACTGTCCTTGATCACAGCCTTTGTGTTAAGTCAATGGAAAAGCAATAGAAAAAGATGCTCATTTCCGAGTATGAAAATGGCCATAACTTTTTTAATACTGAAGATATCAAAGTGAATTAGGTGTCAAATTAAACTTATTTTTATGCTTTATCTGATGGGATAAATTGCAGACTTGATTTTTTAAATCTCAAAATGTTGTAACGTTGCTACTCTACCGCTGCGCCACTGTGTTGCCCCAGGTGACCATCAGGAGAGGGACGTCGGCGGGGGGGGGGGGGGGGGTACTTGGATCGGGGGCGCTCCCGGTCTTCCAACACATGGACCAGACTTTGTGTTTTCCGTTTTTGTTCAGTTGCTTTTTTGAAAAAACTGCGTCAAAATTGTAGCAACTGAGAGTTTGTAGTCATGCAAATGGATGTCACTGCCTGGTGCAAATGTGACAGCAAAGGGCCATGAGGGAGACGGGGCCAGTGCCTTCTCCCCGTCACCTGCCTGGGCTTTCTCCCACATCTTCCGTTTCGTCCCACACTCCAAACAAATGGACACAAAATGCTGGAGTAACTCAGCGGGACAGGCAGCATCTCTGGAGAGGAGAGGCGATGTTTCGGGTCGAGACCCTTCATCAGACCCAAAACATCACCCATTCCTTCACAATCAAATAAGATCAAACAGAACAAGTTGTCCTACAACTTTAGGCTGTGCACGCCATACGCAAGAAGAAGAAGACCCATTTCTTCTCTCCAGAGATGAGCTGAGTTACTCCAGCATTTCGTGTCTACCTTTGCTTTAAACCAGCATCTGTGGTTCCTTCATACGCAGGTTTGAAGGCTGATTGGGTTGGTATAAGTGTAAATTATCCCTCGTGTGTGTGGGATAGTGTTAATGTGCGGGGATCGTAGGCCGGCATGGACCCGGTGGGCCGAAGGGCCTCTGTCTGCGCTGCATCTCTAAACTAAATGAAAAAAGATGAGGTGTTGGGGGGGCTGCACTCACCAGCGGGTTCTGCCGTCCAGCTGGCTGTCCGAGCTGCCGTGGGTTCGCAGGAAGAGAGCCGACCTTCTTTTCACCGGGCTCTTCAGAAGCTTGACTTGCTGCCAAGAAAACAAGAACGTGTTACACTGTGGGCAGCACGGAGCCTGAGGCCCGGGCTCCATCCTGACCGCGGGTGCTGTCTATGCCGAGTTTGTATGTCCTCCCCGTGACCCGCGTGGGTTTTCCGCACGATCGCCGGTTTCCTCCCACACTCCAAAGACGAGCAGGTTTGTAGGTGAATCGGCTTGGTGTCATTGTAGATCGTCCCCAGTGTGTGTAGGACAGCGCAAGTTGCGGGGATGGCCTCTTTCCGAGCGAGGAAGGGGAACAGAGGGCCGCAGACCTGGGACAGCAGCAACATCCCCAGACGTCCTTATAGTCCCACACGGATCATCCACATCAAGGGGTTAAAGGTCCTGGTGGATCGAGCAGTGTGTAGGGAGGCGCGATGGCACAGCGGGAGAGTTGCTGCCTCACAGCGCCAGAGGCACGGGCTCAATCAAGGAGTTTGCACGTCCCCCCCTGTGGCCGTGTAGGACATAGGTTTAAGGTGAGATTAGAAAGAGTTTGTTAATCTAAAGGGCAGCGTTTCCACACATTGGGTGATGGGAATAGGGAACTCCTGGGGGGAGGGTGTTGACATGGATAGAAAATTGGTTGGCAGACAGGAAGCAAAGAGTAGGAGTGAACGGTTCCTTTTCAGAATGGCAGGCAGTGGCGAGTGGAGTGCCGCAAGGCTCGGTGTTGGGGCTGCAACTGTTTACTACATATATTAATGATTTGGAAGAGGGAATTAGGAGCAACACTAGCAAGTTTGCGGATGACACAAAGCTGGGTGGCAGTGTGAACTGTGCAGAGGATGTTAGGAGGTTGCAGGGTGACCTGGACAGGTTGAGTGAGCGGGCAGATGTGTGGCAGATGCAGTATAATATAGATAAATGTGAGGTTATCCACTTTTGGCGGCAAAAACAAGGGGGCAGATTATTATCTCAATGGGGTTAGGTTAGGTAAGGGGGAGGTGCAGCGAAACCTGGGTGTCCTTGTACACCGGTCACTGAAAGTTGGCGTGCAGGTACAGCAGGCAGTGAAGAAAGCTAATGGAATGTTGGCCTTCATAACAAGAGGAGTATAGTATAGTGGAGAGGTTCTTCTGCAGTTGTATAGGGCTATGGTGAGACCACATCTGGAGTATTGTGTACAGTTTTGGTCTCCTAATTTGAGGAAGGACATCCTTGTGATTGAGGCAGTGCAGCGTAGGTTCACGAGATTGATCCCTGGGATGGCGGGACTGTCATATGAGGAAAGATTGAAAAAGACTAGGCTTGTATTCACTGGAGTTTAGAAGGATGAGGGGGGATCTTATAGAAACATATAAAATTATAAAAGGACTGGACAAACTAGATGCAGGAAAAATGTTCCCAATGTTGGGCGAGTCCAGAACCAGGGGCCACAGTCTTAGAATAAAGGGGAGGCCATTTAAGACTGAGGTGAGAAAAAAAACCTTTTCACCCAGAGAGTTGTGAATTTGTGGAATTCCCTGCCACAGAGGGCAGTGGAGGCCAAATCACTGGATGGATTTAAGAAAGAGTTAGATAGAGTAGGGGCTAGTGGAATCAAGGGATATGGGGAGAAGGCAGGCACGGGTTATTGATTGGGGACGATCAGCCATGATCACAATGAATGGCGGTGCTGGCTCGGGGCTGAATGGCCTCCTCCTGCACCTATTTTCTAGGTTTCTATGTTTTGAATAGGGAATGATTTGCCAGTGGATGTAGTTGAGGCAGGTACAATAATAAGTATTTTACACAGAGTCGGGGAATCAAGAACCAGACGGCAGGGGATTAAGGTGAAAGCGGAAAGATTCATTAGGAATCTGAGGGGCAACATTTTCCACAGAGGGTAGTGGGTGTATGGAACAAACTGCCAGAGGAGGTAGTTCTACTTCTTGCAAATTAAACATGAATAAACCAAAGGGATAGTTAGATCTCGGGCCAGTGTTGAGCAGCCAGGTTGGTGTCTCTGTTGGCGTCAATGTCTGCCAGGCCCTGAGCTCCATTTGGTGGGTGGTAGAGCGGGCACCCAGAGATGACACGGGTGGCTGTCTGTTGTTCTGCTCCGCATTCACAGGCTGGGCTCTGGCGGAGCCCCCATCTCCACACGCTGGCGTTGAAACGCCCAACTCCAGTACCAAGTGTGTTGAGCTTCACCCATGCCCCTCTGGGGAGGTCAGACCATGGACAGCTTTTTTGTGGTGAAGAGATGTAGCTGTGTAATGGAGATGAGGTTGCCTTCCACTCCCGTCACCACTTGCTGTTGGCACACAGTCCCTGCCTCAACAGGAGGTTTTTGAGGCCGGAACTATAACAGTGTTTAAAAGACTTTTGCACATCCTTCGATAAGAAAAATGTAGAGGGATGTGGGCCAAATGTGACAAGTTTAGTTGGGGCATCTTGGTCAGGATGAATGCGTTGGGCCGAAGGGCCTGTTTCTGTGCTGTATGACACAACGTGAAGCGTGGGGGTGTGCGGGGTGTACTCACATTAGGAGGGTGTTTGATGATCTCAATGGCGCTGTGCGGGATGCCTCCGCTCTGGCTGCCTGGTAGACCCCCGCTGTGATGCTTCTTGTGGCCTGACACCATCGCCTCCATCGAGTGGCTCCGCACGCGGATCGCCCTCTGCCAGGCAAAGAGAAGCAAGACCGGCCTCACCCACTGGCAGTCAGTCCCCAAGCCATCGGCAATCAGAGGAAGACGGGATCCCACCACTGCCCACGTCTTCCCCAGCTCCACCCTTTTCCGCTTCCCGCAGAGACCGTTCCCTCCGCAACTCCCTGGTCAACTCGTCCCTTCCCACCCAAACCAACCCCTCCCCAGGTACCTTTTCCCTGCAACTGCAGGAGATGCAACACCCGTCCCTATACCTCCCCCCTCGACTCCATCCAAGGACATAGAAACATAGAAAATAGGTGCAGGATAGGCCATTCGGCCCTTCGAACCAGCACCGGCATTCAATATGATCATGACTGATCATCTTAAATCAGTTCCTGATTTCTCCACATATCCCTTGATTCCGTTAGTCCTAAGAGCTGTATCAAACTCTCTCTGGAAAACATCCAGTGAATTGGCCTCCATTGCCTTCTGTGGCAGAGAATCCCACAGATTCACAACTCTCTGGGTGGTGTTCGGCAAGGAACAGTACTGGGATCTCTGTTTATAATATATACATATTTGAATGAACATGTAGGTGGTCTAAGAGGGCAGAATATAATAGATGGGGGCCCCATGGACCATTGATGCACCGTTCTAGTTACTGCAATCGGATTACCATTAGGGTTAGATACGGATTGCTTTCTCTAGAGCAGAGGCGGAGGGTGAGCTGAAAATGTATGTCAAATTATGAAAAGGCAAAGAGCAAATGGTGTGATTCTTTTCATCCCCAGGATTGAACGCTCAAGATGGCATTGCTTTAAGTCTAGAGGGGGAGCGCTTAGAGACGCACATTTTTTTATTCTGAGACTGGCACGCAGCTAAAAGCACTGTCAGGGGAGGAGGCAGAAGTAGCTACAATAGCAATGTTCAAGAGGCATTTAAGGGCCTGTACCATTTTCACAACCTAATTTACGACCTTTTTGTACTCGTGGACATTCTTTATCAGGCTAGAAAAACGCCCCGACCTATTTGATGCCACGAGTACCTACGACTAGCATCACGACCTGCCTACGACCTTGTGATCAAATGTCCTACAGCGAGCAAGATGGACCACTCGACGAAAAAGATGTAGTACGGTCGTGGGCAGATTCACGGGTAATTTTCGGCCCCATTTCCGTAACCGGCTTCCGTCTCCGCACCAAATATCCCGTAGCGGAGCAAAGATAACTATTGCGGGGACGGAAGTCGGTTACGGAAACATCCTCGTAAAAATAAAAGTTATTTGGGAAAAACCTTCTCCTCATTTTCAGAATTATAATTTATTAACACAAACTGTTCCCCCGCAACGCTGATCATACTGCGAGTCGGGTCGGGTTACTGAAATGGATGAAAAAAGGCCCACGTTCCGCTCTGTTGCGTACTACACGTCAGCCCATTGCGTTTGGAAGGAGTGGTCTATCTTGCTCCGCTATAGGATCTTTGCTCGGGACGACCACGCTGCGATTATGAGTCAAGGGCAAATTCGGCAGAGGTCGTGAAAGTGGGACAGGCCCTTTAGACAGAACAGGTAGGGAATAAAAGCAGTAGGAAGTAACTGCAGATGCTGGTCGAGTCTGAAGAAGGGGTCTGACCCAAAATGTCACCCATCTTTTTTCTTGAGATGTTGCCTGACCCGCTGAGTTACTCCAGTACTTTGCATCTTTCTAGGGAATAAAGGGATATGGAGCATGTGAAGATTTGGGATTAGTCAGATTGGCACCAAGGAAGGTTTAAGGGCCTGTCCCACTTTCACGACCTAATTCACGACCTTTTTTACTCGTGGACATTTTCCATCAGGCTAGAAAAACGCCCCGGCCTACTTGACGCCACGAGTGCCTACGACTAGCATCGCGGCCTACCTACGACCCCGTGGCGACCATGCTGCGAGCACGAGTCAAGGGCAAACCCGGCAGAGGTCGTGAAAGTGGGACAGGCCCTTTAGTCATCTGCTATATCGCTTTTTTATTCTGATTGATATGATGCAAACTGCAGATAAATATGCACTAATCACAAAGACACGGAGGACACTATCATCAATAGATGAAAGTCAACAGAACAATCGAAGAGCAGAGGTAGACAAAAATGCTGGAGAAACTCTGAGGAAATAGGTGACGTTTCGGGTCGAGACCCTTCAGGGTCTCGACCCGAAACGTCGCCTATTTCCTTCGCTCCATAGATGCTGCCTCACCCTCTGAGTTTCTCCAGTATTTTTGTCTACCAAAGGCCAGAATACAGTTAGTTTGCACTCAGAAAAGAGATTTGATGCCTTTTTTCCTAATGAATGCTTAATAATTGAAATGCAAATCACCCATCAACGCAGACAATTTAAAATGTAATGTCTATACCAAAGTTGTGGAGAATTACATTAAAAAAATATTCAACTCCATAAATTAATGATTTTTTTTTATCCATTACCAAAAATGGTACCTAATCTGCTTGCTTTTAGGGCAGAGTGCTTCAAATAGTGTAGTTATCAGCAGTATTGGGAAAATATGTTCAGTCATTTGATATTTTCATCAGCTCTTTGTAATGAAAGAAGGCACTTGATTGTCAAACTATCTTTTGCAAGGACCTTGCAAGTAAGTTATTCGCTGGACTTACTGTGAGATGCCACCGTAGGCAATGCCACCTACTGGCACCCTTACTAATCAAGAACCTATCAATCTCTGCCCCGACAGTCCTTTCAGGTGAGGCAGCGGTTCACTTGCACCTCCTCCAACCTCATCTACTGTATCCAGCTGTTCCAGGTATATCGGCGAGACCAAGCGCAGGCTCGGCGATCGTTTCGCTGAACACCTCCGCTCAGTCCGCCTAAACCTACCTGATCTCCTGGTGGCCAAACACTTTAACCCCCCCTCCCATTCCCAATCTGACCTTTCTCCATTGTCAGAGTGAGGCCCAAAGCAAATTGGAGGAACAGCACCTCATATTTCACTTGGGCAGATCACACCCCTGCGGTATAAATATTGACTTCTCTAACTTCAAGTAACCCTTGCTTTCCCTCTCTCTCCATCCCCTCCTCTTCCCAGTTCTCCGACCAGTCTGACAGGTCTCGATTACCTTTTATCTCTGCTTCCTTCAACCCTGGTTCAATCCGGACTACAGGTGCTGTCAGTACGGAGTTTGCACGTTCTCCTTGCGACATGGGTGGGTTTTCTCCGGGAGCTCCGGCTTCCCCCCACACTTCAAAGATGTACAGGTGCCTAGGTTAATCTGCCTCTGTAAATGCCCCTGGTGTGTAGGGAGTGGATGAGAAAGAGGGACATGATAGAACGAGTGGCCAGCATGGACTCGGTGGGATGAAGGGCCTGTTTCCACGCTGTATCTCTGAACTGAGGTGATGCCTTTTTATTGAACCAAATTCCACAATCCAAGGATGTGCAGGTTTGTCGGTTAATTGGCTTCTGTAAAAATTGTTGGATAGAACCAGTGAACTAGTCTGAAGAAGGGTCTCGACCCGAAACGTCACCCATTCCTTTTCTCCAAAGATGCTGCCTGTCCCGCTGAGTTACTCCAGCGTTTTGTGTCTATCTTTAGTGAACTAGTCCGCTGGTCGGCGCAGACTCGGTGGGCCAAAGAGCCTGATCCCACGCTGTATACTAAACAAAACTACATTAAAAAAAAACACCAACCTATATACGAGTAAAGTGTTAGCCTCCACTCCCTGTTTGAAGCAAGGATTAGCCCCTGTCCCACTTAGGAGATCTAAACACCAGAGGATGCTCTGGTGACCTTGCCTGCCACCCAAGGTTTCCATGAGGTCACTGGAGGTTTTGGTCACTCTCCCTAAAGGTCGAAAGTGGTTTCCGCGTGGTCGAGGCTTCATCTAGGTTGCTGCTGTTTTTTCATCATGATTAAAACCGGCCTCGACTAAACATAGGTTGCCGTTTAAAAAATGTTTTAGACGCAGGTCTGGTCGAAGCCGGTTTTCTTCATAGTCGAGGAAGGTTTTCAACATACGCGTGGGAGGTGGTAGGAGGTTGCAGGTCACCTCGACCTTGATTATTTTTTGGGTGGCGGGCAAGGTCACCAGAGGTTGCTGTTTAGGTCTCCTAAGTGGGACAGGGGTTAGTTACCAGAGGATGGTTAGGCTTTAGATTCAGAAAAATATTTCACCTTAATAGTTACGGAGATTTACACCACACTGTTTTGTTGTTTACCTTATTCCACCTGCCTGAGTCTTTCTGCTGTCACTTTGCGAAGAAAAAGCAGTCAAGTGTGTAAGCAAATTCAAAGGAATTCATTATGAGAGGCTTAGTCAACTCTCCCAAATGATTATTTACCTCAGCGGCAAGTGATGTTATTGTCCATGACTGAGGGTTTTGTGTTGACATTGTTGATGTTTCAAGGATAGAATGATGGAGGTGGGGCTGGAAATTGTCTTCAATTGCCAGATAACTGCATTCCAAAGTGTCAGTGGCGTGAAGAATTTTAGGAGGTAGAAGTCTACTAATGGCCCTGTCCCACGGTGCGAGTTCATTCCAAGAGCTCTCCCGAGTTTAAAAAAAATCAAACTCGTGGTAAGCACGGAGAGCGTACGTAGCGGGTACGTCGGAGCTCGGGGACGTCTCTCAGCGGCTCGTCACGCAAACGGCAGGTACTCGGGAAACGCGGTAAGCTCGGGAAGACTCGTGAAGATTTTTCAACACGTTGAAAAATGTCCACGAGAGCCCCGAGTACCGACGAGCGGCCATTACAGTAAATCTCCGAGTTCGAATCAGGGCAAAATTTGGGAGAGCTCTTGGATTGAACTCGTACAGTGGGACAGGGGTTTTAGGGTTCAATTGGCACTTTTAGTTTAGTTCAGTTTGGAGATACCGCATGGAATCAGGCCCTTCGGCCCATCGAGTCCGCGCCGACCGGCGACCCCCGTGCACTATCACTACCCTGCACACACCAGGGACAATTTTTACATTTTTACCAAGCCAATTAACCTACAAACCTGCACGTCTTTGGAGCGTGGGAGGAAATCAAAGATCTCGGAGAAAACCCACGCAGGTCACGGGGAGAACGTACAAACTCTGTGCAGACAGCGCCCGTAGTCAGGATCGAACCCGGGTCTCTGGCGCTGTGAGGCAGCGACTCTACCGCTGCGCCACTGAGCTGTAAAATAATCCTATTTCATCAATCTCAGATGTCATCAATCCTTTTATTTCTCCGCATTCTAGAGCCACACAGTCATAGAGTAACACAGCGTGGAGACAGGCCCTTCAGCCCAACTTGCCCACACCGGCCATCATTGGCCCATATCCCTCCAAACCTGCCCTATCCATGTAACTGTCTAAATGTTTCTTAAACATTGTGATAGCACCTGCCTCGACTACCTCCTCCGGCAGCCCGTTCCATATCACCCTTTGTGTGAAAAAGTTACCCCTCAGGATCCGATAAAATCTATTCACTTTAAACCTATGTCCGCTGGTTCTTGATTCCCTAACTCTGGGCAAGAGACTCTGTGTGTCTACCTGATCTATTCCTCTCATATTTTTGTACACCTCTGTAAGATCACCCCTCATCCTCCTGCGCTCCAAGGAATAGAGACCCAGTCTACTCAACCTCTCCCTGTAGCTTACACCCTCAGGGGTTTAAGGGGGGGGGGGTATATCTTTAGTTACTAATGCAGCTTACTAGCTTGAGGAGCAGTTTTATGGAAGTGACTACCCACGTACACAGGTATTTAGTCCAGCACAGAAAGCAGACTCCCTGCCGCTGCCTCCATCTACACCTCACGCTGCCTCGTAAAAGCAGCTGACATCATCAAAGACCTTTGCTTTGTCCTTAGACAAACATGCTGGAAAAACTCAGCGGGTGAGGCAGCATCTATGGAGCGAAGGAAACAGGCGACGTTTCGGGACGAGGCGTTGCCTATTTCCTTCACTCCATAGATGCTGCCTCACCTGAACAAGTTTATTTTTGTTTCTCATAAAAAGCTAAAGGAGAAGAATTTATCTGTTTTGAAACATCTAAGATTGTTAAGGGCTTGGACACGCTGGAGGCAGGAAACATATTCCCGATGTTGGGGGAGTCCAGAACCAGGGGCCACAGTTTAAGAATAAGGGGTAAGCCATTTAGAACGGAGACGAGGAAACACTTTTTCTCACAGAGAGTGGTGAGTCTGTGGAATTCTCTGCCTCAGAGGGCGGTGGAGGCAGGTTCTCTGGATGCTTTCAGGAGAGAGCTAGGTAGGGCTCTAAAAAATAGTGGAGTCAGGGGATATGGGGAGAAGGCAGGAACGGGGTACTGATTGGGGATGATCAGCCATGATCACATTGAATGGCGGTGCTGGCTCGAAGGGCCGAATGGCCGACTCCTGCACCTATTGTCTATTTTCTATCTCGGCTCGGTGAGTGCTGAATGTGTGTGTGTCTTTCAATGATCTATCAATCGGCTAATTACCTTGAAGGACTCCAAGAAGCCTCCATGAGTGTCATTCTCCATCTTTTCTTCGTCAGGACCCAGCCCCAACATGGCCTGTGATTGGTTGTGGAGGTCCTCGTACAGGTTGTCGAGTAGCGCTGCCCGCGTGCGGTTCTGGACAGGAGAAACCAAAGACACCTCGTTCACAACGTGCTCTGCAAGGCCTACTTCACCGAGGTGCCACGATCAAACATCCCCTGCCTCTGGCCGGGCCAAGCAGCCGGCTACATTCAGCCAATTGAGTCCACTCCGCCATTCAATCGTGGCTGATCGATCTCTGCCTCCTAACCCCATTTTCCTGCCTTCTCCCCATAACCCTTGACCCCCATGCTAATCAAGAATTTGTCTATCTCTGCCTTAGAAATATCCACTGACTTGGCCTCCACTGTCCTCTGTGGCAATGAGTTCCACAGATTAACTACCCGCTGACTAAAGGAGTTCCTCCTCACTTCCTTTCTAAAAGAGAGCCCTTTAATTCTGAGGCGATGACCTCTGGTCCTAGACTCTCCCACCAATGGAAACATCCTTTCCACATCCACTCTATCGATGCCTTTCATTATTCTGTAAGTTTCAATGAGGTCCCCCCTCAACCTTCTAAACTCCAGCGAATGTCGTCAAACGCTCGTGTCGTCAAACGTACCGTGTCATCAAACGCTCGTCATAGGCTAACCCACCCATTCCTGGAATCATTCTTGTAAACCTCCTCTGGACCGTCTCCAGTGCCAGCGCGTCTCTGTACCGATGGGCTGCGCGCGGCAGAAACTGCCGGACGGGCGTGGGCCGCCGATCGTACCCAAGGCGGAAGGCCTGGCTCGCCCGCCACGGAAATGGCAAAGCCGCCTGAAGTGGGAAGCTGACGAGCCCGGCCCCGACTATGTTTCCCTGAAGAAGAACGTATCTTCAGGAAGGAGATGAGGAGGAATTTCTTCCTAAGTTCATAAGTTATGGGAGCAGAATTTGGTCGTTCGGCCCATCTAGTCAACATGAACAGCAGGGCCGGAAAGGAAAGGTTTGAAAAGGAAAGTAAAAGAACCTAATCCTAAAGGCCCCAGTTCTGGGCACCATATTATGGAAAGATGTTGTCAAGCTGGAAAGGGTACAGAGAAGATTTACAAGGATGTTGCCAGTTCTAGAGGGTCTGATCTATAGGGAGAGGTTGAGTAGGCTGGGACTCTATTCCTTGGAGCGCAGGAGGATGAGGGGTGATCTTATAGAGGTGTAGACAATGAGAGGAATAGATTGGTTAGTGGCACAGTCTCTAGCCCAGAGTAGGTGAATCGAGGACCAGAGGGCATAGGTTTAAGGTGAAGGGGAAAAGATTAAACAGGAATCTGAGGGGCAACTCTGTTCTCTTGAACAACCTCGGACACGCATCCTTACCTCCAGCTTTGCAAACTTCTCCGACTTGTAGCAGGCCGACTCTGCGTTGATGAGTTTAGTCAGCAGAAACTCTCTGAACTCCGGGCCCTGGGCAAATATAGGAAACGTTTGTGAGTTTGGTTTCCCGGTTCAATGCATTTGTGCTTAGCTGCGGGTACACTTGGCACAGTGAGCCCAGTGTCTGTCGGGCACCAGCCGGACAGAACCAGCACAAGAGCGCCTGGTCCCAATACCCCACCCAACACTCAACCCTTCCCTCCTTCAGGCATCGCGTTTAACGTGAGACGGGCAAGATTTAATGGGAAGATTGTTATCGGGAATGATATGGAAGTTGAGTAGGTTAGAGTTTGGTTAACCCTGGAGCTAGGGTCGCCAACTTTCTCACTCCCAAATAAGGGGCAAAGGGTCAAAATACGGGACAAATGCCCGACGGCAATTTGTCGACCGACTCGGCCGTGGCTGGGTGAATGATGAGTTGGCCCGGGCGCTGGACTGCACACAAAGCCCAGCCGGCGGGCCAGCTGAGGAGTTTTGGCCCGCGCGATGTAGCGTGCATAGGCCGTGAGAAGGAGGGGTGGTGGTGTCGACAGTAAGCGAAGGTCCGGAGGGTGAACAGCCGGCCGGGCTGCCGACCGACGGGGCCACGAGCGAGGCGCTGCTGCTGCACTCCATGGGCTGCACTACGTTGGAACGGGCGAGTCAGCGCTCCTTCTCCGCACTGGCTGTAAGCCTGGGCCGCCACTGCTCCGGGCCGGTATCCCGTCAGTCCAGGGTCACCCCGGACGTCTCCGACCGCCCCCGGACAGGGATGGGACACTCGGGAGGGGACGGGGACGGTCCAGTAGCAATTCAGCAGTGCTTGCAGCGCCGGAGACCCGGGTTCGATCCTGACTGCGGATAAAACACAGGTCTGGATACACGAGAATGTTTATTGCGAGTAACCTTTGACAAATCCCATGATTCCTTGCGTTTTTTCGGAATACCGAACTCGTTTATACACTTGTACTGTATCTGAGATGCTCATCTAATATGTATCTAAGTGCTTACAGTATGTAAAGTGATACTGTATACGGAAATGGATTTCACTGTACCTCGATACACGTGGCAAATAAAGCACCAGATCCATACCGTCTCTCTGTTGTTCAATATCCATAAAATAGCTAACTGAGCATGAATTTGGTGACCTTACCTTCTTGAACAGCGCTGGGCTCGGTAACAGAGGGCCAAAGTGGCGGACACCTTCACGTGCAGTGACCGAAACCTGCCGAGAGTTAAGGAAGTTAACACGAGTGTTGTCTGAATGAATCTACACCTATGTCAATGAGACAGTCTTCATCCAAACATCGGTCAACTCAAGATCACCTCTGACCACAGCGGTGAAGAATGCAAAATATGGAAAGCGCTGTTAACCAACCAGAGAAGGAATCTACCAGTAAACAAACCTTTGCGTGTTCTCATAAGGTCATAAATGATAGGAGTAGAATTAGGCCATTCGGCCCATCAAGTCTACACCGCCATTCAATCATGGCTGATCTATCTCTCCCTCTTAACCCCATTCTCCTGCCTTCTCCCCACAACCTCTGACATCCGTACTAATCGAGAAGTTATAGGAGCAGAATTAGGCTATTTGGCCCATCAAGTCTACTCCGCCATTCAATCATTGGCTGACCTATCTCTCCCTCTTAACCCCATTCTCCTGCCTTCTCCCCGTAACCCCTGACACCCGCACTAATCAAGAACCTTCAATCTCCGCTTTAAAAATACCCAATGACTTGGCCTCCACGGCCTTGTGCGGCAATGACAATGGCAATCCACAGATTCACCACCCTCTGGCTAACGAAATTCCTCCTCATCTCCTTTCACTGCCACCACCAGTCACGAGGTGGATGAGTTCACGGGCAGAATGTGACAATTTGGACCAAAGTCTGTCCGTTCCCATCGAGATGGTGGGATTTGACCCAGGATAAACAGTTAGTCATTTTAAGGCAGAGTTTGGGAGAAATGTCTCTACGCCATTCTCAGCCAGAGCGGGGTACCACGCATGACCCAATCAGCATCAATGGTGCCGAAGGGGAAATGACTGAGATCTTCAGGTTCTTGGCGTTAATATTACCAACGACCGGTCATGGACCTGACGGGACAGGCAAGAAGGTGCAGCAACGCCGCTGCTGCCTCAGGAGATTGAGGAAATTCGGCATGTCTCCAGTAACTCTTACAAACTTCTCCAGCTGCTCCATAGAACGCACACCGTCGGCTGCACCACAGCTTGGTCTGGGAACAGCTCTGCCCAAGACCACAAGCAATTACAGAGAGTTAAAGATGTAAAGATGCCCATCGCACAGACCACACTCCCCACCACCGACTCCATCTACACCAGGCTGCCTGGAAATAGCAGCCGACATAATCAAAGACTTGTTCCTACTTCTCCCGTCCTGCACAAGATGCATGGAAACATAGAAAATAGGTGCAGGAGGAGGCCATTCGGCCCTTCGAGCCAGCACCGCCATTCATTGTGATTATGGCTGATCGTCCCCTACCAATAACCCGTGCCTGCCTTCTCCCCATATCCCTTGACTCCACCAGCCCCTAGAGCTCTATCTAACTCTCTCTTAAATCCATCCAGTGACTTGGCCTCCACTGCCCTCTGTGGCAGGGAATTCCACAAATTCACAACTCTCTGGGTGAAAAAGTTTTTTCTCACCTCAGTCTTAAATGACCTCCCCTTTATTCTAAGCATCTACAGAAGATCCCATGTCCCAGAGACTCAGGAACAGCATCTTCCCCTCTGTTATCAGGCTTCCATAAGCTAGGGTACCGTCCGATTCACCTCTACCCCATTGCGGACATTGGACCTTGTCTCTGGAGCTGCTGTGCTCAACTTAGAATGGTGGATAATCTTTTTATTCTGCAACCATGACCTAGTTTTACTGTAAATCAAGTTTCTGTGAAGTCTTGTCATCTGAGAATGTAAACGCTGTACCAAAGCCACGCTCAGGAGCTCAGCTTTGACTGGTCTCCTAGACAATAAAATCGCCCGTTACTTTGAGCACCAACTCCGTGAGGCCTTTCCATTTGCTGCTACAGCCCCCTCCTGCTATGATTTTGAATGTTTTATGAGTAATTGTCGATGCCGTTTACCTTGTACGTGGTCTCGCTCTCCGCGGCGGTCTCGAGCTGCACCACGATGTAGGCGTGGAGGAAGTTTGAGGCGATCATGTCCGGAACGAACGGAGTGTTTTCCTCTTGAAACACGAGGGCCACAATGTCATTCCCGATGTGTCGCTTCCTCTGCAGCTGCCACGGAGACAAGAGGCAATCAGCCCGTGTAGGCCCAGCGGTAGAGGTTCCGCCGCACGGCGCCAGGGACCCGGGTTCCATCCCGACTACGGGTGCTGTCTGCGTGGAGTTTGCAAGTTCTCCCCGTGACCGCGTGGGTTTTCTCCGGGGGCTCCGGTTTCCTCCCGCGCTCCAAAGACGTGCGGGTTCGTGGGTTAAGCGACCGGTAACCCGCAAAGCTGTATGTGTAGGTCAGCGCTAGTTGGCGGGGTGATCGCTGGACGGCACGAACCCGCTGGGCCGAAGAGCCTGTTTCCAGGCTCTCTCTCTAAAGTATTTGTGTGCGCAAGCAAAGAAGCTCACACGTGACAATAGAGTATTCCTTCCTATCCCGTCTCAAAAATGTCCTTCTCATCCCTTTCACTTGTGTGAAGATGTGACAACTCGGACCAAAGTGGGCGTCACGGAGCCCGCGGCTGGTTGAGCCGCTGCCTCACAGAACCGGAGACCCCGGTTGATCCTGACCTTTACTGCTGTCGGTGTGGAGTTTGCACGTTCTCCCTGTGACCGCGGGGGTTTCCTCCGGGTGCTCAAGATTCCTCCCACATCCCAAAGACGTGCAGACTTGCCACGTGACAATAAAGGATTCATTCATAAAGTATTCACTCATTCATTCATCCACTCACTCACTCATTCAGTCTCTGACACTCCAGAGAAGACAATCCAAAGTTGTCCAGCCTGTCCTTACAGCTAACTCCCTCTAGCCCAGGCATCATCTGGTCAACCTCCTCTGAATCTCTGGTCTGTTTAGACTTCAGAGATACAGCACGGAAACAGGCCCTTCGCTCCACTGGGTCCGCCCCGTACACCAGCACTCTCCCACACACTAGGGCCAATTTACAATTTTTACAGAAGCCAATTAACCTACAAACCTGCACGTCTTTGGAGTGTGGGTGGAAACCGGAGCACCCGGAGAAAACCCACGCAGGTCACAGGGTGAAAGTACAAACTCCCTACAGACAGCGCCCGTAGTCAGGATCGAACCCGGGTCCCTGGCGGTGCAAGGCGGCGGCTCTGCCCCTGCGCCACCACGCCGGCCGTGACCCATCTTGGTGACGGGGTGAGTGGTGACGCCGGGGGCATCGAGGGCTCTGGGAACTCACCTGCTGCGTGTCTCCCTCGGTGAACGGCAACTTTGTGGAGACGTGGAACATTATCTCTCGGTCCTTGAAGACGGTGTAGACGGACTCACACCCGGTCTGGCCGTGCGCCACATCAAGGCCTCCGCGGAAGCTGGAACGGCAAAGGAATTTGACAGCCACTCTACACCTTCCTTCAGGGGCAAAGTTTAACGGAAATGTGCGGGGCAAGCTTTCACACCGAGGCTGGAACGCGCTGCCGGGTGGAGGCAGGCACGATAGTGGTGTTTGAGAGGCTTTTGGATCGGGACATGGATATGTAGGGAATGGAGGGACATGTGTTAAGTGCTTACAGATGAGAATAGGTCTTAGCTTAACGCTCGACACAGACCATGGTTCAATAGTGTTTTATTTGTCACGTATGCAACCACACAGTGAAATTCTATTTGCATACATTACACATGCGGGCGCCATTTCCAAAGTCCAAAGTCGGGTCGATCGATGTACTGGAGTAGTGCCCATGAACCAACATCCCTCGCCTCTCCTCTGGCTTCCATACAGTGCATCTTTGAAGGGATGAGGAAGGGGGCAGGAATGCCAAAGATGAGGAGCATGAAAGGCGGGCATCAGGAGTAAGATCTCTTCCCCTCCCGTCCCCCGCATTCTTCACTTCACGGTGGCGCAGCGGTAGAGTTGCTGCCTCACAGCGCCGGAGACCCGGGTTCGATCCTGACCACGGGTGCTGTCTGTGCGGAGTTTGTACGTTCTCCCCGTGACCTGCGTGGCTTTTCTCCGAGTTCTCCGGTTTCCTCCCACGCTCCAAAGACGTACAGGTACGTAGGCTTATTGGTTTCGTATAAAAGTCAATTGCCCCTAGTGTGTGTAGGATGGTGTCAGTGTGCGGGGACCGCTGGTGGGTGCGGACTCGCTGGGCCAAAAGGGTGTGTTTCCGCGCTGTATCTCTAAACTAAACTAAACTCACCCTTTGAAATCCTGGAGCACCACAGTGTCTCCAAGCAAGTGAAGGAATTCTTTAAATTCAGGGCTTTCATCATTGTTGCCGAATAGTTCTGCTTCTGTCGTCTGAAAAACAGGAATGAAGCAACTTAACAATTAAGAATAAACACAAAATGAAAGGTTGCAGAAACAAGGAACTGCAGATGCTGGTTTAGACCAAAGATAGACACAAAGTGCTGGAGTAATTCAGCGTGTCTGGAGAAAAAGGGTGAGTGACGTTTCGGGTCGGGACCCTTCTTCAATTACCTCCTTCTTTCAGTCTGAAAGGATCCGGGGAACGTTGCCAAGACGTGGCATGTGGCAAATGAACCCAGCACGGACTCCACTGAAAAACTGTCTTACTTATTGCCAATGAATGATGAACGTCAAGTGCGTTTATTTGTCCTCTGGCCCAGATGGGATCCAGCTGTATGGAAGTGAAACACGGACCTTGCACGGGAGTGCAGCGTAGGTTTACTAGGTTAATTCCCGGGATGGCGGGACTGTCATATGCTGAGAGAATGGAGCGGCTGGGCTTGTACACTCTGGAGTGTAGAAGGATGAGAGGTGATCTCATTGAAACATATAAGATGGTTAAGGGTTTGGACACGCTAGAGGCAGGAAACATGTTCCCGATGTTGGGGGAGTCACAGTTTAAGAATAAGGGGTAAGCCATTTAGAACGGAGACGAGGAAACACTTTTTCCCACAGAGAGTGGCGAGTCTGTGGAATTCTCTGCCTCAGAGGGCGGTGGAGGCCGGTTCTCTGGATGCTTTCAAGGGAGAGCTAGATAGGGCTCTTAAAAATAGCGGTCAGGGGATATGGGGAGAAGAGAGGAACGGGGTACTGATTGGGGATGATCAGCCATGATCACATTGAATGGTGGTGCTGGCTCGAAGGGCCAGATGGCCTACTCCTGCACCTATTGTCTATTGAAACACATAGACTCGAGGGATTCCGCATGCGCTCTCTGCGGCCCATCACGGGCACTCTCTGGCAAGACAGGGTGACCAACGTGGAAGTGCTGGCTCCACAAGCATCGACGCAGTGATCATACAGGCCCAGCTTCCATGGACGGGCCTTGTGATCCGGACACATGCCTCCCGTACGGAGTTCTGCCACGGGGTCAGAGGGAACCGGGGCCTGAGGAAACGGTTCAAAGACTGCATCGGGGACTTCCAGCACGCAGGCCGAGCCCCAGAAGACCTGGGAACCCCTTGCCGGTGACAGGACTGGCTGGCGTATAACCGGCAGGAAGCCGGTCGGCAGATTTGGAGACCATCACCGAAGCCGACTCCTTAGTGCCAGAGACAGGAAGAAGGCTGCAGCCCTAGGAATGAGTAGGTTAACCTACGATGAGCGTTTGTCGGCACTGGGCCTGTACTCGCTGGTGTCTAGAAGAATGGGGGGGGGGGGGGGGGGGGACCTCATTGAAGCGTACAGAATAGTGAAAGGCCTGGATAGAGTGGATGTGGAGAGGATGATTCCACTAGTGGGAGAGTCTCGGACTAGAGGTCACAGCCTCAGGTTTAAAGGACGTTCTTTTAGGAAAGAGATGAGGAGAAATTTCTCCAGTCAGAGGGTGGTGACTCTGTAGAATTCTTTGCCACCGAAGGCTGTGGAGGCCAAGTCAGTGGATATGTTTATGGCAGGGATCGATGAATTAGATTAGTACAGGTGTCAGAGGTTATGGGGAGAAGGCAGGATGGAGAGATCGATCAGCCAGGATTGAATGGCAGAGTAGACTTGATGGCCCAATTCTACTCCTATCACTTATGATCTAATTACCTTATAACCCCTCCCACCCCCCCCCCCCCCCCCCCCACCACCCACAGCGGCCTTCATGTGCGTCCACTGCGCCCGTGTGTGTGGCCCAAACATCGGACTTGATCCCACAACACATGAGGCTGTACGACCACGCCATCATCACCGACGACAGCCCAGCACCATCTGATATGAAGCAGAGAACTACGCCATTCTCTGCTTCAAGCAAAAAACATCAATAACAGCAATTCTATCAACCACTAACTGGTTTGCACGCGTCAAAAAGCTGTTCACTGCACCTCGGTACATGCACCCACACCCACCACCCTTGGTGTGAAAATATTACCCCTCAGATACCTTTAAAATCTTTCCCCCTTCACCTTATGCCTATGCCGTCTGGTTCTCGATTCCCCTACTCTGGGCAAGGGACTCGGTGCGTCTACCCGATCTATTCCTCTCATGATTTTACACACCTCGACGAGATCACCCCTCATCTCCCTGCGCTGCAGGGAATAGTGTCCCCGGCTGCTCAACCTCTCCCTGTGACTCAGGCCCGCGAGTCACGGCAACCTTTGCTGCGCCCTTTCCAACTTGACAGCATCTTTCCCATGTGTAGGAAGGAACTGCAGATGCTGCTTTACACCCAAGACAGACACACACAAAATGTTGGAGTAACTCTGGGTAGAAGCAATGGGTCATAAGGTCATAAGTGATAGGAGTCGAATTAGGCCATTCGGCCCATCAAGTCTACTCCGCCATTCAATCATGGCTGATCTATCTCTCTCTCCCCTAACCCATTCTCCTGCCTTCTCCCCATAGCCTCTGACACCTGTACTTGGAGGGTGGGGGGGGGGAAGAAAGGAGAAAGGAAGAGGAGGAGCCCGAGGGCTGAGGAAGAGCTGAGAAGGGGAGGAGACAGCAAGGGCTACCGGAAATTTGAGAATTCAATGTTTATGCCACTAGGGTGCAGACTGCCCAAGCGGAATATGCGGTGCTGTCCTCCAGTTTCCGGTGGTGCTCACTCTGGCCATGAAGGAGGCCCAGGACAGAGAGGTCGGATTCGGAATGGGAGGGGGAGTTGAAGTGCTGAGCCACCGGGAGATCAGGTTGGTTAATGCGGACCGAGTGTTGGTGCTCCTCCTCATCTCCTTCCTAAAAGAACATCCTTTAATTCTGAGGCCATGACCTCTAGTGCTAGATTCTTCCACAAGTGGAAACCTCCACTCCACATCCACATCCACTCTATCCAAGTCTTTCACTATTGTGTACTTTTCAATGAGGTCCCCACTCATTCTTCTGAACTCCAGCGAGTACAGGCCCAGTGCCGCTCATAGGTGAAGTTTCGGGTCAGGAATTTGGGTCTGAAGAAGGGTCCCGACCCGTGGAGTGAAGACTAAGAATAGACTTGGTAGACCGTTTCGCTGAACACATGCGTTCGGTCCACCAATGCCTGTTGGGTCTTCCAGTTGCTACCCATTTTAACATCTCTTGCCAGGACTTGAGGGCCTGAGCTACAAGGAGAGGTTGGGCAGGTTAGGACTATTCCCTGGAGCGATGGAGGATGAGGGGTGATGTTATGGTGGCGTATAAAATAACAAGAGGAATTGATAGGGTGAATACACACAGTTTTTTTTCCCCAGAGTAGGGGAATCAATAACCAGAGGACATACGTTTACGGGGAGAGGGGAGAGATTTAATAAGAATCTAAAGGGCAACTTTTTTACACAGTGTATGTGGGTGTATGGAACGAGCTGCCAGAAGAGATAGGGACTATAACAGCATTTAAAATACATTTGGACAGATACAAGGATAGGAAAGGCTTGGGGGAATATGGGCCAAACATGTGAACTAGTGTAGATGAGGCATCTTGGTCAGCATGGACACATTGGGCTGAAGGGCCTGTTTCCATGCAGTGTGACTATGACTATTCCCCTTCCCACACTGACCTTTCTGTCCTGAGTGAGACCACACGCAAACTGGAGGAACAGCCCCTTTTCAGTTTGGGCAGCGTACAACCTCATGGTACGAACATTCAATTCTCTAATTTTGTTTTAGTTTAATTTAGTTTAAAGATACAGCACGGAAACAGGCCCTTCGGCCCACCGGGCCCGCACCGACCAGCGATCCCCGCACACTAACACTATCCTACGCACACTAGGGACAATTAACGTTTATACCAAGCCAGTTAGCCTACAAACCTTAATGTCTTTGGGATGTGGAGGAAACTGAAGATCTCGGAAAAAACCCACGCAGGTCACGGGAAGAACGTACAAACTCCGTACGGACAGCACCCGTAGTCAGGATTGAACCCGGGTCTCTAGCGCTGTAACTGTGCTGCCCTGGGTAACTAGGTACTTAATCTACAAACAGACCAACCCCCAACTTCTCCCCTTCACCCCCACCCCCACCCCCACCCCCAGGTCTTCCCCCTCTCTTCCATGTGCCCAATCTGGATTCAAACCCCTTTAGGGCCCGTCCCACTTTCACGACCTAATTCACGACCTCTGCCGAGTTTGCCCTTGACTCGTACTCGCAGCATGGTCGTCATGAGGTCGTAGGTAAGTCGTAGGTAGGTCGTGATGCTAGTCGCAGGTACTCGTGGCATCAAGTAGGTCGGGGCGTTTTTCTAGCATGATGAAAAATGTCCACAAGTTAAAAAAGGTCGTGAAAGTGGGACGGGCCGTAACTCTCCTTCCCCATTTCTCCCATTAGGTAAAGAGAACATCTGCCTAATCCTTCCTCTGGCTTCACAATCTGCACCTCTCCTATCCTGACCTCACTCTTGTTTGTCTTCTCATCTCTGGCACTTGTTTTCCCATCTACCAATCAACCCCCCCCCCCCCCTCCTCTCTCCCCCTCTTACCTGTATCCACCTATCACTTGCTGGAAGGAACGGCAGATGCTGGCTGGCTGCTACGGTGAGTCCCCCTTTGCCCACGTGATCTCCCGGTTGCCAAACACTTTAACTCCCCGTCCCATTCCCACGCTGGCCATTCTGTCCAGGGCCTCCTCCATTGTCAGAGTGAGGCCACATACAAATTGGAGGAACAGCACCTCATATTTCGCTTGGGCAGCTCGCACACCAGCGGTATGAACATCGACTTCTCTAAGTGCTTGAGTGCTTGACCTCACTCTCTGACCCTCCCCCACTGTAGTCATCATACTAGTTTCACTGTCGTCCTGCTGAGTTTCACTGTCTGTCACCTTCCCCACAGCCAACAATGGACCATTGTGGGCTCCACCTTTCCTTGATCACAGTTGCTGTTCGCATATGTTTCATTCATTAGTTCTGTGTACCCTTTCATATCTCTCGTTTCCCTCTCCCCTGACTCTGTTTGAAGAAGGGCCTCGACCCGAAACCTCACCCATTCCTTTTCTCTAGAGATGCTGCGTGAGGTGCTGAGATACCCCAGCTTTCTGTGTCCACCTATCACTTGCCTGGCTTTGTCCTCCAGCTTTCTCTCCGCCTCACTACAAGCAGTCTGAAGAAGGGTCCCGACCCAAAGCGTCACCTATCCATGTTCTCCAGAGATGCTGTCTGACCCGCTGAGTTACTCCAGCACTTTGTGTCTAACTTGTAAAGGGAAATTGACTTTGACAAATGCCAGTCTGTTCAAATGTAGATTTTTTATTTTTTTTTTAATTGAATATTCATTACTCACCTGCCTGGCCTTCTGATAAATCACCCCAAACTTGAACTTGTCACTGATCTCATGTTCATCGTATTCCACTATTAGCTGGGATGCCTTGGGGAAAATGAGACAAGTTGTTAGATTAACCCTTGACAACAATGGCTTTGCAAAGTTGTGCCCTCCCACGGTCTCCACTGATTTCTCTGGAACGCCCGGAGGTTGAGGGGAGACCTTTAGACCGTTAGAGAAACAGTGCGGAAACAGGCCCTTCTGCCCACTGAGTCCGCACCGACCAGCGATCCTTGCTCACTAACACTATCCCACACACTAGGGACGATTTACAATTTTACTGAAGCCAATTAATCTACCAACCCGCACGTATTTGGAATGTGGGAGGAAACCGGAGCAAACCCACGCGGTCACAGGGAGAACGTGCTGTTCTACGATAATTGAAAATTAAATGAGAAATGCATTCATCCAGTTGTTTTTGTTTTAATTTTAATTCCCGTCATAAAACCTGAGGAATCTCCATATATCCTGCAGGTCAAAGAACAATGGACACAACAGTGAGTTGTGGGCTGAAGGGCCTGCTCCTGTGCTGTATAACAACAGACAATAGGTGCAGGAGTAGGCCATTCGGCCCTTCGGGCCAGCACCGCCATTCAATGTGATCATGGCTGATCATCCCCAATCAGTACCCCGTTCCTGCCTTCTCCCCATATCCCCTGACTCCTCTATCGTTAAGAGTCCTATCTAGCTCTCTCTTGAAAGTATCCAGAGAACTGGCCTCCACCGCCCTCTGAGGCAGAGAATTCCACAGACTCACCACTCTCTGTGAGAAAAAATGTTTCCTCGTCTCCGTTCTAAATGGCCTACTCCTTATTCTCAAACTGTGGCCCCTGGTTCTGGACTCCCCCAACATCGGGAACATGTTTCCTGCCTCTAGTGTGGCCAAGCCCTTAACCATCTTATATGTTTTAATGTGTATTGTTCTATATTCTATGCTCTATAAAAATTGGTGATGTACAGGTAACATTATCAAGAAAGTAACAGTCCAGCTAGATCAGTGGGTGCCACAGCAGCGGAGCTGCCACCTCACAGCGCCAGTGACCCAAGTTCGATCCTGTACAGAGCTGTCTGTGCAGAGTTTTTACATTCTCCCTGTGCCCTGCGTGGGTTTTCTCTGGGAGCTCAGGTTTCCTCCCACACACCATAGACATACAGGTTTGTAGGTTAATTGGATTGGTATAATTCTAAAATTGTCCCCGTTATGTGCATGGGATAGTGTTAGTGAGCAGGGATTGCAGGCCAGCACAGACTGGGTGGGCCGAAGGGCCTGTTTCCGCGCTGTATCTCTACATGAAACTAAACTAAATGAAATCTGACTCCTGATTTACAAGGAAGGGTAAGGCTGAGATAAAAATCAAAGACAACACATCTGATTGTCATTTTCCCCAGGCATGACTTCTGTACAAGCTGACAAGATAAAAAATCCCTTGTTTAACTCTGTCACCACAAGACACCATTTTGGAATCTGGTCATTCCAAGCAAGTCATTGAGAACAAGTTCCGATTGCCGTGTCTTCCTCGTTCAGGCCAATGTCAGGTAAGATTCGTGTCCGCAATCAAAAACGTCCGAGCTTGAAACCTACTGGGAAGGAGTGTGGGAACCTAGTGGTTCAGGAGCAGTTAAGGGTCTGTTTCCATGGCGTATATCTAAAACTAAACTAAACTAACGTGAAGGAAGGAACTGCAGATGCTGGTTAACACCGAAGACAGACACAAGATGTCGGAGTAACTCAGAGGGACAGGCAGCATCTCTGGAGAGAAGGAATGGGTGACGCTTTTTGGGTCGAGACCCTTCTTTCGACTAAAGAAACCTGGAAAGCATAGGTGACGGGGCAAAGGTTAAAGGAGATGTGTGCGGGGCAGGTTTTTTTATACGGAGCGTGATGGGTGCGACCAGGGAGGGCCTGTTCCTGTGCTGTACTGCTTCTTGTTGTTGTCCAGTCATATAGCAAGGAGCAGGCCCTTCGGCCCAACTTGCCCATGCCAACCAACATGCCCCATCTACACCAGTCCCACCTGCCTGCTTTTGCCCCATATCCTTTCCTATCCATGTACCTGTCCAAATGTCTTTTAAATGATGTTATAGTTCCTGCCTCTACTACCTTATTTGGCAGCTTGTTCCATATACTTTATCTGTGTGAAAACGTTGCTCCTTGGGTTCCTATTAAATCTTTCCCCTCTCACCTTAAACCTATGTTCTCTGGCTCTTGATGCCCTTACTCTGGGTAAAAGACTCTGTGCATTCACCCTATCTATTCCATTTGATTAACAGATACAGCTGAGAAACAGACCCTTCGGCCCACCGAGTCCGCTCTGACCATCGGTCGCCCGTTCATGCTCATTCCCTGTTTTCCCACTTTCTCATCCACTCCCTACACACTGGGAACAATTTACAGAAGCCAATTAACCTACAGACCCGCACGCCTATGGGATGTGGGAGGAGACGCACGCGGTCACAGGGAGAACGTGCAAACTCCACACAGACAGCACCCGAGGACACGATGGAACGCGGGTCTCTGGCGCTGTGAGGCAGTGGCTCTGCCAACTCCGCCACTGTGTCCTCCCGATGTTCTAAGTGCTATATTTTATTTGCATAGGTATTAGCTCACTGCACTGTATTTTTTTAGTGGCGATACCAACTGGTGCAGAGGATACAGACACGAGGTTATGTTACAGGAGGGAAACTGATACCAACCAGAAGATGAGACCACTCGTACATAGTGTCAGAGTCACACTTGCCCACACCGACCAACATGTCCCGTCTACACTAGTTCCACTATTTTATCGGGATGCATCACAGCTTGGTTTGGGAACAGCTCCGTCCAAGACGGCAAAAAATTGCAATGGATTGTGGACGCAGCCCAGACCATCACACAAACCAACCTCCCTTCCGTTGTCTCCATCTACACTTCACGCTGCCTCGGCAAGGCCAGCAGCATCATCCAGGACCAGTCTCGCCCCGGCCACTCCCTCTTCTCCCCTCTCCCATCAGGCAAGAGGTACAGAAGTGTGAAAACGCACACCTCCAGATTCAGGGACAGTTTCTTCCCAGCTGTTATCAGGCAACAGAACCGTCCTCTCACCAACTAAACTACTATTTACCTCATTGGAGACCCTCGGAGTCTCTTGGATCGGACCTTACTCGCTTTATCTTGCACTATACATTATTTACGAAATTCCCTTCATCATGTATCTGTGCACTGTGGATGGCTCCATTGTAAGCTGACTGGTTAGCACACGACAAAAGGTTTTCACTGTACCTCAGTACACATGACAATAAACTAAACTCAAACTCACCTGCCCGCGTTTGGCCCATAACCTGCTCAGCCTATCCTATCCACATACCTATCGAAATGTCTCTTAAAGCTTAGTGACACACTAACGGCTGAAGGACATTGCTGCTCACCTTTGGATAAAGTACAGGAGAGAATTTAGTGCTGGTCACGTCATCACACAGGAGCTGAGGGAGAGACAATTATCTATTAGAGTACTTCAACGCTCCACCAGCTTTTATCGCGAGATGTAGGTACTGTTTTATACAAATATCATTCAACGATGTAATGGTTTACAAATATTCCAGGGTCTAGGAGTTCCTGTTCAACGATTGTCTATGTTTTTGCTAATGGAGTATTTTACAATGGAGATTAATTTTTAAGACGCATTAGATGAGGAGCATCCTGACACATCCTCTGCCTTGTCTTCCCATTGCCACATAATGCAGACTAACGTCAAGGGAATTGGGTGGGTGGTCTGGAGTCGAAGATTCCAATCCTCCTCAACTTCTGGACATCTTTAAATTCAGTCAGTTAATTAATCGCATAATAAAGCAGAACAGGCAACGTCTATGAAGAATGGGACTGCAAATGCCGGATTATATCGAAGATAGACACAAAAAGCTGGAGTTACCAAACGGGTCGGGCAGCATCTCTAGAGAAATGGAATAGGTGATGTTTCGGATGGAGACCCTTCTTCAGACTGAGAGTCAGGGGAGTGGGAAACTAGAGGCATGAAAAGGTGCAGAACAAATCAGAGCCGGCACCGACGGCCAAAGGAAGGTGGAGCCCACAATGGTCCATTGTTGGCTGTGGAAAAGATGATAATGAAGGGATACAAAGAGTAGGGACCCTTCTTCAGACTTCTTGCAACATTGCAAGACGACCTGGATCGGCAACCTTTATGCCCAGGTATGAAGGAGATTACTGGACAGGCAGCATCTCTGGAGAAAAGGAATAGATGACACTTTGGATAGAGACTCTTCCTCAGACTCTCTGGAGAAAAGGAATAGGTAACATTTTGGGTCCAGACCCTTGTGTTTACAGGCCTGTGAAGCTGCCTCAACTAAGAATGGCTTTGTTCCACTGTCGGTGTATATGACAATGAAACACTCTTGACTTGTGTCCTGGCTCTCGGTCTCTCGCACACTGCCACGGTTCTCTCTCGCACACTGCTGGCTGTCTGCAAGTGCATTCGGCCCATCTTGGTGTACTAGCCTTGTTGGACGCAACCACCACGTAAACCGTCACACCCGATGAATGGGTATTGATACGGCAAAAGGCACAGAAAGCTGGAGTAGCTCAGCAGGACAGGCAGATTCTCTGGAGAGAAGGGATGCGTGACTTTTAGGTCGAGACCCTTTTTCAGAAATATATATATCGGTCTGTGGGGCGCTTAAGCGCTGCTAAGAATGAATGGTAACAATAGTACGGTTCCCTTAACTTACTCACCTTTGCAATAAGTGGTATGCTTGGCAGTTGTGGAGCTCCAGCCAGAGGGAGCCGCTCGTGAATTGTTTTGGATTTGGACCTAAGACAGCAAAAGAAAAGAATTATCGGTTTAGTTTAGTTTAGAGACACAGCGCGAAAACACAGAGTCCGCGCCGACCAGCGATCCCCGCACACTAACACTATCCGACACACACTAGGGACAATTTAGAATTTTTTCAAAACCAATCAACCTACAAACCTGTATGTCTTTGGGAGCTAACAGGTGAACCCAGGGAAAACCCACGCAGGTCACGGGGAGAACGAACATACTGCGTACAGACAGCACCCGTAGTCAGGATGGAAACCAGGTATCTCGCGTTGTAAGGCAGTAACTCTTCCACTGCGCCACCGTGCCACCCATACTAAGCTAAACGATGGAGTACTGTGTTTAGTTTGGGTCACACTACAGGAAGGATGCCATTGAGCCAGAGAGAGTGCAGGGAAGATTTACGAGGATGTTGCCAGGACTCGAGGGCCTGAGCTACAGGGAGAGGTTGGGCAGGCGAGGACTTTATTCGTTGGAGCGCTGGAGGATGAGTGGTGATCTTGCAGAGGTGGACAACATCAAGAGGGGATTGGTCATAACTCAATGAGTATGAAGAAGGTCTCGACCCGAAACGTCACCTATTCCTTCGCTCGATAGATACTGCCTGACCCGCTGAGTTTCTCCAGCATTTTTATCTTCAGGGGAATGGACGGGGTGACTTCACAAAGACTTTTACCCAGAGTAGGGGAATCGAGAACCAGGGGTCATAGGTTTAAGTTGAGAGGGGAAAGACTTCATAGGAATTTGAAGGGTGACCTTTAGTTTAGTTTGGTTTATTATCGCGTGTATTGAGCTTTTTATTTGTGTGCTGTCCAGTCAGTGGAAAGACTATACATGATTACACTCATGTTAAAGGGGGATACAGATGTTTGGCAAATAGGTGGACGATGGTCAGAGATAAAATGAAGGCAAAATAATAGTTTGGAACTATAACAACTTTTAAAAGACATCGATCTCCCATTCACACTCGCTCCATGTTATCTACCCCCTGTATCTACCCCCTGTACATTAGGGACGATTTACAGAGGGCCGATTAACCTACAAGCCCGCATGTCTTTGGGATGTGGGAGGAAACCGGAGCAGCCGGAGGAAACCCAGACCCCACACACAGGCAGCACCCAAGGTCAGGATGGAACCGGGGTCCCTGGCGCTGCGGGGCAGCAGAGAGACAAGACGCGATTACAATCGAGCCGTCTACAGTGTGCAGATACAGGATAATGGGAATAACATAGTGCAGGATAAAGTTCAGGACAGTCTGAGTAAAGGTAGTCTGAGGATCGGCAATGAGGTAGATAGTAGCTTAGGACAGCTCTCTCGTTATTAGCGGTACTTCATAAAAGACTGAACATTGAGGCATCTCACGGTATGTATAAACTTAAAACTGCAGACTTTCATGAATACTAATGAAACCGAGAAAACATCTCCAAGACAAGCCAAACCTTAAATCCTAAATGAAGACGCCAAGATTGCTGGAGTCACGGACTGCGAGGAACGAGGTCAAACTATACAGCGGGATATAGATTGGCTACCGAAAGGGGCGGGGAAACGGCAGATGGCGTTTAATGTGAGCAAGGGTGAGGTGTTGTACTCTGAGAGAAGGCAGATGGTGGGCCCGCCTTCATTGGTTGGGACGGTGCACATCAGAGCCAGGAAGCCTTGATGCAGATTTATAGCACTTTAGTTAGACCGCATTTCCAGTATTGCATTCAGTCCTGGTCACCCCATTACAGAAAGGATGTGGGGGCTATGGAGAGGGTGCAGAGGAGGTTTACCAGAGAGATGCTTGGATTAGGGGCAATTAGCCACAGGGAGAGGTTGGACATACAAACCTGGATCGTTTCTCTCTGGAATGCTGGAGGTTGAGGGGAGACCTGATAGAAGTGTATACAATTATGAGAGGCATGGATAAGGTAGACTGTCTGAGCCTTTTTTTCCAGATCAAATACTAGAGGGCAGAGCTCTAAGGTGAGAGAGGCAAGGTTTAAAGGAGAGTTTTTTTTACACAGAGGGTGGTGAGTGCCTGGAACGAGCTTCCGGGGATGGTGGTGGAGGCAGATACGATAGTGGTGTTTTAGAGACAATTGGATAGGTCACATGGATATGCAGGGAACGGAGGGATATGGATGATGTGCGGGCAGGTAAGAGTTGGTCTAGGCATCATGTTGGGCACAGATTTTGTGGGCCGAAGGGCCTGCCTCTGTGCTGTACTGCTCCAAGTTGAAGCAACATCCCGGCGGAGTTGCTGGTAAAAGTAAAGAAGACTTGATTGCAGAACTCTGTGTCCTTTTCCGTGCCGTCGCTGTGGTTACCTGAGGATTATCTGTAGATATTCCTGAGCTTCACAATCTTCATGTTTGATAGAAACTATCAAGTTGCCATGGACACTGCACGAGGTGTAGAAATTCAAATGATCCTAAACAAAAATGCAAACAAGTTCAGATAACAGTAACAGGCCCTTCAGCCCACCTACCTCATGCCAACCAACATGCCCCATCTACACACGCCACACCTGCCCACATTTGTCCATATCCTTCTAAATCTTTCCTATCCACGTACAGTGGCTTGCAAAAGTATTCATACCCCTTGAACTTTTCCACATTTTGTCACGTTACAACCACAAACGTAAATGTATTTTATTGGGATTTTATGTGATAGACCAACACAAAGTGGCGCATAATTGTGAAGTGGAAGGAAAATGCTACATGGTTTTCACATTTTATTACAAATAAAAAAACTGAAAAGTGTGGCGTGCAAAAGTATTCAGCCCCCCTCAGTCAATACTTTGTAGAACCACCTTTCGCTGCAATTAAAGTCTTTTGGGGTATGTCTCTACCAGCTTTGCACATCCAGAGACTGAAATTTTTTCTCATTCGTCTTTGCAAAATAGCTCAAGCTCAGTCGGATTGAATGGAGAGCATCTGTGAACAGTAATTTTCAAGTCTTGCCAGAGATTCTCAATTGGATTTAGGTCTGGACTTTGACTGGGCCATTCTAACACATGAATATGCTTTGATCTAAACCATTCCATTGTAGCTCTGGCTGTATGTTTAGGGTTGTTGTCCTGCTGGGTGAACCTCCGCCCCAGTCTCAAGTCTTTTGCAGACTCTAACAGGTTTTCTTCCAAGATTGCCCTGTATTTGGCTCCATCCATCTTCCCATCAACTCTGACCAGCTTCCCTGTTGCCACCACCATGTTTCACAGTGGGGTTGGTGTGTTCAGGGTGATGTGCAGTGTTAATTTTCCGCCAACATAGCGTTTTGCATTTAGGCCAAAAACATTTGGTCTCATCAGACCAGAGCACCTTCCTCCACATGTTTGCTGTGTCCCCCACATGGCTTGTGGCAAACTGCAAACGGGACTTCTTATGGCTTTGTTTCAACATTGGCTTCTTTCTTGCCACTCTTCCATAAAGGCCCAATTTGTGGAGTGCATGACTAATAATTGTCCTGTGGACAGATTCTCCCACCTGAGCTGTGGATCTCTGCAGCTCCTCCAGAGTTACCATGGGCCTCTTGGCTGCTACTCTGATCAATGCTCTCCTTGCCCGGCCTGTCAGTTTAGGTGGACGGCCATGTCTTGGTAGGTTTGCAGTTGTGCCATACTCTTTCCATTTTCGGATGATGGATTGAACAGTGCTCCGTGAGATGTTCAAAGCTTGGGATATTTTTTTATAACCTAACCCTGCTTTAAACTTCTCCACAACTTTATATCCCTGACCTGTCTGGTGTGTTCCTTGGGTTTCATGATGCTGTTTGTTCACTAATGTTCTCTAACAAACCTCTGATGCCTTCACAGAACAGCTGTATTTATACTGAGATTAGATTACACACAAGTGGACTCTATTTACTAATTAGGTGACTTCTGAAGGCAATTGATTGCACTGGATTTTATTTAGGGGTATCAGAGTAAAGGGGACTGAATACTTTTGCACGCCACACTTTTCAGTTTTTTATTTGTAAAAAAATGTGAAAACCATGTATCATTTTCCTTCCACTTCACAATTATGCGCCACTTTGTGTTGGTCTATCACATAAAATCCCAATAAAATACATTTACGTTTGTGGTTGTAACGTGACAAAATGTGGAAAAGTTCAAGGGGTATGAAAACCTTTGCAAGCCACTGTACCTGTCCAAGTGTCTTTTAAATGTTGTTATAGTCCCTGCCTCAACGACCACTTTTGGCAGCTCGTTCCATACACCCACCACCCCTTGTGAAAAGTTGCCCCTCAGGTTCCTATTAAATCTTTCCTCTCTCACCTTAAACCTATGTCCTCTAGTTCTCGATTCCCCAGCTCTGGGTAAAAAACTCTGTGCATTCACACTATATACTCCGCTCCTGATTTTATACACTATAAGATCACCCCTCACCCTCCTGCACTCCAAGGAATAAGGTCCCAGCCTGCCCAACCTCTCCCCATAGCTCAGGCCCTCGAGTCCTGGCAACATCCTCGTAAATCATCTCAATACTCCTTCCAGCTCGACGACATCATTCCCAGAGCAGGGTGACCAAAAGTGAGCACAGTGCTCCAAATGTGGCCTCACCAAGGGAGAGTTGGAGAAAACATGGTGAGATGTTGATTAGTACGGGTGTCGGGTTATGGGGAGAAGGCAGGAGAATGGGGTTGAGAGGGAAAGATAGATCAGCCATGATTGAATGGCGGAGTAGACTTGATGGGCCGAATGGCCTAATTCTGCTTCTTTGTTTTAGAGTTTAGAGATATGGCGCGGAAACAGGCCCTTTGGCCCACCAGGTCCACGCCGACCAGCGATCCCCACATATTAATGCTATCCCTCACACCCGAGGGACCATTTTTACATTTGCCAAGCCAATTTACCTACATGCCTGTACGTCTGAGGAAACCAAAGATCTCGGAGAAATCCCACGCAGGTCACGGGGAGAAGGTACAAACTCCGTACAGACAAGCACCCGAAGTCGGGATGGAACCTGGATCTCCGGCACTACAAGCGCTGTACGGCAGCAACTCTACCGCTGCGCGAGCGTGCTGCCCTATCACTTTTCAGCATGAGCTAATGTTATCCAGCTCATCCTGCCTGAAGCAGATGTCATAATCTTCCCAATGGATAATGCAGGAGCAAATGGAAAGGCCACGCGGGGTTGGTATTCGATGTAACGGGCAATTTATTACAACTGGTGCGCACCAGGAGGCCAATCAAAGCTGAGCTCCTGAGTGCGATTTTGGTACAGCTTTCACATTCCCAGTTCACCAAGATTACACAGAAACTTGATTTATAGTAAAACTAGGTCTCGATTGCAGAATAAAGTTTACAGGAAGGCTTAATTAGGTAACATACTAGATTACAGAATAACATTATGATCCACAAATGTAACTTAGTTGGCAGCGGATCCAATGTTCTCTCACAATGATGGATGCACGTTGTAAAATAATCAATGACGTTCCTCAAACCTGGGTGTCGGCACTTCTGCATTCCATGTCTCCACTTCTGGGCTTTGTCCGCAGTCCCCTGACACCACATTAGATCAATCCGCATCCCTGTTCACTAGTCTTTAGCCCGCACTATTCCTTCCCCTACGACAGATAAACTGGTTTATGGGGAAACATAAACTGCGATGTCAAAGGGACGGGGACTGGGCTGGGAGTTGCTGGACAGGACTTTAATAGAGGAGGCGCAGACATGATGGGCTGACCTTTCTGTCCGGGGCCTCCTCCACTGTTACAGCAAAGCCAAATGCCAATTGGAGGAACAGCACCTCATATTTCACTTGGGCAGCTTACAACCCAGCAGAATGAATATTGAGGGTACACAAAAGGCTGGAGAAACTCAGCGGGTGCAGCAGCATCTAAGGAGCGAAGGAGATAGGCGACGTTTCGGGTCGAGACCCTTTTTCTATTGACATCTCTAACTTCAAGTAACCCTTGCTTTCCTCTCTCCCCATCCCTCCCCCATCCTAGTTCTCTGACTAGTTTCACTCTCCTCCTGATTACATTTTACTGATTGTAAGCCTCGTTGTCACCTTCCCCTCAGTCAACAATGATTCATGCTACATTCTCCTTGAACTTCGTCCCCTTTGATCTCTCGTTTTCACGCCTTACCCTTCCATATCTCTAGTTACCGATGTTCCCGATGTTGGGGGAGTCCAGAACCAGGGGCCACAGTTTAAGAATAAGGGGTAAGCCATTTAGAACGGAGACGAGGAAACAGTTTTTCTCACAGAGAGTGGAGAGTCTGTGGCATTCTCTGCCTCAGAGGGTGGTGGAGGCCGGTTCTCTGAATGCCTTCAAGAGAGAGCTAGATAAGGCTCTAAAAAATAGCGGAGTCAGGGGATATGGGGAGAAGGCAGGAACGCGGTACTGATTGTGGATGATCAGCCATGATCACATTGAATGGCGGTGCTGGCTCGAAGGGCCGAATGGCCTACTCCTGCACCTATTGTCTATTGTCTATTTCCCTCTCCCCTGACTCTCAGCCTGAAGAAGGATTTTGACCCAAAACGTTACCGAATCCTTTTTTCCAGTTGCATTGATAAAATTAATTTCAAAAGAGGAAATGCACGGATAGCCAAACAGTCAAACGTCAGACAGTCTGAAGAAGGGTCTCGACCCGAGAAGGCACCTATTCCTTTTCACCCGAGATGTTGCCTGACCCGCTGAGTTACTCCAGCATTTTGTGTCTATTTTCGGCCTCCTTCTGTCGTTCTGATTCAAAGCTGCGTGGCATTTGCATTTGACCCCTCTCAGGCTCTGTGTGGGGGCTTTGGAATGCAAAAGACCCCAAGTAGTTAGAACAAATAGGCTACAATATGAAGGGAGCCCAGATAGGTACACAACGACAATCTGGGCGCGTAACAGTGGCAAAAGCGGTAGAGCAGCTGGCTCACAGCGCCAGAGACCCGGGTTTGATCCTGACCTCAGGTGCTGTCTGTATGGTGTTCGTACGTTCCCCCCGTGACCTGCGTGGGCTTTCTCCGGGCGCTCCAGTTTCCTCACACATTCCAAAGACGTACAGGTTAATTGGCTTTCGTAAAAACGGAAAATTGTCCCTAGTGTGTAGGATAGTGCTAGTGTACGGGGCGATCGCTGGTCAGCGCGAACAGGAAGTGCCTGTTTCCACGCTGTATCTCTAAAGTCTGAACAATAGGAATAACTCAAATTCGCATAGTTCTTTGAGCATCCTTGTACATCTGCCCATCCTTCTGTCCGTGTGGACTGAGTGTCAAATTCCGTTCAACTATTGGAAATGGAGTCCCCGACCCGAAACGTCGCCCAGCCATGTCCTCCAGAGACGCCGCCTGACCCACTGGCACTCCAGCACTTTGTGTCAACTTTGTTTGACCCTTTAAATCACCTCAGAAATTCGAGTGCCGTGTAAATAGATTTTGGAGATACAGCGTGGAAACAGGCCCTTCGGCCCACCGAGTCCATTTGCGATCCCCCCCGTCATCTAGCACTATCCTACACACCTGGGACAATTTACAATTTTACAGAAGCCTACAAACCTACAAACCTGCACGTCTTTGGGATGTGGGGGGGAAACTGGAGCATTCATAGAAAACCCGCGCAGGTCACGGGGAGAACGTACAAACTCCGTACAGATAACACCCGTGGTCACGATCGAACCCGGGTCTCCGGCGCTGTGAGGCAGCGACTCTACCGCTGCGCCCCCGTGAAGTGAAGAATGCGGGGAACGGGAGGGGAAGAGATCTTACTCCAGATGCCCGCCTTTCATGCTCCTCATCTTTGGCATTCCTGCCCCCTTCCTCATCCCTTCAAACATGTACTGTACGGAACCCAGCCTTAAATACACTCATAGAGAGACACCAAGTGCTGGAGTAACCCAGCGGGTCAGGCAGCATCATCATCACTGTTTATCGGGCAACGGAACCATCCCACTGCAACCAGAGAGCGGTCCTGAACTACGATCCACCTCATCATTGACCTTAACTGTGAGCGGTCTTTACTGGCTTGACCAAGCCTGTAAACGGTATTCCCTTATCGTGTATCTATACACTGTAAATGGCCACCGTACCTTGTGGAGGAAGTGCTTCCTGTAGGCCCTGGCTGTGCTGTTACATTCCAGTTTGTAGCCAAAGGTGGTGGGACTGAGATTCTCAATCAGATCGTCCTCGAACAAGCTGCTCTCTGAAGAGGTGGGGGTGATGGCAGTCTCGACACCTTCGATCCAGTACCCCCCAAATTGGGGCAGGATAACCGACTGGAAAGGCCCCTCTTTCTCTATTACCTGGAACGCAAAAACAATTCCGCATCAGAAGACACCCAGGCAGGGAGCAATCCAACCATCCTCTTCGATTGAATAGAAACATAGAAAACAGGTGCAGGAGGAGGCCATTCGGCCCTTCGAGCCAGCACCGCCATTCAATGTGATCATGGCTGATCGTCCCCAATCAATAACCCGTGCCTGCCTTCTCCCCATATCCCTTGACTCCACCAGCCCCTAGAGCTCTATCTAACTCTCTCTTAGATCCATCCAGTGATTTGGCCTCCACTGCCCTCTGTGGCAGGGAATTCCACAAATTCACAACTCTCTGGGTGAAAAAGTTTTTCTCACCTCAGTCTTAAATGGCTTTCCCTTTATTCTAAGACTGTGGGCCCTGGTTCTGGACTCGCCCAACATTGGGAACATTTTTCCTGCATCTAGCTTGTCCAGTCCTTTTATAATTCAATATCTTTCGATAAGATCCCCCCTCATCCTTCTAAACTCCAGTGAATACAAGCCGAGTCTTTTCAATCTTTCCTCATATGACAGTGCAGGAAGGAACTGCAGATGCTGGTTTAAATCGAGGAAAGACACAACATGCTGGAGTAACTCAGTGGGACAGGCAGCATCTCTGGAGAGGGAATGGGTGACGTTTCACGTCGAGACCCCTCTTCAGACTGTCTGACATTTGACTGTCTGACTGTCTGTGTTGTTTCCTCTTTTGTAATTAATTTTATTCATGCAACTGACAGTACAATGCCAAGTGGCCTACAATATATTTTTTTCTTGAAAGCTTTTTGAGTCCATCCTCTTTGATTAGTTTAGTTTAGTTTAGTTTAGAGAAACAGCACGGAAACATGCCCTTTGGCCCACCGAGTCTGCACTGACCAGTGATACACTAACATTATCCTTCAGACACTAATTTTACAATCCTCATCGAAGACAATAAAGATTCAAACCTGTGCGCCTTTGGAGTGTGGGAGGAAACCGGAGCTCCCGGAGAAACCCACGCGGTCACGGGGAGAACGTACAAACTCCGTACTGACTCCACTTGTAGTCAGGATCGAGCCTGGCTCTCCGGCGCTGTAAGGCAGCGGCTCTCCCGCTGCCCCACCGTGCCTTTAAAGGGTACAGTTTGGAAACAGACCCTTCGGCCCACCGGGTCCGCGCCGACCAGCGATCCCACCTTCACACTAGTTCTGGCATTGGACTTATGATTGGAGACCTGGGCCCTCGGGCTTTGTCAGTGGCCTCATGAACCACGAGGTACACCCGGCGGGGGGCTGCCTGCGACCACGCGCGGCGGCGGGCCTGGTCTACCACTGCGAGCAGAAGACAAGACTTCTCAATGAACCTTTTGTATCTGTCGGCGACAGAAACGTGCCGGCGCTTTGTGTACTGCCAAGGTGAGGGTTGCTGCATGATTTTACTGGGATGTATGCAATGCAAAACATTTCAGCGGTATGAATATTGTAGTGTCCTTCCCACACATTCTCTAACTGCACCTAACCCTTGGTTTCCTGCTCTCTCCATCCCCTCCCCTTCCTAGTTCTCCGACCAGTCTGACTGTCCTCTTGATCAAATCTTATCTCGGTTCGCTTCGTTGTCACCTTCTCCTGGCTGACAATGATCTACTCGACATTTTCCTCGAACACCATCCCCTTTGATGTCTCGCTTTCACACCTTACGCCTCCTTATCTCTGTCTCCTTCTGCCTTGAATCTCAGTCTGAAGACGGGTCTCGACCCGAAACGTCACCCATTCCTTCACTCCAGAGATACTGCCTGTCCCGCTGAGTTACCCCAACATTATGTGTCCACACTAGGTACATGTGACAAGAAAGTTCCAATGAATCATTGAATAATGGTAAGTGATTTATTCCCATTCTATTTTCAGCTGCACCAGTTCCCAATTATCAAAGTCCCATTTCGACACCCTTGTTCTCCCATTCTCTAAACACACATGTACGATATCTCTAGGTAGACCTACCTCATCAATACTGGGATATGGTATGTAATCATCCTAGAAAAAAGAAACACATGCACATTTTAAGTCAAAAAACGACACTAAAGATAAGGTTTCACGACAGCACAGCGTAGTATTTACATTGTGGAGGATATCTATTATGCTGGACTCAGCTACAAATATCTGGCCAGATATTCCAATCCAAGAGTTCTATGTAAAGCCCCTGTCCCACTTTGGCGATTTTTTTGGCAACTACAGGCGACTAGGCTGTCGCCACGTGGCCGCGGGGTGACGCCTGTATGGTCGTAAGTAGTTTCCTCAAGTCGCCTAAAGAGTCGTAACGTTGTTCTGGTCGCTGGATTTTGAAATGTTCAAAACATTTCGGCGACTGTGAGCTTGACGTAGCTTGTCTTCTCCTGTCGTCGGTGCTGTCGTAGGTTGTCGCCGGGATGAGGCAGGTTGTCGCCAGGTGTGGTTGGTTGTGAATTCCATTGGCAACTACCTACGGCAACCGGCAACAGGTACCGGCGATGAATTGTCTTCAGTTGTTGTCGACAGGGTTGTTGCTTGTCGCAGCTTGTCGTGGGTGGACGTAGGTTGAATATGGTTGTCGTAGGTTGTCGCCTGTGTGGACGTAGTTTGTCGTAGGTGCGGTCGTAGGTGGACGTCCTAATGGGTCGCCGGTTGTCGGTAACGTGCCGCAGCCTGGCGTCGACTAGCTGGTAGGGCCTGTCCCACTTAAAGGGCCTGTCCCACATGGGCGACCTGATCCGCGAGTTCTGGCGAGTTTGCCCTCGACTTATACTCGCAGCATGGTCGACAGAATCAGTCTTTATTGGCCGTATGTTATGCAACATACGAGGAATTTCACTGACCAGGTCAGTATTACAATTAAAAGCAACACTCAAAAATACATTTTAACATCAACATCCACCACAGTGACTCCTACACATTCCTCACTGTGATGGAAGGCGAAATAAAGTTCGTCCTTCTCTTAGTTCTTCCTCGGTCGGGAGCCTCGAGCCCCCGTTGACAGGACGATCTTGACTCCCGTAGCCGGCGGATTCTGGCCCTCCGCATCGAGGCGATCAGCTCCCGCATCGGGGGGCGTGTCAGCTCCCCCGCGCCGGGCAATCGAACCTCACGTCGGGGCTGGTCGAACTTCCGCAACGTTGGAGCTCCTGACTTGGCCTCTCCTGAAGACTGCGAGCTTTTGATGGTAAGTCCGCAGTGGGAGCGATCCCAGGCAAGGGGTCAGCTCCGATGTTAAGCCCGTGCCCCGCGATAGGGCTCAAAGTCAGTCCGAGGAGGCTTCAAGCTCCATCGATGGTAGGCCGCAGAGCCCGGAGAATGTGATCTGAAAATTAATCTCATCTCCGGCAATGTAAGAGTTTGAAAAAAAGTCTTCCCCGATCCCCTCCCCCCTCCCCCCACATAAAACAAACCGAAGAACATTAAAACAAAACTTTTAACACACTAAAAAATAGCAAAAAGAATGGAAAAACGAACAGACTGCCGGCAGGGCAGCCATCGCCCCGGAGCCCCTGTTGTACACGAGGTCGTAGGAGGTCTTCGTAACTCTCCTTCATGCTCAACAGTGGTCTCCGCGTACTCGAGGCCTCAGCTAGGTCGTGGCGGTTTTTTCAAGATGTTAAAAAATGCCCGCGAGTAAAAAAAGGTCGCCATGGAAAAAATCGATACTTTTTTTACTCGTAGGTCTAGTCGTAGTAGGTCATAGTAGGTCGGCATGTTAGTCGTAGGTAATTGTGGGTAGTCAAAGGTAGTCGTAGATAGTCTTCCTCATAGTCGAAGGGAATTCGAAGGGAGGTCGAAGGAGGTCGCCTTCACTCTCCAATCTTCGGTGTCCAATTTTCCCGAAGTTAGTCGTAGCTAGTCGAAGTGGTCTTCAACATAGTCAAAGGAGATCGACGGAGGTCGCCTTCACTCTCTACTATTCGATGTCCAATTTTCCCGAAGGTAGTCGTAGCCAGTCGAAGCTGGTCTTCAACATAGTCGAATGAGGTCTTCAACTTGTCATTTTTTTAAAACTCTTCTAAACTCGCCAATTAGGTCGCCCAAGTGGGACAGCCCCTTAAGTCCTGTGACAAACTCTGCCTCCAAAAATCAATTTAGGTTTCGGTTTAGTATTGTCCCATGTATCGAGGTACAGTGAAAAGCTTGGTTTTGCACGCTATCCAAACCGATCAGATAGGGGTTAGCACGGTGGCGCAGCGGTAGAGTTGCTGCCTCACAGCGTCACAGACCCGGGTTGGATGCCGAATACAGGCGCTGTCTGTATGGAGTTTGCACGTTCTCCCCGTGACCTGCGTGGGTTTTCTCCAGGAGCTCCGGTTTCCTCCCACACTCCAAAGACATTTGTGCGGGGATCGCAGGTCGGTGCAGACTTGAGTGGGCCGAAGGGCCTGTTTCCGTGCTGTATCTCTAAACTAAACTAAACTAAATTATACCATACATAATTACAATCTAATCAAACTCAAGTACCATAGGTAGAGCAAAGGAGAAGATACAGAGTGCGGAGTCAGCATTGTAGCGCACCCAGTTCCACAGACAGAGTCCATTGTCCGCAATGGGGTAGAGGTGAATGGGACCGTACCCCAGCTCATGGAAGGACCGTTCGGAAGCCCGATAACAGAGGGGAAGAAGCTGTCCCTGAGTCTGGTGGTGCGCGCTTTCAAGCTTCGGTTCACAGAACAGCGATTCTTTTTTTTTTGGCGTAGGGATCAGTAAGATTATTGCTGCATTTCCTGCATATCCATGTGTCTATAGAAAAGTCTCCTAAACGCCACTATCGTATATCTGCCTCCACCACCATCCGAGGCAGCGCGTTCCAGGCACCCACCACCCTCGGTGTAAAACATCTGTTCCGCACATCTCCTTTAAACTTTACCATCCTCATCTCAAACCTACGCCCTCTAGTATTTGATCTTCCCACCCTGGGGGAAAGGTTCTGACTGTCTACCCTATCTATGCCTCTCACAATTTTATATACTTCTGTCAGGTCTCCAGCAGCCACAGGCATGTCTGAGAAAACATTCCAAGTCTGTCCAACCCTCGCCCAGCAGCTAACATCCCCTAAACCAGGCATTGTCTTTTACTTTACTTGACAGATGCAACACGGAAGCAGGCCCTTCGGGCCGCTGAGTCCGCGCTGACCAGCGGTCACGCCCTGCACTAGCACCATCCTACGCACTCGCAACAATTTACAATTTACAGAAGCCAATTAACCAACAAACGGCTTTGGAGCGCGGGAGGAAACCGGAGCACCCGAAGAAAACCCACGCGGTCACGGGGAGAGCGTGCAAACTCCGTACAGACAGCACACCGTATAGTCAGGATGGAACCCGGGTCTCTGGCGCTGCGAGGCAGCGACTCTCCCGCCGCGCCACCGTGCCGCCCCCTTTGTAAACTATCGGTCTTTCAGCCACCACAGAAAGAATTTTGAATACAATGGCAACTTTCCAAACATTGAGCTGTGGCGCATAGACGCACGTCTTGGCGTGGAGCAGTCCGTAGGATTTATCACACCCCGTTGATCAGGAAGCTTGGTTCTGGTTTAGCAACATTCTCTCACCATGGCGTTGGACGCAAGCCAGGAACTGGTCCCGCCCGTGATCTGTCAGAATCAGTGCGATTATAGACATCTCAGAGCTGACTGCTCCATCCTAATGTTTAATGGTAGGCTTGTGAAACACGATATGATACGATGGGACTTTATTTATCCCAGGAGGGCAACTGTGCTGCCAACAGTCAAAAAACACAAAATACATGGAACTTGAAATTAAAGTGACGAGTGGAAAAGATTGGGGAGGGGAGGAGCGGGGAGGTGGGGGGGGGGGGGGGGAGTCAGTCTACCCCACGACAGAAGCGGGAGGGGTTGTACAGTTTGATTGCCACAGGGAAGACAGACTGTGGCGTTCTGTGCTGCGTCTTGGTGGGACCAGTCTGTTGCTGAGGGTGCTCCTCAGGTTGACCAGTGTGCGTCATGGAGGGGGTGAGCTGTATTGTCCAAGATGCTCATTTGCAACACACCAACAAGTCGGACTCATTTGCAACAAACCTTTTGCCTGTTGCTCTTGAGTTTCTGTTCATCCATCTTCAGAGTCTGCTGCAATAGAATGAACGCAATGTTTAAAATCATTTACACTAAAGAGTTTAGTTTAATTTAGAGATCCAGCGCAGAGACAGGCCCCTCGGCTCACCGGGTCCGTGTCGACCAGCGACCCCTGCACACTAACACTACCTGACACACTGGGGATAAGTTACAATTTCACCAAGCCAATTAACCTACAAACCTGCGGAGTGTGGGAGGATGGATAAGGCACAGGGATATGTGCAGCTGTGTAAGTGATGATCTCGGTACATGCATTGTGGGCTGAAGGGCCTGTTCATGTTCTATGTTCCGCATTATTAAACACCAGCAATATCAGAACAGGCACAGTGGCGCAATGTTAGAGCTACTGCCATCCAGCGCCAGACGCCCGGGTTTGTTTCGGACTGCGGGCGCTGTCTGTACGGTGTGGCAATCTTCTCCTCGTGACCGCGTGGGATTTTTCCGAGATCTTCGGTTTCCTCCCACACTCCACAGGTTTGCAGGTTAATTGGCTTGGTATAATTGGTGTAAATATAAATTGTCCGTAGAATAGAATATTGTACAGAATAGTGTTGATGTACGGGGGGGATCGCTGGTCGGTGTGGAGTCGGTGAGCCGAAGGGCCAGTTTCGGCGCTGGATCTCTAAAGTAAACAAAACAAGTAAATAACAGGAACTGCAGCAATAAATACCAGTTATATGGGAAGACTGTGTATAATGTCCAGTACATAGTTGAGGCACAAGTAAAAAGGAACTGCAGGTACTGGTTGATACCAAAGATGGGCACAGAGGGCTGGAGTAACTCAGCGGGCCAGGCAGCATCTCTGGAGAAAGTGGATTGGTGACGTTTCGGGTCGGGACCCTTCTTCAGACCGACTGTGGCAGGGGGAGTGGGGGAAAACAACTGGCGGTGAAAGAAAACAGGACAAATGCGGGCCGGCAACTGGTGACGTCAGACGAGGAGGTTCCCTGATAGGCTGATTTTTGGTTAGGGACAGGCGTGATCCCAAGAGGGATTCATCATTGCGAAGTGTGGAACGGGTATTAATGGACTTTTAGTGGATGGCGAATGGGGTGGGGGGGTGGGGGGGGGGGGGGGGGGGGGGGGGGGGAGAGGGAGAGGAGGGAGGTATTTGTAGAAGTTACCTTGTAGAATTCAATGTTCACACCACTGGGCTGTGAGCTGCCCAAGCACAATACGAGTCGCTGTTCCTCCAGTTTGCGTGTGGCCTCACTCTGACAGTGGAGGAGGCCCAGGACAGAAAGGTCAGTGTGGGAATGGGAAGTTATAGAATGATACAGCACGGAAAAAGGACCTCCGGTCCAATGTGTCCATGCGGACCAAGATGCCCCATCTACGCCAGCTCGTTCGTTTTGCCCATATCCCACCAAACGTTTCCGATCCATGTACCAGTCCAAAGGTCTTTTAAATGTTGTTACAGTACTTGTCACAACCAGCTCCTCTGGCAGCTCGTTCCATACACCCACCACCCTTACTTAAAATTGGAGAATTCAATCAATATTCATACCGCTGGGTTGTCAGCTGCCCAAGCACAATATGAGGTGCTGCTCCTCCAGTTTGTGTGTGTGGCCTCACTCTGGCAGTGGAGGAGGCCCTGGACAGAAAGGTCAGTGTGGGAATGGGAAGGGGAGTTAAAATATATTGGGAGACGGCTCCTTCCAATATCCAACAACGTCTCGGTCACCCATACCTTGGGCTTCAGGAGCCTTCAATCCATTTCCTATGCAGTTTACTGCGTTCATAGAAACATAGAAAATAAGTGCCCTTCGAGCCAGCACCGCCATTCATTGTGATCATGGCTGATCTTCCCCAATCAATAACCCGTGCCTGCCTTCTCCCCATATCCCTTGATTCCACCAGCCCCTAGAACTTTATCCAACTCTCTCTTAAATCCATCCAGTGACTTGGCCTCCACTGCCCTCTGTGGCAGGGAATTCCACAAATTCACAACTCTCTGGGTGAAAACGTTTTTTCTCACCTCAGTCTTAAATGACCTCCCCTTTATTCTTAGACTGTGGCCCCTGGTTCTGGACTCGCCCAACATTGCGAACATTTTTCCCTTAACTAATTCCCTTCATACATAATTACCTCACAGAAAGTCAGGGGAGAGGGAGACACAGAGATATGGAAGGATAGGGTGGGAAAACAAGACATCAAAGGGATTCTCCATCCCTCCCCATCCAAGTTAGCCGACCAGTCTGACTGTCCTCCTGCTTAAAGTTTATCTTTGCATGCCTCGGTGTCAACTTCCCCTTACTAACGATGATTTTCTCCATTTTCAAGGGATATAGAATCAAGTTCAAGTTTCCTTGAATTTCATCCCCTTTGATGTCTCGTTTTCACACCTTAGCCTTCCATACCTTTGTGTCTCCCTCTCCCCTGACTCTCCGTCTGAAGAAGGGTCTCGACCCGAATTGTGGTCAGCGCGGACTCAGTGGGCCGAAGGGCCTGTTTCCACGCTGTATCTCTAAACTAAACTAAACGATTAACTATTTTGTTTTGCTTTCTTCGGTCCAAATCCAAAACAATTCACGAGCGGCTCCCTCTGGCTGGAGTTCCTCAACTTCCAAGCGTACCGATTATTGCAAAGGTCGACAAAAATGCTGGAGAAACTCAGCGGGTGCGGCAGCATCTATGGAGCGAAGGAAATAGGCAACGTTTCGTTCCATAGATGCTGCCGCATCCGCTGAGTTTCTCCAGCATTTTTGTCTACCTTCGATTTTCCAGCATCTGCAGTTCCTTCCTGAACAACCAATTATTGCAAAGGTGAGTAAGTTAAGGGAATCATACTAAGGGGCCACGATCTTAGAATAAAGGGGAGGCCATTTATAGAAACATGTAAAATTATAAAAGGACTGGACAATCTAGATGCAGGAAAAATGTTCCCAATGTTGGGCGAGTCCAGAACCAGGGGCCACAGTCTTAGAATAAAGGGGAGGCCATTTAAGACTGAGGTGAGAAAAATCTTTTTCACCCAGAGAGTTGTGAATTTGTGGAATTCCCTGCCACAGAGAGCAGTGGAGGCCAAGTCACTGGATGGATTTAAGAGAGAGTTGGATAGAGCTCTAGGGGCTGGTGGAATCAAGGGATATGGGGAGAAGGCAGGCACGGATTATTGATTGGGGACGATCAGCCATGATCACAATGAATGGCGGTGCTGGCTCCCATTCCTTCTCCCCAGAGATGCTGCCTGTCCCACTGAGTTACTCCAGCTTTTTTGTGTCTGTCTACAGCGTAAACCAGCGTCTGCAGTTCCTTCCGACACTAGTTCCCTCACAGCTCAGATGTAACACGAGGCTGCTTCCCACTGCTTCAAAATCCTGCTATTAGCGTATAAAGTGTTCTGGCTCGGGTTTCTGGCAGTGTGCAATCCCTCCGGGGGATCAGTGACTGATTAAGCAAACAGAGGCTGGTGGGAGCCGCGTCAACTGTGAGCTGACTGCTCCCTTCAGCCTTCAATAGACTGCGTGCTCTTCGGAAACCTCTACAGGAACTCAATCCCCGTGGAACAATCTGCCTACCTAGTAAATACCCGTGCAGAGGCATCAAAATATTGATTAGCTCTACGGGGAAAGCAGAGTAAATGTGTAGGAAAGAATAGACTGTAGACAATAGGTGCAGGAGTAGGCCATTCTGCCCTTCGAGCCAGCACCGCCATTCAATGTGATCATGGCTGATCATCCACAATCAGTACTCCGTTCCTGCCTTCGCCCCATATCCCTTGACTCTGCTAACTTTAAGAGCTCTGCCTAGCTCTCTCTTGAAAGCATCCCGAGAACCGGCCTCTGACATAAGTCATTGAGCTATTGACAAGAAGAATTGAGTTAACGTTTGATGTTTCCAGATGAATCTCTTTCATCAGGAAGGATGCGCTGGCTCTGGAGAGGGTCCAGAGGAGGTTTACGAGAATGGTCCCAGGCATTATTGGGTTAACCTACAATGAGCATTTGCCGGCACTGGGCCTGTACTGGCTGTAGTTTAGAAGGATGAGGGGACAGCTCATTGAAACTTTCAGAATAGTCAAAGGCCTGGATAGAGTGGATGTGGAGAGCATGTTTCCACTAGTGGGAGAGTCTAGGACCAGAGGTCATAACCTCAGAATCAAAGGACACTCCTTTAGGAAGGATTCTAGATTTGTGATTAGTACGGGTGTCAGGGGTTACGGGGAAAAGGCAGGAGAATGGGGTTGAGAGGGAAAGATAGATCAGCCATGATTGAATGGTGGAGTAGACTTGATGGGCCGAATGGCCTAATTCTGCTCCTATCATTTATGAACATGAACTTATGAAGATTAAATGTGTAGGAAAGAGATGTTGCCGGTCTCTTAGACTCGTAGAGGGGTTCGACAGACATGTCCCAACCCGAGACGTCACCCATCCTTTTTCTCCAGAGATGCTGCCTGACCCACTGAGTTACTCCAGCACTTTGCATCTATCTTCCATGACTAGGGTTGCCAACTGTCCCGTATTAGCCGATATATTGGGCTAAATTGGTTTGTCCCATATGAGACCGCCCTTGTCCCGTATTTGACAGCTCCTACTCGGGTCGAGGGGACTGTCGGGTCGGAGCGCCGCGTCCGGCCCCGCCTCACCCGTCCCGACGTAGTGCAGCCCATGGAGCGCAGCAGCAGCAGCAGCGCCTCGACCGTGGCCCCGTCGGTCGGCAGCCCAGCCAGCTGTCCGACCTTCAGACATAGAAACATAGGTGCAGGAGGAGGCCATTCGACCCTTTGAGCCAGCACCGCCATTCATTGTGATCATGGCTGATCTTCCCCAATCAATAACCCGTGCCTGCCTTCTCCCCATATCCCTTGATGCCACTAGACCCTAGAGCTCTATCTAACTCATTCTTAAATCCATCCAGTGACTTGGCCTACACTGTCCTCTGTGGCAGGGAATTCCACAAATTCACAACTCCCTGGGTGAAAACGTTTTTTCTCACCTCAGTCTTAAATGGCCTCCCCTTTATTCTAAGTGTGGCCCCTGGTTCTGGACTCGCCCAACATTGGGAACATTTTTCCTGCATCTAGCTTGTCCAGTTCTTTTATAATTGTATATGTTTCCATAAGATCCCCCCTCATCCTTCTAAACTCCAGTGAATACAAGCCTAGTCTTTTCAATCTTTCCTCATATGACAGTCCCGCCATCCCAGGGATCAATCTCGTGAACCTAAGCTGCACTGTCTCAATCACAAGGATGTCCTTCCTCAAATTAGGAGACCAAAACTGTACACAATACTCCAGATGTGGTCTCACCAGAGCCCTATACAACTGCAGAAGAACCTCTTTACTCCTATACTGAAACCCTCTTGTTATGAAGGCCAACATTCCATTAGCTTTCTTCACTGCCTGCTGCACCTGCACGCCAACTTTCAGTGACTGGTGTACATGGACACCCAGGTCTCGCTGCATCTCCCCCTTACCTAACCTAACCCCATTGAGATAATAATCTGCCCCCTTGTTTTTGCCACCAAAGTGGATCACCTCACATTTATCTATATTATACTGCATCTGCCACACATCTGCCCACTCACTCAACCTGTCCAGGTCCCCCTGCAACCTCCTAACATCCTCTTCACAGTTCACACTGCCACTCAGCTTTGTGTCATGCGCAAACTTGCTAGTGTTGCTCCTAATTCCCTCTTCCAAATCATTAATATATATGGTAAACAGTTGCGGCCCCAACACCGAGCCTTGCGGCACTCCACTCGCCACTGCCTGCCATTCTGAAAAGGACCCGTTCACTGCTACTCTTTGCTTCCGGTCTGCCAACCTATTTTCTATCCACGTCAACACCCTAACCTCAATACCCCAAATTTTAGTCACCAGTCTCCCGTGCGGGACCTTATCAAAGGCTTTCTGAAAGTCTAGATACACTACATCCACTGGCACCGCTTCATCCATTTGTGGTCACATCCTCAAAAAATTCCAGAAGATTAGTCAAGCATGATTTCCCTTTCATAAATCCATGTAGACTTGGACTAATCCTTTTACTGCTATCCAAATGCTCCATTATTACCTCTTTAATAATTGACTCCAGCATCTTTCCCACCACCGAAGTCAGGTTAACTGGTCTGTAATTCCCCATTTTATCTCTCGCTCCTTTCTTGAAAAGTGGGATAACATTAGCTATCCTCCAATCCACAGGAACTGATCCTGAATCTATTGAACATTGGAAAATGATCACCAATGCGTCCACTATTTCTAGAACCATTTCCCTGAGGACCCTGGGATGCAGACCATCAGGCCCAGGGGATTTATCATCCTTCAGTCCCATTAGCCTACCCAATACTATTTCTCGCCAAATGAAAATTTCTTCCAGTTCCTCTACCCCCTTAGATCCTCGGTCCTCCAGTACATCTGGGAGATTGTTTGTGTCCTCCTTAGTGAAGACAGATCCGAAGTACCTATTCAACTCTTCTGCCATTTCCTTGTTGCCCATAATAATTTCACCCGTGTCTGCCTTCAAGGGACCCACATTTGACTTTGCTACTCTTTTTCCCTTAACATATCTCAAGAGGCTTTTACTGTCCTTCTTTATATTCCTGGCCAGCTTCCCCTCGTACTTCATCTTTTCAGCCCGTATTGCCCGTTTTGTTTCCTTCTGTTGTCCTATGAAAGTTTCCCAATCCTCTGGCTTCACTCACCCAGCCACGGCCGAGTCGGTCAACGAATTGCCGTTGGGAATTTGTCCTTTATTTTGACCTTTTGCCCCTTATTTGGGAGTGAGAAAGTTGGCAACCCTATCGGCGACCAACCTATTAATGCAGCAGCACGGCATGTCAACCAGTTCCACTGTTCTCATCCCTGTGTCCCTTCATTACCACATCTTCCCCAGCCAACAATGGGCCATTGTGGGCTCCACCCTTCCCTGGTCATCAGTTGCCGACCCTGAGTTGTTCTGGCCTTTTAACCTCCAGAGCCCTCCCCTTTACGTTCAGTCTGAAGAAGGGTCCCGACCTGACACGTCACACATTCCTTTCTCTGCCTGCGATGCTGCCTGACCCACTGAGTTACTCCAGCCAACTTTGTGTCTAACTCCGGTAGGTCATGTAAGCTCCGCTGCGGTCACTTGTCCCCCACGTGTCTCCTGGCACCCGGGCCAGCCCTGGTAGAAATGGTCCCCAATTGAGAGAAAACCGCCTACCTTCTCCAGCATCTCGAAGAACTCTGCAGACTGCTGACAAAGAAAAAAAATGCAATGAGTGAAATATTCAGCAAAACAGACAAGCCAACAGTACTTGTACAGGTTCATGGATAGGAAAGAAGGCAGGTGGGATTAGTGCAGATGGGACGTGTTGGTGGGCATGGGCAAGTTGGGCCAAAGGGCCTGCTTTGTACTGTATGACTCCATGACTTTATTTCAGGTAATATTTAGTTTAGTTTAGAGATACAGCGCGGAAACAGGCCCTTCGGCCCACCGTACACTAACTATCCTACATGCACTCGGAACAATTTACAATGATACCAAGCCAAACAGCCTGCACACCTGTACAATTTTGGAATGTGGGCTGAAACCGGAGCCCCAGGAGAAAACCCACGCGGTCACAGGGAGAACGAACAAACTCCGTACAGGGAAGCACCCATAGTCAGGCTCGAGCTCGGGTCTGTGGCGCGGTAAGGCAGCCACTCACCGCTGCGCCAACATGCCACCTAGAGCAGGATGCTGTAGAAGTGTATAAATAAGATCATGAGGGCAACATATGGCTTTGGTTACCTTGCGTTGGAAGTCTGGAAATAGTGCAGTGATTTGCTCCCCGATATAGCGGATACGTGTTTTTTTCAAAGTATTTTTTAGTTCAGAGACACAGCGCGGAAACAGGCCCTTCGGCCCACCGAGTCCGCACCGACCAGCGATCCCCGCACTCCAACACTACCCGACACACACACAAACACCAGGAACAATTTTACATTGACACCAAGCCAATTAACCTACAAACCTGTACGTCTCTGGAATGTGGGAGGAAATCGAAGATCTCGGAAATAAACCCACGCAGGTCACGGGGAGGACGTACAAACTCCGTACAGACAGCACCCGTGGTCAGGATCGAACCCGTGTCTCTGGCGCTGTGAGGCAGTCGCTCTACCGCTGCCGCGCTGCGCCACCCAAAGTACTTCAGAGAATTCAAAGGGGGGTTGTGAAGGGTGCTACAAAAATGTACGCCATTTGGTCTGGATCTTCCTTTGCCGTCGGTATATACTTTGATGGAAGGAAGGTCAATGATTGCATGTGTTGAATAATTAAGCCCGTGGGTGAGATTTTAATGTAAATAGAAGCACTCTAACAGCAGCTGGCATTTGATTCTCCTCACAGTTCACTCCACGTATAATCAGATCACAGCATATTTGTATCTTTGATCCATACCCCTTTATAATTCATACCAACAAAGATCAAATTATAACTTTAATAACTCCATAAGGTCATAAGGAATAGGAGCAGCATTAGGCCATTTGGCCCATCAAGTCTACTCCGCCATTCAATCATGGCTGATCTATCTCTCCCTCCTAACCCCAGTCTCCTGCCTTCTCCCCACAACCTCTGACACATGTACTTCATTGCTAGGACCCGAGGGCCTGAGCTTTAGGGAGAACTTGGGCAGCCTAGGTTTTTATTCCTCGGAGCGCAGGAAGCTGAGGGGTGACCTTATTGTGGTGTAGAGTCACAGACTCACACACAGCACGGAAATAGGCCCTGTTGACCGAGTTGCCCCATCTATACCATTCCTGCCTGCCAGCATTTGCTCCATATCCCTCTAAACATTTCCTATTCATGTACCTGTCCAAATGTCTTTTAAAAATGTTCTTATTGTACCTGCCTCTCCATAACGGGAAAGAATTTGGTCATCAGGTGTGAGGTGCTCTCGGGGCTGCTGTACTTGGCACAAGTGTGGCCTGTCCCTCCCTCATACGCCACAGGGATCACCCGGGCCATTTTCCAGTTCATCTGGGGGTCGAGGATGGACCGGGTGCGACGGGCCACAATGTACAAGTCGGCAGACAACGGGGGTAAAAGCGTGCCCACCGTCGCCCTCATTCTGATGGCCACCTTCGTGTGTGGCTGCATCAGGCGGAGTGTAGAGCCAAGGCACGTGGGCACCAAGTGTCACTACCTGCTGAGGTTCTACCTGTCCCCGGTGTTGAGAAGGATGGGCCTGGCGCAGGTGCCACGCAATGTGCCAGTCAGCTGGACATTGCCGCCCCATCTGTCGTCGGTGGAAGGGTTCTTCCGGACCAACACCTTTGACCGTATGTCCATCGGGCAGTGGTCAGCACAGAATGTCCTGCAGGCACTGCAGGGAAAGGACTCGGTGACGTGGTTCCCTGAGCAGACTGCCCAGCTTGTCTGGCAAAATGCCTCATCGCCTCAACTACCTCTTCTGGCAGCTCGCTCCATATAGCCACCGCTATCTGTGTGAAGACATTGCCCCTCAGGTTCCGATCTTGCCTCTCCCACTTTAGAACTGTGGTGAGAGGAGCAAGAGAGGGGAATCTTGTTTTGGATTCCCCTACTCTGGGTAAAAGACTCACATATAAAATAATGAGGCTAATAGATGGGATGGGATCACAGTCTTTTACCCAGAGCAGGGGAATCAAGAATCAGAAGACACAGGTTTAACGTGAGCTGGGAAAGATTGAAGAGGAACCTGAGGGGAACTTTTTCACACCGAGGGTGGTGGGTGTATGGATCGAGCTGCCAGAGGAGGTAGTTGAGGCAGTTGCCATCTCTGGGCAGGTACATGGATTGGAAAGGTTTCATTTAGTCCAGTTTTAGAGATACAGAGCAGAAACAGGCCCTTCGGCCCACCGAGTCCTCGCCGACCCACGATCTCCGACACACTAGGGACAATTTGCAATTTTCACCAAAGCCAATGAATCTACAACCTGTGTGGGAGGAAACCGGAGCACCCGGAGAAAACCCACGCAGGTCACGGGGAGAACGTGCAAACTCCGTACAGGCAGCCCCCACAGTCAGGATCAAACGTGGGTCTCTGTCGCTGTGAGGCAGCGACTCTACCGCTGTGTCACGTCCGCCCGTAATTTAGAGGTTTAAGGCCTAAATGCAGGCAGATGGGACCAGTGTAGATGGGGCGAAGGGCCTGTTTTGATGCTGAATGAGCTGGTGTCCATGAAGGAGCAAACGGCCACAGTTGTTGTGCACAGAGTCGCTGCCTCAGCGCCAGAGACGCGGGTTCGATCCCGACCACGGGTGCTGTCTGAATGGAGTTTGCTACATTTTTCTTAGTGATGGATCTTCCTGATAGTTTAGAGGTACAGCACGGACACAGGCCCTTCGGCCCACCGAGTCCGTGTGGACCAGCGACCGCCGCACACTAGCACTGCCCTACACACACTGGGGACAATTTACAATGACACCAAGCCGATTTAACCTACAAACCTGTACGTCTTTGGAGTAGGGGATGCATGTGCAGCAACCTGCATGTCCACCGGTAGGGCGCGATGCAGTAGGGGCTGACAGATGCCGCTGTGACATTTGGGCCGCTTGTAGCCGGCTGAGCTGTTTCCCTTTGAAGCTTCTCGTCACAGCACGGCAACTCCCGGTGTCATGGAGCCTGCTCAATGGCAGGTCGCTCAGGGCCAGACACATGGGCAGCTCAGTGGCTCAGCGGTAGAGTGGCTGCCTCACAGCCAGAGACACAGGTTCGATCCTGACTTTGGGCGCTGTGTGTACAGAGTTTATACGTTCTCTCCCCGTGACCTGCGAGGGTTTTCTCCGGGTGCTCCGGTTTCCTCCCACACTCCAAGGACGTACAGGTTTTTAGGTTAATTGCCTTTGGTAAGTTGCAAAATTGTCCCTGGAGCGTGTGGGGTGGCGTACAAGGTGATCGCTGGTCGGCGCGGGCTCAGTGGGCCGAAGGGCCTGTTTCCGGCCTGTATCTCTCGTGAGGGGCTGAGCTGTAGGGAGAGGGTGAGGAGGCTGGGACTTTATTCCTGGCAGTGCAGGAGGTTGAGGTGTATCTTGTCGAAGTGTATAAAATCATGAGGGGAATAGATCGGGTGGATGTACAGAGTCTGTCCCAGGGTATTGGAGAACCAGGACCTGCAGGCCAGATTTTAGTTTAGTTTGGTTTAGAGATCTTAGTAGGCCCCCCTCGGACATGACTGACCATGGGTGATGCATCCTGGTCGGGTGCAAGCCTGGGCGATGTCACATGGAGGACAGCCTGTTGCCCATGCAGCACGTCCCCCCTCTCCACGTCGCTGATCCATCCAAAGGAACAGCAGGGCCGTTACAGTTTGGCACCAGCGCCGTCGCAGGAGCTGCCAGAGCGAGGTTGTGGACAACGACAAACTGCTTTAGGGGCTCCGACTCCGGATTTTCTTGAGGTTTACTCCTGGAGCTTTTTCCATGACTGGATATGGCCACAAGGCAGTGGAGTTTTTAAATCAGAGTTTTCCCTCTCCTAGATGGACTGCCTTCCCAGGCTGACGAGCTCCGTCTGGCCGAGACACGTTGGAGGCGGGAGCGTCTACCTTCCCGTGCAGGTCTACAGCACCTGCCCACTGCCCAGGGTTTAAGGACCTGTCCCACTTACGTGTCCTTGGCAACCAAATTACGCGACCTCGTGGTGGTGTTGAGCCGCGACGGGCCCGCGAAGCTCGCGCGCGACTTCATGCGCCCGCACAGCCGCCTGGAGCGCGTGACGTCATTTGAAGATGGACGCAAAATGCAAGAGTAACTCAGCGGGACCGGCAGTGTCTCTGGAGAGAAGCAATGGGTGATGTTTGTGGGTCGAGACCCTTCTTCAGTCTGAGAGAAGGGTCTGGGCCCGAAACGTTATCCATCCCTTCTCTCCAGAGATGCTGCCGGTCCCGCTGAGTTACTCCTTTGTGTCCATCTTCAATGTTCTTGTCCCCCGCTCTGGGAGTAGAAGTGGGGGCGGATCCGGACCGCAACGGCCGTGAGCCCCAGGCCGAGCTCGGCGACCGTTTGCCCGCTTCTGCTGCTGTGGGAGGTGAGACGTTGCGTCTCGCCAGGGTCTTGGGCCTGTCCCACATTGGCCGTCAGTTCCGCGACAGGCCGTTGGCGCGCAAAAGTTTTGTTCGGTACAAAAATTTCGCAGCCACGCGCGATGTCGCGCACAACTCCATACCCCTCCACGCTTCTCAGTGGGACTGGCCCCGCGCGGCCATACGATGCCCGTGCGCCTCAAAGCGACCACCGGGTGATGTCATTTGCGTGCCAAGGACACCTAAGTGGGACAGGCCCTTTAGAGGTACAGCGTGGATATCCATGTGGCTGTCTAAAACGCCTCTTAAATACCACAGCCTCCACCACCCCCACCCCTGGCAGTACGCTCCAGGCACCCACCACCCTCTGTGTAAAGAAACTGCCCCATACATCTCCATTAAGCCTTTCCCCTCTTGCCTTAAGCGACCCGATCTGTTACACAATTATTACAAAATCCCCTCGATCCTAGCTTAACAAAACAATGCCATTTTTTACTGACACAGATTCAAAATGAAGGGTTTGACACTCGATTCAGACGTAAATAAGAAACTCATGACGCAGGTGTTTCAAATTCTACACCCTAAGGGGTGCAGAGACTCAGTCACTGAGTATACTTGAGGCTAATGGACACATCTACAGATTTTATGGATGTTTATCATAATGCATGCCATCTTTTTCACAGGGTGGGGGAATCAAGAACCAGGTTTAAATGGTGAGCGGGGCAAGATTTAAAAAGGACCTTAAAGCCTTACAGCGCCAGAGACACGGGTTCGATCCTGAGTATGGGTGCTGTCTGTACGGAATTTGTATTTTCTCCCCGTGACCTGTGTGGGTTTTTCCGGGTGCTCCGGTTTCCCTCCACACTCCAAACACATTTAGGTTTGTAAGTTTTGAAGAAGGAACTGCAGATGCTGGAGAATCGAGGGTTACACAGAAAGCTGGAGAAACTCAGCGGGTGCAGCAGCATCTAAGGAGCGAAGGAGATAGGCGACGTTTCGGGTCGAGACCCTTCTTCAGACTGGTCAGGGATCAGGGAAACGAGAGATATAGACGGTGATGTGGAGAGATAAAGAACAATGAATGAAAGATATGCAAAAAAGTATCGATGATAAAGGGAACAAGCCATTGTAAGCTGTTTGTGGTGTGAAAATGGGAAGCTAGTGTGACTAGGGTGGGGGAGGGAGATAGAGAGAGAGGGAATGCCAGGGCCCGAGGGCTGAGGGAGAGGTGGGAAGGGGAGGAGACAGCAAGGGTTAGCAGAATTGAGAAAATTCAATGTTCAAGCCCAAAGGATGCAGACTCCCCAAGCGGAATATGAGGTGCTGTTCCTCCAACTTGCGGTGTTGCTCACTCTGGCCGTGGAGGAGGCCCAGGACCGAGAGGTCGGATACGGAATGGGAGGGGGAGTTGAAGTGCTGAGCCACCGGGAAGTCGGGTTGGTTTTGCGGACCGAGCGGAGGTGTTCGGCGAAACGATCGCCAAGCCTCCGCTTGGTCTCACCGATATAGATCATCTGGCATCTGGAGCAGCGGATGCAGTAGATGAGGTTGGAGGAGGTGCAGGTGAACCTCTGTCAGACCTGGAAGGACTGCTTGGGTCCCTGAAAGGAGTGGAGGGGGGAGGTGAAGGGACAAGTGTTGCATTTCTTGCGGTTGCAAGGGAAAGTGCCCGGGGAAGGGGTAGAGTGGGAGGGAAGGGAAGAATTGGACAAGGGAGTTGCGGAGGGAGCGGTCTTTGCGCAAGGCAGACAGGGGGGGGGAGATGGAAGATGTGGCGAGTGGAGGGGTCACGTTGGAGGTGGCGAAACTGGCGGAGGACTATGTGTTGTATTTGCCGGCTGGTGGGGTGAAAGGTGAGGACCAGGGGGACTCTGCCCTTGTTGCGAGTGGGGGAATGGGGAGAGAGGGCAGTGTTGCGGGGTATGGAGGAGACCCTGGTGCGAGCCTCATCAATAGTGGGGGAGGGGAATCCCCGTTCTCTGAAGTTGGCGGGTGGAGGGGTCACGTGCCAGATTATCATGATATATCATTATCATTATCATGATATAATCTACCTCAACTACCTCCACCTGCTGCTCATTCCATACACACCACCCTCAGTGTAAAAATAATCGCCACCCCCCCCCAGGGTAATATTAAATTAAATCTCCTTAAACCGATGTCACCTGGTTCTTGATTATCCTACTCTAGGCAAAACACTCGATCAATTTGCCCGATCGATTCCTCTCATTCCCAATTCCACTCGTTAAGATTAACGAGCAGTTTATTAACAGTCGGACATTCTCAATTTGCAGTTGGATTGCATGGACCGTTTTAATTCTTGCTCGAGTCCCCTCTTTGCCGGTAGTTCAAGTTCCAGTGAGTTTATTGTCACGCGTCCCTGACAGGACAACGCCGTTCTTGCTTTGTTTCGGCACACAGGACACAGAAGGCATTGACTACAATTTGGTACAATTTACTACAGTTGAAATCGTTCCTCCCCTCTGCTGGGCATCAAAAGGTCTTTCTCAAGCGACAATGTGCATTTATATAGCACCCTACAACAGAGCGAAACTCCCCAGGACCTTCACATGACCACAATTAAACAAAGCTGAACTTTATGAAGAGAATTTATGAGAGAAGACCGATGCTTGGCAGTAGAGATGGACCAGCAAGGATTAGGGAGGGAATTACTGAGGTTAGTTTACAGATGCAGATTACAGAACAGGCTGTTCGGCCCACCGAGTCCATTCTGACCATCACCCGTTCACGACAGCACACTGGTGCAGCTGGTAGAGCTCGCGGCGTCGCTGTCGGAGACCCGGGTTCGATCCTGGTCTCTGTCTGTGCGGTCGCGTTCTCCCTGTGACCGCGTGGGTTTCCTCCGGGTGCTCTGGTTTCCTCCCACATCACAAAGGATTGCCGGTTTGTCGGTTAATCAGCCTCTAAATTGCCCCTGGTGCGTAGGGAGCGGATGAGAAAGTGGGATAACATGGAACTACTGTGAACGGGTGCACGGGTGACAGATGGTCAGCGGGGACTCAGTGGGCTGAAGGGTCCGTTTCCATGCTGTATCTCTAAACTAAACTAAACTATAAAAAAGTACCCTGCGCATCGCTTAAAAATGTAATAAAAGGAACTGCGGATGCTGGTTTATACCAAACTGTTTATGACCAAAAATGGATCCATGTTCTGTAGAGATGCTGTTTGATCTGCTGAGTTAAGGGCCTGTCCCACTTGGGCCGTCACATTTACGCGAAAGGCCGGTATTGACGGTCGCGCGGCGGTCCCGCGAGAGCCGCGCGCGTCATCATGCGTCCGCACAGCCGTCTGGAGCGCGGGACGTCGTTTGAAGATGGACACAAAATGCAGGAGTAACGCAGCGGGACCGGCACCATCTCTGGAGAGAAGGAATGGGTGACGTTTCGTGTCGAGACTCTTCTTCAGTCTGAAAGAAGGGTCTCGACCCGAAACGTCACCCATTGCTTCTCTCCAGAGATGGTGCCGGTCCCGCTGAGTTACTCCAGCATTTGTGTCTCCATTATCTCCAATGGTCTTGGCCCCGCTCCGGGAGTAGGAGTGGGGGCGGATCCGGATCCGCAACGGCCGTGAGCCCCAGGCTGAGCTCGGCGATCGTTTGCCCGCTTCTGCTGGTGTTGGAGGTGAGACGTTGCGTCGCGCCAGGGTCTTGGGCCTGTCCCACTTTGGCCGTCAGTTACGCGACAGGCCGGTGGCGCGCGAAGATTTCGTTCAGGAAGAAGTCCACACTCCTCCACGCCACTCCATGCGCCCGTCCAGCGCTACCCACGCGCTACCCACACGTTAGCCGGTCGCGTAAATGGCGCGCGAAAGACAGCCAAGTGGGTCTGGTCAGTGAAGCCCCATGGACACTACCCTTCGGGAGAGAGAGACACACACATCTCAGCAGACCCAGGGGGAGAACATTGGAACATCTAGGCACCACAGTCCCCGCACCCAGTGTGCTCACACTCTGCTAAACCACATCCCTCATTTCCGATTTTCAATCTGCAGATTTTTTCATTCAGTTCAGTGTGGCTTAGAGATGCAGCGCGGAAACAGGCCCTTCAGCCCACCTAGTCCGTGCTGACCAGCGATCCCTGTACACTAACACCATCCTACACACACTAGGAACATTTATACCAAGCCAATTAGCCTACAATTGGTTTAAGAAGGAACTGCAGATGCTGGAAAATCGAAGGTAGACAGAAATGCTGCTACACCCGCTGAGTTTCTCCAGCACTTTTGTCTACCTTATGAACTTTTGGGCCGGACCAAATGGCTCCTGGAACTTGTGAACTTGTGAAACTGATGCCTCTGAGGCTCTCAGACCGCCTCACCTTAATTATCCGCCCACATACACCCCCCCTTCATACTCACTGCGCTCCTTAACATAGCCATGACCCCAGGCAGTGGACCAGCCGCAGAGACACTATCTATCTCCTCCTTTTGGGGAGCGGGCGGGTGTGGGATTGGAGGGGAGGGGAGGGGAGGCTGGGGTAAAGGCATCCGTGGCCGGGACAGCCTGTCAGCTCTGCTCCCTCTGTCTGCTGTGTGTGGTCGGGGAGCAGGGCAGTGCTACACAACCGAAGGAACAGGTTGGGCAGGAAGGTGCAGCCTCTGTCTGCACATCTGCATTGTTCGTGTGTGTGTGTGTGTGTGTGTGTGTGTGTGTGTTGGCCACAGCTCAGACGCTGCTGGTGCTTTGCCTGCCTGTCACCAAGGCACGTTCTCGGGTCCCGGGGTGGTTCAGAGTGAGTTTACACCTGCCCTCTCCCTGGAATGGAATCCCCTCCTTGCCCACAGCATCAATCCCTGTATAACACAGCACGGGCCAAACACTGGCGTTCAGGTGTAGGTGTAGGTGTAGGTGTGTGTGTGTGTGTGTGGCTGCAAATATCACTCACTCTCTCTCTCTCTCTCTCACTCTCTCTCTCTCTCTCTCTCTCTCTCTCTCTCTCTCTCACCTCTCTCTCTCTCTCTCTCTCTCTCTCTCTCTCTCATTCTCTCTCACTCTCTCTCTCACCCTTCTCTCTCTCTCTCATTCTCTCTCTCTCACTTTCTCTCTCTCTCTCTCTCCCTCCCTCTCTCACTCTCCGTCCCACTATCTCTACCCCTCTCTACCTCTGTCTCTCCCTCCCATCCACTCTCTCTACTACTCTCTCTCTCTCTGTCTCCCTCCCTTTCTCACTCTCCCTCCCTCTCTCTCCCTCTAATTCTCTCTCTCTGTCCCCCTCTCTCTCACTCTCCCCCGCACTCTCTCTACCTACCTCTCTCTCCCTCTGTCTCTCCCTCCCACCCACTCTCTCTCTGCCTCTCTCACTCCCTCTCTCTCTCTCTCCCTCCCACTCTCTCTCGCTCTCTCATTCTCTCTCTCTCCCTCCCAATCTCTCTCCACCCCCTCACTTCCCCATTCCCAACCTCTCTCTCCCCCTGACCCGCCCCGTACACACCCCAGGACGAGCCTCCCATGGACTGGTGCTGGGGAAATGATTAGTAAACGTTTATCGATGGAATTCCCTTGGCTTCACACACAGTTTACAGGCCGCAGTAGGAGACCCGAGACAGGGGACTCAGCCCGGCTGGACATTGCTGGCGATACTGTGTGTGTAGGAAGGAACTGCAGACGCTGGATTAAACCGACGATAGACACAACACGCTGGAGTCTGACGCAGGGTCCCGCCCGCTCCCTCTCTCCAGAGATGCTGCCTGTCCCGCTGAGTTACTCCAGCGTGTTGTGTCTGGGCTGGTGACACCTGGCCAACATAAACCCTCTCATCCCGCCCTCTGCTGTACACTGTTTATCCACTCACCGTGAGGGGAAGAAAGATAGAAATGGGGAGAGGGACAGAGAGAGAGAGAGAGAGAGAGAGGGAGGTAGAGAGAGAGGGAGAGGGAGAGAGAAAAAGAGAGGGAGAGAGGTGGAGAGAGTAAGAATTGGAGAGAGAAAGAGGGTAGAGAGAGAGAGAGAGTGGGAGAGAAGTAGTATATATTCATTTCACTTGCAGTTTAAAGCTGGAGAAAAAACTCAGTGGGTGCAGCAGCATCTAAGGAGCGAAGGAGATAGGCGACGTTTCGGGTCGAGACCATAGTGGGAGAGGAGGTAGTAGGGAGAGAGAGAGGGAGAGAGTAGAGAGGAGAGAGTGGAGAGAGAGATAAAAGAGTAGAATGGGGGAGTGAGAGGTAGAGAGAGAGAGAGAGAGAGGGTAGAGAGAGTGTGAGGAGAGTGGGAGAGGGAGGTAGTAGAGAGAGAGATAGTAGAGAGCGATAGAGAGAGAGATAGAGATCTCAATAGCAGATACAGGGAACAGCAAATGCTGTTACAATCCCTGTTTCACCCCCTCTCCCCACCTCCCCCTTTCTCGCCAGCTTTCTTCTCTCTTTCCACCTCTCTCTACCCTCCCATCTCTCTCTCTCGCTCTCTCTCTCTCTCACCACCTCTCCCTCTTCCCACATCTCTCCCAACCTCTTCCCTTTCCTTCCTACCTTTCCCTTACTCTCCTACCTTATGCCCAAGCTGCTGCCTCACAGCGCCAGAGACCCGGGTTCGATCCCGACCACGGGTGCTGTCTGCGCGTAGTTTGTACGTTCTCCCCGTGACCTGTGTGGGATCTCTCCGGGAGCTCCGGGTTTCCTCCCACACTCCAAAGACGTGCAGGTTTGGAGGCTAGTTGGCTGGGTGTAATTGTGATAACTGCTATAACCCGGTGCCAACAAGGTTACAAAGTCACTAACAAAGACCCTTAGAGTGGGAGGATTGAGTCAATGACTAACCTCCCCTGGTACTCCCTGCGGTGGGAGCTGGAGTGGAACCCAGCGGAAGGCCAGTAAACCCTTGTTACAATGCACTACAGGAGCGGGATAGCGGGCGGTATTGCCCATTTGGTGGCCGCCTGATGGCTCGTTGGACACGAGGGGCAGGGGTGAACCGGGGTAATGCCTCCAAAGTCGGCTGAAGGAGGCGACCCCAGGACTAGAGGTCACAGCCTCGGAATTAAAGGACGTTCTTTTAGGAAGGAGATGAGGAGATATTTCTTTAGTCAGAGGGTGGTGAATCTGTGGAATTCTTTGCCACAGAAGGCTGTGGAGGCCACAAGTCAGTGGATATTTTTAAGGCAGAGATAGATAGATTTTTGATTAGTACGGGTGTCAGGGGTTATGGAGAGAAGGCAGGAGAATGGGGTTAGAAGGGAGAGATAGATCAGCCATGATTGAATGGTGTAGACCTGATGGGCCAAATGGCCTAATTCTATTCCTATCACTTATGACCTTATGATAAAGATGGCCGGGCCAGGAGGGGAGAGGGACGTCGGTTTGCCGGAACTGCTCCAGTACATTTAGCGAGCGGGCGGCCGGACTTTGAATAATGGCGGCAAAGCTTGGCGGTGCCTGCACGTGTAATATATGCAAAAATAATTTCACTGCGCAGTTGCACACGTGACAAATAAATAAAAATAGATAAAGGGAATTACATTTCGTGTAAAATAAAGTTCAGAGAAGGCCGATGAGTTCTAAGGTCTCCAATTAGGTAGATGGCAGGTCAGGCCCGCTCTCTGGATGTGGTAGGATGGTTTAGTTGCCTGATAACAGCTGGGAGGAAACTGTTCCTGAAACTGGAGGCGTGCGTTTTCACACTTCTGTACCTCTTGCCTGATGGGAGAGGGGGGAAGAGGGAGTGACCGGGGTGAGACTGGTCCGTGATGATGCTGCTGCTGGCCTTGCTGAGCAGCGTGAGGTGGAGATGGAGTCAAGGGAAGGGAGGTCGGTCTGTGTGATGGTCTGGGCTGCGTCCACAATACTCTCTTCAATTTCTTGCAGTCTTGCATAAATCCCAAACCAGGATGTGATGCATCCTGATAAAGACATTCACACTCCAAAGACGTGCAGGTTCAGCCCTGAAGGCTTGCTTCTGTTGACCTCAATGACCGACACAAACGGCAGGCACGGTGGCGTAGCAGTAGCGTTGCTGCCTCACAGCGCCAGAGACCCGGGTTCGATCCTGACTACGGGCGCTGCCTGTACGGAATTTGTACGTTCTCCCTGTGACCTGCGTGGGTTTTCTCCGGGTGCTCCGGTTTCTTCCCACACTCCAAAGACGTACAGCTTTGTAGTCCAATTGGCTTGGTATAATTGTAAATTGTCCCCAGTGCGTGTGGGATGATGTTAGTGTGCGGGGATCGCTGGTTGGCGCGGACTCGATGGGCCGAAGGGCCTGTTTCAGCGCTGTATCTCCAAACTAAACTAAACTATAAGCAGTTGGCCGCAAAGTCCCGTCTCACACAGTGTCCGACTTTGAGTTCCACCTGTGTAGGACAGAACTGCAGATGCTGGTTTAGATCGAAGATAGACACAAAATGCAGCAGTAGACCTGAAGAAGGGTCTCGACCCGAAACGTTACCCAATCCTTCCGTCCAGAGATGCTGCCTGTCCCGCTGAGTTACTCCAGCATTATGTGCCTGTCTTTGAGCTTCACCTTCTTGTCTATGCAACCTTGCAGCAGACGTCCTCTGGAGTTTGTGCAGGGATGCTGGGGGCTGCAGGCAAATGGGACGGCGTCGAGCAGGAGAGTAATCAATAAGCAAGAAGGACGTTTTTTTGATGGTGATTTATGATCGACAGGTCTGTTATCGACTGAACTGCTGAATGCACTGCACATTAATTCAAGCTGACTTTGGAGATGAAATCATCGGTAATTATTCGAGGTGGGATGGGGACAGGATCAGAAAGGGAATTGCGAAATGGTTCAATCACGGTGACCTTCCTTCCCTTTGATCTGATCTTCAGATTCACTGCCTGCCACCAATTCTATCCTCGTTGCAACTTGCTGAAAGATTCTAAGTGGAGAAATAGTTTGTTTGCTGTGGGAACAACTCACGCTGAGAGAAAGATTGCCTCAAGTTGCCACTGCAGAGGTTGATTTAAAGAGCAAACAGCTGATTTCCTTATTTTTATGCCCATTAAATGCTTAAAGCCCTGTCCCACGGTACGAGTTCATTCCAAGAGCTCTCCCGAGTTTGCCCTGATTCGAACTCGGAGATTTACGCTAATGGCCGCTCGTCGGTACTCGGGGCTCTCGTGGACATTTTTCATCACGTTGAAAAATCTTCACGAGTCTTCCCGTGCTTACCTGCCGTTAGCGAGTCTTCCCGAGTACCTGCCGCTAGCGTTACGAGCCGCTAAGAGACGTCCCCGAGCTCCGACGTACCCGCTACGCTCATTCTCCGTGCTCACCACCAGCTTGATTTTTTTTTAAACTCGGGAGAGCTCTTGGAATGAACTCGTACCGTGGGACCGGGCTTTTAACATCCTTCGAAGCTTTCAAAGTGCGCAGTCGATTTCAAAGATTTAACGACAGGCCCTTCTTACGGCACTCGGGGTCCACACCGTCCTTCGAGCACACGACCACACCACTTCCATGTTATCCAACGGTCTCAAGCCCTCCCACTCCCTCTCCCCCGCACGGTGGCACAGCGCCAGAGACCCGGGTTTGATCCTGGCCACGGGTGCTGTCTGCACGGAGTCTGCACGTTCTCCCCGTAACTCCGCGGTTTTTCTCCGCGATCTCCAGTTTCCTCTCACACACGTACAGGTTGGTGGTTTGATAGGCTACGGTAAAAATAAATTGTAAAAAATTGTGCCTAGTGTGTGGGATAGTGCCAGTGGATGGGAATCGCTGCTCGGCACCAATTCTAAACTAAGCTAACTAAACTACATTTGAGGACTTCCTCAGTGTAAAGAAAGGTCTCGACCTGAAACGTCACCTATCGATGTTGTCCGGAGATGCTGCCTGACCCGCTGAGTTACTCCGGCACTTTGTGTCTTTCTGTGTATTGACCAGCATCTGCAGTTCTTTACTTCTAAACCAAGACTGTCCTGATGGAGCCTATGTTTCAGACTCTTCACATCCCACAGAGCAACCTTCTTGACATTAACTGTCCACTTTCTCCCCTCGATAGACACACAATGCTGGAGTAGCTCCGCGAGACAGGCAGCATCTATGGAGAGAAGGAATGGGTGACGTTTTGGGTCGAGACCCTTCTTCAGACTGAGAGTCAGGGGAGAGGGATCTAGAGGTATCAAAAGGTACAGAACAAAGAGCCGGTGCCGATAGCCTTTTCATCTCTAGTTTCCCTCTTCCCTGACTCTCAGTCTGAAGAAGGGTATCGACTCGAAACGTCGCCCATTCTGTCTCTCCGGAAGCTGCCTGTCCCGCTGAGTTACTCCAGCGTTTTGTGTCTATCTTCAGTTTAAAGCAGCATCTGCAGTTCCTCCCTACACTTCCTCCCCGAGTTTCGTTACCTTCCCGTCTGTACTGGTGGCCTCTGCCTCGTGGATAGTTTCCAGCCCCCATCCGAGTCACTTCCACCGCAGTCGCTGCACGCTCGATAGTGGCGGCACGGAGACGCATTGATAGAGTCGCTGCCTGACAGCGCCAGAGTCCCGGGTTCGATCCTGACCTCGGGTGCTGTCTGTACGGAGTTTCTACCTTCTCCCTGCGACCGCGTGGGTTTTCCACAGGTGCTCCGGTTTCCTCCCGCACCCCAAAGATGCGTGCGTTTGTAGGTTAATTGGCTTGCAAATTGTTCCCAGTGTGTAAGATACAACTAGTCTATAGGATCACTGGGCAGCATGGACTCGATGGGCCGAAGGGCCTGTTTCCACACTGTATGTCTAAACTAAACTAAACCTCTACACTCCAAAGTTAGTTAGTTTAGTTTATTGTCACTTGTACCGAGGTACAGTGAACAGCTTTTGCTACGTGTTAACCAGTCAGCGGAAAGACAATACATGATGACAATCGATCCATTTTCAGCGTAGACACATGATAAGGGATGAACGTTTAGTGCAAGGTAAAGCCAGTTAAAGCTAAAGTCCAGTCAAGGATAGTCCAAGGGTCACCAATGAGGCAGATAGTAGTTCAGCACAGCTCTCTGGCTGTGGTGGGATGGTTCCGTTGCCTGATAACAGCTGGGGGGAAACTGTCCCTGAATCTGGAGGTGTGCGCTTTCACACTTCTGTACCTCTTGCCCGATGGGAGAGGGGAGAAGCGGGAGTGGCCGGGGTGAGACTGGTCCTGGATGATGCTGCTGGCCTTGCCGAGGCAGCGTGAGGTGTAGATGGAGTCGATAGAAGGGAGGTTGGTTTGTGTGATGGTCTGGGCTGCGTCCACAATTCGCTGCAATTTCCCGTGGCCTTGGATGGAGCTGTTCCAAAACCATAGCTGTGATGCATCCCGATAAAGACATACGCACTCCAAAGACGTGCGGGTTTGTAGGTTTAATTGGATTTGGAAAAATTGTACATTGTCCCTCGTGTGTAGGATAGTGCTAATGTACGGGGATCGCTGGTCGGTGCGGACTCGGTGGGCCGAAGGGCCTGTTTCCGAGCTGTATCTCTAAACCAAACTAAACCATTCCACATCAGAAGGGGCCTTTTCCTTGAACAATTCCTGGGATGTGAAACTGGGGCAGGGATTTACACAATAAATGGTAAAGCCCTGGAGAGTGTTGTTACGCAGGGATCTGAGAGTACAGATGCCTGACTCTCCACGCAGCTCGACTTGGAACACTAAATCATCTCTCTTTGGACGAGGAATAGGAGAGGGTACAAAGGGAGAAAGACCTTGCATTCACCAAGGAAGTCAAACCCTCCGCTTCCACCTACATTCCTTCCTCTAGCTTCACAATTCACAACTCTTCAATCCTTTTGTCTCACACCTGTCTTTTCACCTCTGGCCTTTAACCATCTGCCGATCAAATAAACCCCTCACCTGTATCCATCTATCACTCGCCAGGCTTTGGATATGTCCATCTACACTTCACGCTGCCTCGGCAAGGCCAGCAGCATCATCCAGGACCGGTCTCACTCCCTCTTCTCCCCTCTCCCATCAGGCAAGAGGTACAGAAGTGTGAAAACGCACACCTCCAGATTCAGGGACAGTTTCTTCCCAGCTGTTATCAGGCAACTGAACCATCCTACCCACATCGAGAGAGCGGTCCTGCACTACTAACTACCACATTGGTGACCCTCGGACTATCTTTTGTCGGACTTTACTGGACTTTATCTCGCACTAAACGTTACTCACATTATCCCCTTATCGTGTGTCTGCACACTGTAGCGGCTCGATTGTAATCAGGTATTGTCTTTCCGCTGACTGGTTAGCACGCAACAAAAGCTCTTCACTGTACCTCGACACACGTGACAATGACTAAACTCAACCCGTTCATGAAGGAACTGCAGATGCTGGAAAATCGAAGGTAGGCAAAAATGCTGGAGGAACTCAGCGGGTGCGGCAGCATCTATGGAGCGAAGGAAATAGGCAACGTTTCGGGCCGAAACCCTTCTTCTGACCCCACTCCCACACTCCAAAGACGTACAGGGTCTGAAGAAGGGTTTCGGCCAGAAACGTTGCCTATTTCCTTCGCTCCATAGATTCTGCCGTACCTGCTGAGTTTCTCTAAACTTGCGTTTGTATAAACTAAACTCAACCGTCGGGGACTGAATTAATTTCTTTCAGAGATTTGCTTTCTCAGCCTATTATGTGAGGTGCTTTGAATGGAGTTTGCACGCTCTCCCTGTCACCGCGTGGGTTTCCTCCGGGTGCTCCGTTTCCTCTCGCATCCCGAAGACGTGCGGGTTTGTAGGTCGGTTGGCCCTCTGTAAATTGCCCCTTGTGCGTAGGTGAGTGGTGGAATTTACAAGGAGTGAATGGGGTTGAAAAAGGAAATTCAAATGGATACAAGGAACTGCAGATACTGGTTTACAAAAGACACAAAGTACTGGAGTAACTCAGTGGGTGAGGCAGCATCTCTGGAGAACGTGGATAGGTGACATTTCAGGTCGGGACCCTTCTTCAGACTGATTGTAGGGGGTCGGGGGAAGATATCCGGGATGAGAGGAGGGGCAGGTAATGGGCTGATACAGGTGAGGGTGATACACGGTGGCGCAGCGGCAGAGTTGCTGCCTTACAGCCAATACAACGCCAGAGACCCAGGTTCGATCCCGACTACGGGTGCTGTCTGTACGGAGTTTGCATGTTCTCCCCGTGACCTGCGTGGGTTTTCTGTGAGATCTTGGGTTTCCTCCCGCACTCCAAAGACGTACAGGTTTGTAGGTTAATTGTCTTTGGTATAAATGTAAATTGTCCCTGGTGTGTGCAGGATAGTATTAGTGTGCGGGGATCGCTGGGCAATGGGCCGAAGGGCCTGCTACCCCGCTGTATCTCTAAACTAAACTATAGGTGGGGGGGGGGGGGTGTTGTTAGCGGAGGGGTGTTGTTCAGCACAGACTGGCTGGGCTGAATGGCCTGTTACTGTGCTGGGAGAGTCTATGACTCTATATTTCATAAATCTAGAGAGTGGATGTGGAGAGGATGTTCCCACTGGTGGGAGAGTCTAGGACCAGAGGTCATAGCTTCAGAATTAAAGGGCACTCTTGTAGAAAGGAGGTGAGGAGGAACCTCTTTAGTCAGAGGGAAGTTAATCGGTGAAACTCATTGCCGCAGAGGGCTGTGGAGGCCAAGTCAGTGGATATTTTTAAGGTGGAGATGGACAAATTCTTGATTAGAACGGGTGTCGAGAGTTACGGGGAGAAGGCAGGAGAATGGGATTAGGAGGCAGGGATCAGCCATGATTGAATGGCGGAGTAGACTCGATGGGATGAATGACCTAATTCTACTCCTGTAACTTGTGAACTTGTGAACTTATATTTACCTGCTCCACCAACTACATTCTTGGGTGCAGCTGCCAAAATTCCTAAATTCTGGAATTCCATTCCCGAATATCTCTGCCTCCAACGTTTAGGCTAAGTCTCCAGTTACCTTCTTTGATAGCTCATTATGCAGGTCAGCGTAACACTGAATTATTTATTGTACTCCACTTCTTTCGAAAGCTCTCCCGCTAGCTTGAAGGTTAAAGCCATCACATATATAAAGTCACAGTCACACAGCACAGTAACAGGCCCATTGGCCTGTCTCGACAAAAATCTGCTCAAAGATGCCCCATCTAAGCTAGTCCCATATGCCTGCATTTGCCCCATATCCCTCTAAACATTTCCTGTCCGTGTACCTGTACAAATGTCATTTATATGTTGTTATAATACCTGCTTCAACTACCTCCTCTGGCAGCTCGTACCACATACCCACCAACCTTTGTGTGAAGAGGTTGCCCCTCAGGTTCCGATTATATCTTCCCCCTCTCACCTTAATCCTATGTCCTCTGGTTTTTGATTCCAATACTCTGGGTATCACACTATCTGCATGTTAATTGTTTGAGAAGGAACTGCAGATGCTGGAAGATCGAAGGTAGACAAAAGTGCTGGAGAAACTCAGCGGGTGCGGCAGCATCTATGGAGCGGAGGAAATCTCCTCATGATCTTATACACTTCTGTCCGACCACCCCTTCAGCCTCCTGCGCTCCAAGGAATAAAGTCCTAGCCTGCCCAACCTCTCCCTATAGCTGTACCTTTGGACAGATGAGAGTAGGGAGAAAAAGGAATGTCTGGGGTGGGACAGGTCTTTGAATCTGTTGGCTGCTTTTCCAAGGCAGTGTGAGGCATAGATGTGGTGGGGAGTCTGGTCTGTGTCATGGTTTGGGCTCCATCTGCAACACAGACACAGGATAAAGGGAAGAGCGTGTAGTGCTCGATAAAGTCCAGTGAAGTCTGATCAAAGATAGTCCGAGCGTCTCCAATGAGGCAGATAGTAACTCAGGACCGCTCTCTGGTTGTTGGTAGGATGGTTCAGTTGCCCGATAACAGCTGGGAAGAAACTGCCCCTCAATCTGGAGGTGTGTGCGTTTTCACACTTCTGTACCTCTTGCCCGATGGGAGAGGGGAGAAGAGGGTGAGACTGGTCCTCTGGCCTTGCCGAGGCAGCGTGAGGTGTAGATGGAGTCAATGGAAGGGAGGTTAGTTTGTGTGATATCGTTATCGGTGAGGAATGCAGCGTGAGGAAACACAGAACATAGAACAGAACAGCACGGGAACAGGCCCTTCGGCCCACACTGTCTGTGCTGAGCATGATGCCAAGACCAACTCTTCTCTGCCTGCACATAATCCATATCCCTCAATTCCCCGCATATCCATGGGCCTATCCAAAAGCCTCTTAAACACCACTGTGGTATCTGCCTCCACCACCAACCCCGGCAGCTCGTTCCAGACACTCCCCACCGTCTGTGCAAAACAAAAATGCCCCACACACCTCCTGTAGACTTTGTCCCTCTCACATTAAAGCTATCTCCTCCTGTATTTGATATTTCCATCTTGGGGAAAAAGGTTCTGACTGTCCACCCTGACTCTCAGAGTCACTGGTCGACACAAAATGCAGCTGTAACTCAGCGGGACAGGCAGCATCTCTGTAGAGAAGGAATGGGCGACGTTTCGGGTCGAGACCCTTCTTCAGACTGATGTCAGGGGATGGGGCGCGACAGCGATAGAATGTAGTAACGGGCCTGTCCCGCTGGGCGATTTTTTGGGCAACTGCCGGCGACTGTCATAGTCGTAGCAAGCCGCCGAAAAACCGGCGACAACCTGCGTCATCCTGGCGACAGCCTACGACAGCACCTACGCCAGGAGATGTCGAGCTACGCTCACTGGCGCCAAACCCTCTGTCGGCGAAAAATGTTCAACAGGTTGAAAATTCAGCGGCGACCAGAAAGACTCGACGACTTTTTGCACGACTGAGGAATGGCCTAAGTGGGACAGGCCCATAAGACTAGTGGGAGAACTGGGACGGGGAAGGGTCTGGACAGAGAAAGCAAGGCTATCTGAAGTTGCTTAGACTCAACGCCCTGACCAAAGTAGGCAAGCACACAATATGCCCTCTTTACAGCTCAATCTACTCGCGTTGTCACCTTCAGGGAGTTACGGACTTGGACCCCACAATCCCTCTGTGCATTTTAATGCTGTTATGGGCTTTGCAAAAAAATAAAATAAATAAATAAAAAAAGTCCTCTTACTTTCGACCTCGCAATGTGCAACTCCTCACACGTGCTCAAGTTACTCAACTCTCACCAACTTCTACGGACGCTCCGTGAGCAAGCAGTTCATCTGGTTGCTTCACAGCAAGGTTTAGGAAGAAGGTCTGAAGAAGGGTCTCGACCCGAAACGTCGCCTATCTCCTTCGCTCCTTAGATGCTGCTGCACCCGCTGAGTTTCTCCAGCTTTTTGTGTACCCAAGGTTTGGGAACAGCTCCACCCAAGACAACAGGAAATTGCAGAGAATTGTGGACGCAGCCCAGACCATCGCGCACACCAACCTCACTTCCGTTGAGTGGACAATAGACAATAGGTGCAGGAGTAGGCCATTCGGCCCTTCGAGCCAGCACCGCCATTCAATGCCGTCATGGCAGATCATCCCCAATCAGTACCCCATTCCTGCCTTTTCCCCATATCCCCTGACTCCGCTATCGTTAAGAGCCCTATCCAGCTCTCTCTTGAAAGTATTCAGAGAACCGGCCTCCACCGCCCCCTGAGGCAGAGAATTCCACAGACTCACCACTCTCTGTGAGAAAACGTGTTTCCTCATCTCCGTTCTAAATGGCTTACTCCTTATTCTTAAACTGTGGCCCCTGGTTCTGGACTCCCCCAACATCGGGAACATGTTTACTGCCTCTAGTGTGTCCAAACCCTTAATAATAATATAATATTGACTGGCCTTGAGGGAGACACCAGGAATATTGCCCAAACTGAAATCATATTGCCCGAGTCGAAGACGAGGGCAATATGATTTCAGTGCGGGCAATATTCCTGGTGTCTCCCGAAAGAAGCCAGTCAATATTATAATTATTACCTATCCGCACGTAAATTAAAATAATTCCGTCGTCGTCAAGAGACGCGAATCTCGCACTGCTGGAGGCTGCCATGTTTGTTTAGATGCCGTGAGCTGATTCTTCGCGGTGAACTTTGGCCGGGTTCGTGTCCCGGATGTACGCCGGATGTAATATTTCATCTTTGTGATTGACCGCAGTTTTTCAACGTAAAGTCAATGGCGAAACCCGGAAGAAGAAAAATACCAAGTAATATTGCCCGCTGGAAACTGCGCGTTTTTGGACCTGTCAAAATACCAACTAATATTGCCCGGTAAAACTACCTCGTATAGGTAATAATCTTATATGTTTCAATAAGATCCCCTCTCATCCTTCTAAACTCCAGATGTACAAGCCCAGTCAATCCATTCTCTCAACATATGACAGTCCCGCCATCCCGGGAATTAACCTTTTGAACCTACGCTGCGCTCCCTCAATAGCGAGAATGTCCTTCCTCAAATTAGGGGACCAAAACTGCACACAATACTCCAGGTGTGGTCTCACCAGGGCCCACGGAGTCTCGCAGCAATCTCGGCGAACCAAACTGTCTACATTTGTGTCCGAGTCAGTTATAAATGTGATCTCCCCAGATAGTCCCACTTCTTCGTGTCAAACTGATTCTTCTCATTAATTTGAACAAATCCAACAACTGTAGCAGAAAGCAAAATACCGCTGCAAAGCGAGGCGGCTGTGGCAATATAAGGCTGGACGGTGTTCATGAGGGTGAAACACATGGCTTTGCATCTGAACAGTGGAAGGCCAGATGTAAGGGCGGGGATGAGGGAATGCCCACGATCGCATGGAGACAGAGAGACGTATTGACCCAAGTAATCTCTGGCAAGGCAGAATGGGTTTAAGGAGCTGGAGGGCAAACCATGTTTCTATGGTTTACCTGAGGTTTATACGCGGGATTAGGTTTAGACATTATTGTCACGTCTACCGAGGTACAGCGAAAAACTTTGTTTTGCATGCTAACAAATCAGATCAGAGGAAATAGGTTTGAGGTGAAGGGAAAACGATTTCAAAGGAAAATGAGGGTGGTGGGTGTGTGGATCGAGCTGCCAGAGGAGGTGGTTGAGGGTGGGACTATCTCAACGTTTAAGAAACAATTAGACAGGCACATGGAAAGGACATGGGTTTGGAGGGATATGGACCAAACACGGGCATATCTGTCTAAGCTTTGGGTTTAAGGCGAAGGGGAAAAGATTTAATCGGAATCTGAGGGGTAACTTTTTCACACAAAGGGTGGTGGGTGCATGGAACGAGCTGCCAGAGGAGGTAGTTGAGGCTGGGACTATCCCAACGTTTAAGAAACAGATAGACAGGTACATGGATAGGACGGGTTTGGAGGGATATGGGCCAAACACGGGCAGGTGGGACTAGTGTAGCTGGGACCTGTTGAGCAAGTTGGGCCGCAGGGCCTTTTTCCACACTGCATCACTCCATGACTCTAATGACAGGTTTAGAGGGATAAGGGCCAAACGCGGGCAGATGGGACACGTTGGCCGGCGTGGGCACGTTTGGCCGACGGGCCTGTTTCCACGCTGTATATGACTCTCGTGATGTGTTACTACTGGATGGAAAGCAAGTCCAGTTAATGAGCCCACAAACACAGAGGAAACTACTCTTGTAAGATGATTGAAATTACATTTCACCAATTCTGGGAAATCATTGACATCACAGATCTCCTCAAGATAATTTATTAGCTTCATGCAGCTTTTAAATTGCAGCCAGCAATTAATATGCAGACAGACAGAAGTGCTGGAGAAGCTCAACGGGTGCAGCAGCATCTATGGAGCAAAGGAAATAGGCAACGTTTCGGGCCGAAACCCTTTCAGGGTTTCGGCCCGAAACGTTACCTATTTCCTTCGAGGGTTTCGGCCCGAAACGTCGCCTATTTCCTCCGCTCCAAAGATGCTGCCGCACCCGCTGAGTTTCTCCAGCACTTTTGTCTACCTTCGATCTTCCAGCATCTGCAGTTCCTTCTCAAACAATTAACATGCAGTTACCGTCCTCTGGGCAACTCCTGAGAAATCCAGAGGGATTGAGGGGGTTACAATGAGGACAAGGACGTTCCTCACTACAATGACACGGGGAAGGTATCAAGTCCTTCTGTTAGGGGCAGTGACAATGAGAGTCAGGCGGTCATGAAGCAGCTCTAGAGGACTTTCATCGCCTATTCCAATTTCCGAAGAGGGGCGGCGCGCTGGCGCAGCGGTAGAGTTGCTGCCTCGCAGCGCCAGAGACCCGGCTTCGATCCCGGCCCCGGGTGCTGTCTGTGCGGAGTCCGTACGTTCTCCCCGTGACCACGTGGGTTTTCTCCGGGTGCTCCGGTTTCTTCCCACACTCCGAAGACATGCAGGTTTGTAGCATAGATTAGAGATACAGAGCTGAAACAGGCCCTTCGGCCCGCTGAGTCCGCACCGACCAGCCATCCCCCGCACAGTAACACTATCCTACACACACTGGGGACAATTTACACTCACACCAAGCCAATTAACCTACAAACCTGTACGTCTTTGGAATGTGGGAGGAAACCGAAGATCTCGGTGAAAACCCACGCGGGGAGAACGTACAAACTCCGTACCGACAGCACCCGTAGTCGGGATCGAACCCGGGTCTCTGGCGCGGTGAGGCAGCGACTCTACCGATCCACCACCGTACCGCCCCTGGTATAATTGGCTTTGGCAATATTGTAAATTGGCCCAAGTGTGTAGGAGAGTGCTAGCGTGCGGGGATCGCAGGTCGGTGCGGACTCGCTGGGCTGAAGGGTTTGTTCCCACGCTGTATCTCTAAACTAAACTAAACTAAACTAAACCAGATCGAACATTGCCCTGTCCCATGTATATTGCCTACATATTGCCCGAGGAAACTTTCCTGAACACATTTGACAAATTCCGCCCTGTCTAAGCCTTTTGCACTGTGACAGTCCCCATCTATATTGGGAAAGTTGAAATCCTCTACTGTGACAACCCCATTAGTCCTGCAGCTGCCTGCAATCTCCTGGCAAGCGCGCTCTTCTAATACCCGTTACTATTTTGAGGCCTGTAATACACTCCCAACAAGGTGATCATCCCGTTTTTAGTCAAACCATCATTATTGTAATGTCTGACCACTGCCGTGACACATAAAGTTTCCTGTCACGTTGCACCAAGGCACGGAGAGAAGCTTTCTCATAAGTTCAGTCGTGAGAGGAGCAGAATTAGGCCATTCGGCCCATCAAGTCTACTTCGCCATTCAATCATGGCTGATCTATCTCTCCCTCTCAACTCCATTCTCCTGCCTTCTCCCCATAAACCCCTCAGCCATGATAGAATGGCGGAGCAGACTTGATGGGCCGAATGGCCTAATTCTACTATTCCTTGTGACCTTACATTGTTAACGCAGATACTGTATATCGGTAGGATTGCTTTTGACTTTCATTAGCGGCATGATTGCATCTTTCAGATGAATATATTTTTAATTAACTCACAATGTCCACAGTGTGAATGGTGAGCGAGGTATTGTGGTAGCCTGGGTGATATATGGATGATGAGGTAACAATCTGTTATGTACCAGCATAGGATGGCGTGTATTAGTGTCACCGCACTGCCACTGTCAAGGTACTGTGCTGTATCTTGTCTACTGTCAATGGGAATCACCTTATCATTCGGAGAAACCAATGTCCTTCGTATAGACGTCACCCCATACACATTCCGTCTTGGAGGACTGACCTTTAGTTTACTTTAGAGATACAGCATAGAAACAGGCCCTTCGGCCCACCGTGTCCATGCCGACCACCGATCACCCGTTCACACTAGTCTATTAGTTTAGTTTAGTCTAGTTTAGAGATATAGTGTGGAAACAGGCCCTTTGGCCCGGCGAACCCACGCTGACCATCGATCACCCATCCACACAGTTCACTAGTTTGGCTTAGTTTAGACAAACAGCGGGGAAACAGGGCCTTCGGCCCGTCGAGTCCATGTTGACCACCAATCATCCCTTACACTAGTTTATTGGCTCACTTTAGTTTAGAGATACAGCTTAGAAACAGGCCCTTCGGCCCGTCGAGTCTGCGCCGACCAACGGTCGCCCATGGACTCGTTCTACCCTGCGCACAAGCCCATTGACCTTCAAATCCACGCGTCTTTGGGATGTGGGAGGAAATTCCGAGCACACGGGGAAAACCCACGCGGTCACAGGAAGAACGTGCAAACTCCGTACAGACAGTCTGGCCTGCAGGTTTCCGTGCTGCAAATCTCTACGGGAAAAGTCGTGATAAAAGCCGCTATTTTCAGATTAAACACAAGAGGGAGCTTGCGTCAGGCGTACCTGGACTAATTTCGAAGGTAGACACACAACGCTGGAGTAACTCAGTGGGACGGGCAGCTTCTCTGGAGAGAAGCGATGGGTGACGTTTTGGGCCGAGACCCTTCTTCAGACTGTTCAATCTTGTATTCACTGGAGTTTAAAAGGATGAGGGGAAATCTTATAGAAACATTTAAAATTATAAAAGGACTGGACAAGCTAAATGCAGGAAACATGTTCCCAACGTTGGGCGAGTCCAGAACCAGGGGCCACACTTAGAATAACGGGGAGGTCATTTAATACTTTTTCACCCAGAGAGTTGTGAATTTGTGGAATTCCCTGCCAGTGAGGCCAGTGGAGGCCAAATCACTGGATGGATTTAAGAGAGAGTTAGATAGAGCTCTAGGGTAGTCAAGATGGGAGGGAATACATCGAAGTCCCTCACCCTGAGCACAGGATCCCCCCAGGGTTGCGTCCTCAGCCCCCTATTGTACTCCCTGTACACACATGACTGTGTGGCTAGGTTCAGCTCCAACTCGATTATCAAGTTTGCTGATGACACTGTGGTGTTGGGCCTGATCTCAGACAACGATGAGAAGGCCTACCGGGAGGAGGTGGCTGATCTGGCACTCTGGTGTCAGGACAACAGCCTCCTCTTGAATGTAAAAAAAACTAAGGAGCTGATCGTGGACTTTAGGCGGGCACAACATCCGAGGACGTACACACCATTGAGGATAAATGGGGATACTGTGGATAGGGTGAGCTGCTTTAAATCTCTGTGGATAGGGTGAGCTGCACATCTCTGAGGATCTGCCATGGACATCACACGCTGCAGCACTGGTGAGTAAGGCAAGGCAGCGCCTTCACCACCTCAGGCAGCTGAGGAAATTCAGAGTGTCTCCGAGGATCCTCCAGTGCTTCTACTCAGCGGCTGTGGAAAGCATCTTGTCCGGAAATATCACGATCTGGTTTGGGAACTGCTCTGCCCAGGACAAGAAGGCTCTGCAGAGAGTAGTGCGTTCGGCCGAACGCACTATGGGAACTTCACTCGCCCCTCTGCAGGAACTATACATCAGGAGGTGCAACTCCAGAGCCAACAAGATCATGGGAGATCCCTTCCACCCCTGCAACGGACTGTTCCAGCTGCTACGGTCAGGCAAACGCCTCTGTTGCCATGCTGTGAGAACGGAGAGGTTGAGAAGGAGTTTCTTCCCAGAGGCCATTCGGACTGTAAACTCCTATCTCACCAAGGACTAACTCTACTGGACCACAATATCGCCCACAATATTTAATATGGAAAAGAACATGTGATTCTGTTTGTAGTTTGTTTGTTTTTTGCACAAGCCGTGAGCACGGCCACTTTTCATTTCACTGCACATCCCGTATGTGTATGTGACCAATAAACCTGACTTGACTTAGGGGCGAGTGGAATCAAGGGATATGGGGAGAAGGCAGGCACGGGTTATTGATTGGAGACGATCAGCCATGATCACAGTGAAAGGCGGCCTGGCTTGAAGGGCCGAATGGCCTCCTTCTGCACCTATTTTCTATGTTTCTATATTTCTAACACTGTCTGTTGGTCAATCTCAGTTGACGGCTGAGGTGAATTTGGAGACCAATTCCTGACTGTCTTCCCTATCTGTGCCTCTCATCATTTTATATACCCCTTTCAGCCTCCAACGTCCCGGAGAAAACAATCCAAGTCTGTGCAACCTCTCCCTGTAGCAAAATACCCTCGAATCTGGGCATCATCCTGGCAAACTCTCTCCAGAGCCTCCACATGCTTCCCGTAATGGGGTGACCAGAACTGCAGGAAATGCTTCAAATGCGGCCTAACCAAGGTCCTATCGAGCTGCATCATGACTTCCTGTGTCTTACACTCAATGCCCTGACCAATGAAGGCAAGCACGCCATACGCTTTCCTCACTCTATCTACTGATGCTGTCGATATGCAGATTGCTGAGAAAATAACACGTTAGCCAAATCTAAAGTGCTGATTGCTTTCTTTTCTCAAAGTTTTTTTCATTCTGGGGTAACGTGGGAATAAACTGAGAACATGCTCAAGATTCTACCAGTCACACAAGATGGAGTCTTCACAGCCAATAGCTCTACATTCAATTCAATTCAATTCAATCTTTAATTGTCATTGTGAGGGTACAATACAGAGACAACGACATGCAGTTGGTCTCTCCGAAGGGCGAACTTACGAATAAACAAGTAATACATATACATGTGCAGTGGTGTCCGTGCAATGTGCTGGTGATTGGATAGTCCGGGGGGGGTGAGGGGTGGGGACAGGCAGTCATTGAGGTGCAGCGTTGAGAAGTGTGACAGCCGCAGGGAAGAAGCTGTTCTTGAGCCTGCTGGTCCGGCAGCGGAGGGTCCTGTAGCGGCTCCCGGATGGGAGGAGGGTAAAACAGTCTATGGTTGGGGTGTGAGCTGTCCCTGGCGATGCTGTGCGCCCTGCGCAGGCATCGTTTACTCTGGACAGGACTCAATGGAGAGGAGTGAGGAGCCTGTGATGCGTTTGGGCGATCTTCACCACCCTCTGCAGAGCTTTCCGGTCGGCAACAGAGCAGTTACCGTACCATACTGTGATGCAGTTGGTAAGGATGCTCTCGATGGAGCAGCGGTAGAAGTTCACCAGAATCTGGGGAGACAGGTGGACCTTCTTTAGTCTCCTCAGGAAGAAGAGATGCTGGTGAGCCTTCTTGATCAGCGAGGATGGGTTGTGGGTCCAGGAGAGGTCATCGGAGATGTTGACCTCCAGGAAACTGAAGCTGGAGACACGTTCCACCTCCGTCCCGTTGATATGGATGGGGTTGTGCGTGCAGCCTCTCGATCTCCTGAAGTCAACAATGAGCTCCTTGGTCTTCTTGGAGTTGAGGGCCAGGTTATTGTCGGCACACCATGCTGTTAGGAGCTGAACCTCCTCCCTGTAGGCCGACTCATCGTTGTCGCTGATGAGGCCAATCACCGTTGTGTCATCTGCATACTTGATGATGGTGTTGGTACCATGTACAGGTATGCAGTCGTAGGTGAAGAGGGAGTAGAGGAGGGGCTCAGCACGCAGCCCTGGGGTACGCCAGTGTTCAGGGTGAGGGTTGAAGAGGAGTGGTTATCCAACCTAACAGACTGTGGTCTGTTGGTTAGAAAGTCCAGTAACCAATTGCAGAGGGAGGGGTTGATGCCCAGGTCATCGAGTTTGGCGATCAATTTTGAGGGGATAATGGTGTTGAATGCTGAGCTGTAGTCGATGAACAGCATTCTCACATAAGTGTTTCTGTTGTCGAGGTGGGAGAGGGCGGAGTGGAGTGCCGTTGAGATGGCATCCTCCGTGCTCCTGTTCTTGCAGTATGCAAACTGGTAGGGGTCCAGAGTGGGAGGTAGGCAGCATTTGAGGTGGGCCATGACCAGCCTTTCAAAGCACTTGGCGATGATAGGGGTGAGTGCAACTTATGAACCGACGATCGGCCATGAGAAGGAGGGGTGGTGGTATCGGCGGTAAGCGAAGGTCCGGAGGCCGGACAGCTGGCCGGGCTGCCGACCGACGGGGCCACGGGCGAGGCCTTGCTTCCGCTGCACTCCATGGGCTGCACTACGTCGGGACGGGTGAGGCGGGGCCGGACGCGGCGCTCTGACCCGACAGTCCCCTCGACCCGAGTAGTCGCAGTCAAAGACGGGGCAAGGGCGGTCCCGTACGGGACAAACCAACTTAGCCCAAAATACGGGATGTCCCGGCTAATACGGGACAGTTGGCAACCCTACTTCCCTTTCCCACGCTGGCCTTTCTGTCCTGAGCTTCCTCCATTGTCAGAGTGAGGCCACACACAAATCGGAGGAACAGCACCTCATACTTTGCTTGGGCAGCTTACATCCTAGCGGTATGAATATTGATTTCTCTAACTTCAAATAACCTTTGCATTCTTTCGCTCTCCATCCCTCCCCCACCCTAGTCATCCTGCTAGTTCCCTTTGTTTTATATATATAATATATATATATATATACACATATACATAAATCAATATACATATGTAGCATGTAGTAGGAAGGAACTGCAGATGCTGTTTATACCGGAGATAGACACAAAAAACTGGAGTAACTCAGCAGGACAGGCAGCATCTCTGGAGAGAAGGAATGGGTGAGACCCTTCTTCAGACTAGTTTAGGATAATTAAAAGAGAGATATAGGCGATGAGAGGTGTAGAGATGCAGAGAGATAAAGAACAATGAATTAAAGATATGTAAAAAAGGGATGATGATGAAGGAAACTGGCCATTGTTAGCTGTCAGTCGTGTATATACACACCCACCTCCTCTGCAGCCAACAATAGACCATTGTGGGCCCCACCTTTCCTTGGCCATTGCAACTGGTTCTAATTTGTCCTGCATCTTTTCATGCCTCTGCTTTCTCTCTCCCCTGACTCTCGGTTTGAAGAAGGGTCCCGACCCGAAATTCTGTGGAATTCCCTGCCTCAGGGGGCGGTGGAGGCCGGTTCTCTGGATGCTTTCAAGAGAGAGCTAGGTGGGGCTCTTAAAGATAGCGGAGTCAGGGGATATGGGGAGAAGGCAGGAACGGGGTACTGATTGGGGATGATCAGCCATGATCACATTGAATGGCGGTGCTGGCTCGAAGGGCCGAATGGCCGACTCCTGCACCTATTGTCTATTGTCCCCTATTCCTTCTCTCCAGAGACGCTGCTGCCTGACCCGCTGAGATACTCCCGGCGTTTTGCCTCCATCTTCGGTGTCGAAGGCAGCATCTGAGGTTCCTGCCCACACACTTTGTGCTGTTTCTATGCTACCACATAAATGTTTTGAGAGCATTTCTCATACTTGAGGAGACGCAGTTTACAGAAAATCCAACCGAGTCATTTGGTAAAGGTTAATTGTGGGGAAAACAAGCCACTCTCTATCATGGCCTGATGGTGGAAGCGAGGAGTTGTCGGAACAACAAGAGTCAATAGAAAGAGGCAGCCAAAACACATTCATCAATTAGCTTCCCTTCAGCAGACTCAAATCAGTTCCCCGCAGTCAGCCTGTGATCTGCGACTATCCAGAGGGAGGCTGATTTCGATGAGTGAGCAACAAACATCGTGAGAAATCATCCACATCCCTCACACTTGGAACACAAGGTCCATGCCGCGCCTGACGCCAAGACCACCCAAGGGTCTCAGCCCGAAGCGTCACCCATTCCTTCTCTCCAGAGCTCTGCGGGACGTACAGGATGGCTGCTACTGTGGGACAGAGTACCCCAGCGGGTCAGGCAGCGAGTGGCGCAGCGGTAGGGTCGCTGCCTTACAGCGAATGCAGCGCCGGAGACCCGGGTTCCATCCCGACGCTCTCCCCGTGATCTGCGTGGGCTTCCTCCCACACTCCAGGTTGTAGGTTAATTGGCTTTGGTAAAAGTGTAGAAATTGTCCCTAGTGTGTGTGGGGCAGTGTTAGTGTGCGGGGGTCGCTGGTCGGCGCGGACCCGGTGGGCCGAAGGGCCTGTTTCCGCGCTGTATTCTCTAACCGAAACTAAAAGGAATAGGTGACTTTTTGGGTTGAGACCTTTCTTCAGACTTTTCAAATGCAGCCGGCCCTGCTGAGCAATTCCAGCATTTTGTGTCTATCTTTGGTTTGAACCAGCGTCAGCAGTTCCATCTTACACGCCCCTCCATTCCCTGCATATCCATGTGCCCCACCCATGCATTTCTCAAACGCCACTGTCGCATCGGCCTCCCTCACCGCCCCTGGCAGCGTGTTCCAGGCACTCACTGCAGGGTGAACATGCAAACTCCACATAGACAGCACCTGAGGTTGGAATCGAACCTGGGTCTGGGGCACTGTGAGGTAGTAGCTCTACCCGCTGCGCCTATGTGTCACCATTTGTGCCACTCTGCACATATAGAGTCATACAGAGTGGAAACAGGCCCTTCGGCCCAACTTGCCCATGCTGACCTACGTGCCCCATCTACACTAGTCCCACCTGCCTGCGTTTGGCCCGTATCCCTCCAAACCTTACTTATCCATGTACCTGTGTAAATGTTTCTTCAATGTTATGATACAACCAGCCTCAACTACCTCTGCCAGCAGCTTGTTCCATACTCCCGCCACCCTTTGTGTGAGAAAGTTGCCCCTCAAGTTGTCCCCCCCCCACTCCCCCATCTTAAACCCAAGTCGTCTGGTTCTCGAATCCCCTACCCTGGGAAAAAGAGTCTGTGCATTTACCCAATCTATTCCCCTCATGAGCTGCCTGGCCCAATGAGGTACTCCAGCTCTTTCTGTCTATCTTCAGTGTAAACCAGCATCTGCAGTTCCTTCCGACACAACTTCAAGCAAGGATTGATTTAGGAACAGTTTCCAGTTCTCGACCCAAAATGTCGGCACTTCCTCTCCCCTTGGCCTGCTGAGTTCCTTCAGCAGTTTATTCGTTGCTCCCAATTCAAGTCAGTCTTGGGAGACACAAGTAACCGCAGGTGCTGTTTTACCAAAAAAGAACCAAAATGCTGGAGTAACTCAGTAGGTCAGGCAGCATCTCTGGAGGACATTGAAAGGTGACGTTTCGGGTCGGGACCCGCCTTCAGACTGATTGAAGGAGGGGGGAGAATGCCGGAAGAGGGGGGGGGGGGGGTTCGGGACAAGCTTGGCGAGTGATAGGTGGATACAGGTGAAAGGTGGCTTGATGGGCAGTTGGGTGGACAAAGGCCAGAGTAAGGCAGGAGATAAAAAGCTGTGAGACGGGGAGATAATGAGAAGAGATGTGAAATGTGAAGCCAGAGGAAGTTAGTTACTGAACTTCCCCTTCAGTTACTTTAGTTACTTAAATGTAGAGAATACCGTTGGGATATTTGCTACCCAAACTGAATATAAGGAGTTTGGTTCCTTCCTCTGGCTTCACATTCCTTGGCCTCTTCTTTCTTAGTCTCACAGTCTTTTATCTGCTTCTTATCTCCGGCCTTTGTTCAAACATCTGCCTGTTTAAGGGCCTGTCCCACTTTCACAACCAAATTCACGACCTCTTTTACTCGTGAACATTTTTTATCACGTTGAAAAAACGCCCCGACCTACTTGATGCCACGAGTACCTACGACTGGCATCACGGCCTGCCTACGACCTACCTACGACCTCGTGACGACCATGCTGCGAGTATGAGTCAAGGGCAAACCCGGCAGAGTTAGGTCGTGGGACAGGCCCTTAACCCTCCCCTCGCCTGTATCCACCCATCACTCGCCAAGCTTTGCCTCGCCCCTATCTCTCTTCCAGCTTTCTCCACCTTACTACAATCAGCCTGAAGGGTGCCGACCCGAACCGTAGCCTGTCCAGGTTCTCCAGAGACGCTGCCTGACCCGCCGGGTTACTCCAGCACATTTTTGCTTACATTCCTTGTATATATTTTGCCACGCGTCTGTGGAGAAAAAACAACGCAAATAGGTGCAGGAGGAGGCTATTCGGCCCTCAGAACCAGCAGCACCATTCACTGTGATCATGGCTGATCATCCACAATCAGTACCCCGTTCCTGCCTTCTCCCCATATCCCCTGACTCCGCTAGCCCTAAGAGCTATATCTAACTCTTCGGGTCGAGACCCTCCTTCAGACCCTTGTCCCGCCCTTATCACTCTCTCCGCTTTCTCCCCCAACCCCCCCTCCTCGACTCCAATCAGTCTGAAGGAGGCCCCTGACCCGAAACGTTGCCAGAGATGCTGCCTGTCCCGATGTGTTACTCTGGCACTATTTATTCATTCATTCATTCATATAGGTATTTGCTGGCCCCGGAAAAACAAAATGCGAGTGTTACGTCCGCGCGTAGTGCGGCTAAACGGGGAGTTTGGCGGCAGCCACCTACCCTCGTGGTTGGGGGAGCGGTGTGAGGGGGCGAGAGGTGAGGTCGCATTGTGCTCGTCTCGGCTCCGTTGGCCATCTCCTGCTTCCTGCAACACAGAGAGGAAGATGGGTGAGTAAGGATGCGTTTGCACTGAGGCTGGCCAGACTCACAGAAGGACACACCAAACCAAACCCAACCCAACCCAACCCAGCCGTATTGGTTTGCAAATACGATACGATACGGTAGAACTTTATTTAACCCCAGAGGCAAATTGATCTGCCAACAGTCAAAAAAACACAACGTGTAGGAAGGAACTGCAGGTGCTGCTTTAAACCAAAGGTAGACACAACATGCTGGAGTAACTCAGCGGGACAGGCAGCATCACTGGAGAGAAGGAATCGTTGACATTTCGGGTTGAGACCCTTCTTCAGACTGACAAAATACCACATAAAACACAGGGTGCATAAAACATGAAGCTATGGTGAAGAGTGGAAAGGATTGGGTGGGGGGGGGGGGGGGGGGGGGGGGGGGGGGGGGGGGGGGGGGGAGCCAGTCTACCCCACGACAGAAGTGGGAGGAGATGTACAGTTTGATAGCCACAGGGAAGAAGGATCTGCCGTGGCGTTCTGTGCTGCATCTTGGTGGAACCAGTCTGTTGCTGAAGGTGCTCCTCAGGGTTGACCAGTGTGTCACGGAGGGGGTGAGCTGTATTGTCCAGGATGCTCCGCAGTTTGAGGAGCATCCTCCCCTCCGAGACCACCTCCCATGAATCCAACTCCGCCCCCAGGACGGAGCCTGCCTTCCTGATGAGCTCGATAATTCTGTGGCCTTCGCCTGGCTGCCCCAGCACACGGCAGCATCATCTTACTGCAGACGTTAAAGGAGCCTTCTCAAAAAGTACAGACGGCTCTGTCCCTTCTTATACAGGGCCTCAGCAGTCCTGGACCAGCCCAGTTTACACTTGTGGACTCTAATAGTAGCCCTGTCCCACGGTACGAGTTCATTCCAAGAGTTCTCCCGAGTTTTGCCCTGATTCGAACTCGGAGATTTACGGTAATGGCCGCTCGTCGGTCCTCGGGGCTCTCGTGGACATTTTTCATCATGTTGAAAAATCTTCACGAGTCTTCCCGTGCTTACCTGCCGTTAGCGAGTCCTTCCAAGTACCTGCCGTTAGTGCTAAGAGACGTCCCCGTTACGCTCATTCACCGTGCTTACCACGAGTTTGATTTTTTTAAACTCGGGAGTGCTCTTGGAATGAACTCGCACCGTGGGACAGGGCTTTTATACATCGGCAAGACCAAACACAGACTGGGCGATCGTTTCGCTGAACACCTTCGCTCAGACCACCTGGACCTACCTGATCTCCCGGTTGCCAAACTCTTTAACTCCCCTTCCCATTTCCACACAGACCTTTCTGTCCTGGGCCTCCTCCATTGCCAGAGTGAGGATAAACGCAAATAGGAGGAACAGCATCTCATATTTTGCTCGGGCAGCTTACAACCCAGAGGTATGATTAGTGATTTCACTAACTTCAAGTAACCCCTGCACTCCCTCTCACTCCATCCCTCCCCGCCCAAAACGCACCACTTCTCGTTCTCGCCTAGCAAACAGCTAACAATGGCCTGCTTCTTTTATCATCGCTACTTTTTTTGCATATTTTTCAATCATTTGTTCTATATCACCGTCTATATCTCTCGTTTCCCTCTCTCCTGACTCTCAGTCTGAAAAAGGGTCTCGACCTGAAACGTCACCCATTGCTTCTCCCCAGAGATGCTGCCTGCCCCGCTGAGTTGCTCCAGCTTTTTGTATCTGTCTTTGGTTTAAACCACCATCTGCAGTTGCTTCCCACACAAAGTGTGTCACCCTCTGTATTACCCTTCCAGTAAAGGGATCGAACCCCAGAGCTAGTGGGGGAACCTAGATAAGTACAGCACAGGAACGTGGCCCTTTGGCCCACAATGGCGATGCTGAACAGGGTGGCAAGTTACTCTCCCCTGTCTGTACCTGATCCATATCCGCCCATTCCGAAGGGTGGAAGTGAATAGTGAAAGGCCTGGATAGAGTAGATTCGGAGAGGATGCTTCCACTAGTGGGAGAGTCTAGGACCAGAGGGCACAGCCTCAGAATAAAAGGACGTAACTTTAGGAAGGAGCTGAGGAGGAATTTATTTCGTCAGAGGGTGGTGAATCTGTGGAATCCATTGCCACAGAAGGCTGTGGAGGCCAAGTCAATGGATATTTTTAAGGCAGAGATAGATAGATTCTTGATTAGTACGGGTGTCAGGGGTTATGGGGAGAATGGGGTTAACGGAAAGAAACTGCAGATGCTGGAGAATCGAGGGTTACACAAAAAGCTGGAGAAACTCAGCGGGTGCAGCAGCATCTAAGGAGCGAAGGAGATAGGCGACGTTTCGGGTCGAGACCCTTCTTCAGACTGGTCAGGGATCAGGGAAACGAGAGATATAGACGGTGATGTGGAGAGATAAAGAACAATGAATGAAAGATATGCAAAAAAGTATCGATGATAAAGGGAACAAGCCATTGTAAGCTGTTTGTGGTGTGAAAATGAGAAGCTAGTGCGACTGGGGTGGGGGAGGGAGATAGAGATAGAGGGAATGCCAGGGCCCGAGGGCTGAGGGAGAGGTGGGAAGGGGAGGAGACAGCAGGGGTTAACAGAATTGAGAAAATTCACTGTTCAAACCCGAGTTTCTCCAGCTTTTTGTGTAACCCTCGATTCTCCAGCATCTGCAGTTTCTTCGTTAACAATCAACTGTGGTGGATGTTTATGTTAACTTCTAGGCAATTCTGTGTCTTGTTGCTTTTTTTTCCGTGTGGCAGCATGGTAATTTGCATATCACTGTCCCTTAATTGGTTCATGTAACAATAAAAGACCTCTGAAACCTTTGAACTCATTATGCATTGATTAGTGTTCCATTTAGTAAAACTGCTAAACGTCTCCCTGTAGCTAATACCTCCTAATCTATCCAATCTAATAAACACTCAAAAGGACGTTGAAGGAGACAGAGGCAGAAGAGGCCCGATCTCCTGGATTTGACTAGGGAGGGGGAAATAGTTTAGTTTAGTTTAGTACATTGATACAGCGTGGAAACTGGCCCTGCTGCCCACCAAGTGCACACCGACCATTTTCCTTCCCTTCTTCAAAAGAGGTCAGCAGGGTTTTTTTTAAAATTTAGTTTAATTTAGAGATACAGCACGGAAACAGGCCCTTCGGCCCAGCGAGTCCGCACCGACCAGCGATCCCCGCGCATTAACACTACCCTACACAAGCAACTCTGCAGCAACTCTACCGGTGCGCCACCGTGAGCGCCCTCTTCTCTTCACCTGAGAGGGAAGGGATGCCCTCGGGCCAACGTCTCAGACGGAGAGATGACATTTCTGGCAGGCCAATGCAGGAGCAATGTCTGTCGCTTGTCTCTGGTGGCAGCTCCCAGCTTTGGATCCAAGCTGCTGCCAAATGGACCAGCACTCGCACGTTCCTACAGAACATGAAGCAGTTTGCAGACTTCATGTAGATATTTATGGTGTGAGAGTCATAAGGTCATCAGTTCCAGGAGCCGAATTAGGCCATTCGGCCCATCAAGTCTACTCCACCATTCAATCATGGCTAATTTACCTCTCCCTCCTATCCCCATTCTCCTGCCTTCTCCCCGTAACCTCTGACACCCGTACTAATCCAGAATCTATCTATCTCTGCCTTAAATATATCCACTGACTTGGCCTCCACAGCCGTCAGTGGCAAAGAACTCCACAGATTCACTGTCCCCACCGTGTCCCCACCACACCCCAACTTCCACAGTCATTGAGTCACGCAGGTGTAATTGGTTCCATGTGGCGCAGCGGTAGAGTTGCTGCCTTACAGCGCTCGCAGCGCCAGAGACCCGGGTTTGAACCCGGCTACGGGTGCTGCCTTTACGGAGTTTGCACGTTCTCCCCGTGACCTGTGTGGATTTTTCTCCCAGATCTTCGTTTTCCTCCTACTCTCCAAAGACGTGCAGGTTTGTAGGTTAATTGGCTTGTTATGAGTGTAACTTGTCCCTCGTGAGTGTGGGACAGTGCTAGTGTATGGGGATCGCTGGTGGCCGCGGACTCAGTGGGTGGAAGGGCCTGTTTCCGTGCTGTATCTCTAAACTAAAGTAAATGTGCGTTCCTCTTTCCTCATTCATCTCCTCCATCTTAGTTTGGAGCCATAGAGACCTTCAAAATAGGAACAGGCCCTTCAGCCCAACTCGTCCATGCCGGCCAAGAAGCCCCATCTATGCTAGCCCTACCTGCCCGCATTTGTCCCATATCCCTCTGCACCTTTCCTATCCATGTACCTGTCAAGTCTCCTTCAAATGCTGTCATAGCCCCTGCCTCAACTACCTCCTCTGGCAGCTCGTTCCATACACCCACCGCCCTCTGTTTAAAAAAGGGCACAAAGTCATCATCTTCAGTTCTGGGCACCATATTGTCAAGCTTGAAAGGGTTCTGAGAAGAATTACGAGGATGTGGCCAGGACTAGAAGGTGTGAGCTATAGGGAGAGGTTGAGTAGGCTGGGTCTCTACTCCTTGGAGCGCAGGAGAATGAGGAGCGATCTTAGAGAAGTGTATAAAATCATGAGAGGAATAGATCGGGTAGATGCACAGTCCCTTGCCCAGAGTAGCGGAATCGAGGACCAGAGGACATAGGTTCAAGGTGAAGGGGAATAGATTTAATAAGAATCTGAGGAGTAACATTTTCACACAAAGGGTGATGGGTGTATGGAACAAGCTGCCAGAGGAGGTAGGTGAGGTTACACAAAAAGCTGGAGAAACTCAGCGGGTGCAGCAGCATCTAAGGAGCGAAGGAGATAGGCAACGTTTCGGGTCGAGACCCTTCTTCAGAGGAGGTAGTTGAGGCTGGGACTATCCCAACGTTTAAGAAACAGTTAGACAGGTACATGGATAGGACAGGCTTGGAGGGATATGGACCAAGAGCAGGCAGGTGGGATTAGTGTAGCTGGGATATGTTGGCCGGTGTGGGCAAGTTGGGCCGAAGGGCCTATTTCCACACTGTATCACTCTCTGACTCTAAGTGCTGGAGTAACTCAGCGGGTCAGGCAGCATCCCTGGAGAACATGGGTAGGCGACGTTTCAGGTTTGGACCCCTCTTCAGACTGACTCCGTGTTCTCCAGAGATGCTGCCTAACCGGCTGTGTATTTCTCCAGGACTTTGCATCCTTTTGTGTGAACCATCATCTGCGGTTCCTTCTTTCTAAATGTACCTGCACAAATGTCATTTAAATGTTTGTCTTCACCCCGAAGAAGTCCGAGGAAGGGTTCTGACTGGAGATGTCACGCGTCCTCTTTCTCCAGAGATGCTGCCTAACCCGCTGAGTTACACCAGCTCTTTGTGTTCTTTTGTGTAAACTTTGCGTAAAATGCTGTTACAGTAGCTGTCCCAACAGCTACTGCAGCTCGTTCCACACACCCAACACCCTCTGAATGGAAACGTTGCCGTGCAGGTTCCTATTAAACCTGTCCCTTCTTACCTTAAAATATATATCCTCTGGTTCTTGATGCCCCTTAATATCTTAAATTAGAAGTGAATTAAAAGTGTATATGTGATTATTGGAGACAGCACGGAAACAGGCCGTTCGGCCCAACTTGCCCATGCTGACCAAGATGCCCCATCTATACCAGTCCCACCTGCCCACATTTGAGCCATATCCTTCTAAACCTTTCCTATCCATGTACCTGTCCAAATGTCGGGACCCATTCTTTTTCTCCAGAGGTGCTGACTGACCCGCTGAGTTACTCCAGCACATTGTACCCTTGTGTGTAAACCAGCATCTGCAGTTCCTTCTTTCTACATATACCCTCACAAATGTCTTGTAAACGTTTGTGATTGTTACATACACCCACCACTCTCTGTGTGAGAACGTTTCCCTTCTGGTTCTGATAGGAGCAGAATTAGGCCATTCGGCCCATCAAGTCTACTAAGCCATTCAATCATGGCGGATCTATCTCTCCCTCCCAAATCCATTCTCCCGCCTTCTCCCCATAACCTCTGACACCCGTGCTAATCTAGAATCTATCTATCTCGGCATTAAAAATATCCACTGACCTGGCCTCCACATCCTTCTGTGGCAAAGAATTCCACAGATTCACCACCCTCTGACTAGAAAAAATGTCCTCATCTCCTTCCTAAAAAAAAGTCCTTTAATTCTGAGGCGATGCCCTCTGATCCTAGACTCTCCTTTCCCCTCTCGCCTTAAACCAGGCACTCTGAACTGGCAACTGAAGCTTCCCAGAATGGCTGGAAGACCAAGATTTTCCCTGTCGAAGTGGGATGCAGGGGATTTGTTGCTACATCTATGACCAGGCTATTAAAGAAAAAGGGGGTGAGGGGTCGCTGCCTCCAACAAACAACCAAATCATTATCAAATTCTGCGGAAAAAAGCAGCAATTGGACCTGGATCAAAAGGAGAGACAACAATTGGGCTGCGAGATGAAGACAGGAGGGTATGGAATTGAGGGGGGTGTAACTGGGACGCCAGGTATCACCGTTGAGCCCTCTGGAGATGTTGTGGGCTTATCAATGAAACGTCAAAGAAGGAGGGTGCCCACCCGATGAGGTACCTACCCTACCTTTCACCACTCCAATCCCACTGCAAATAGCAAGAGTGCCGACTTACTACAGGGATTGAAACATCAAGTCCTATTAGCTCTACTGCCCTCTGGAGTGAATTATTTCTCAATCTGCTTACGGCCGCTTTCCTCTAGCGTATGGCGCGCACAGCCTAAAGTTGTGGGACAACTTGTTTTCTTTGACCTTCTTTGATTGTGCACGCCAGGTTGATTGCATTCGTCGAAACAGGGCGGACCACGCGAAGGCTGCAACCTCCCGCCCCCCCCCGAGAAAGCCTAACCAACACTCTTGGCAACCCAGGCTAATCAGTGGCAAAATAACAGCCCACGAACAAGGCCATAATATAGCTGTGTGCTCGCCCTTGGCTGCACACCTTGCAATCAAGTGGCTTAAGCGCCTTTATACCAGGCAATTTGCCACACAGCTGTTGCGAAGTGACGGGCAACAGAGGGTCTGTTACTAAGACAATCTCATTACGGCCAATTTAAGGCTGGCTATTGCTTTTCCACTGGGACATTTGTCTGTTTGCCCGTGGCAGCTTCCTCTGTTTGTTTCCACGTCTTATATTAACAGCCCCAGCGTCACATCATATTTTCTCCCCGCCTTAAAAAATATCCGCTGACATGTCCTCCACAGCCCTCAGTGGCAATGAGTTCCACAGATTCACCAACCTCTGACTAAAGAAGTTCCTCCTCACCTCCTTTGTGGGGTCAAGGAACGAGCGGTCACGTCGCGGCCCAGTTCCCACCAATCTCTCCACCACCAGGCACAAGAAACACAAAGGCAGACGCCATTGTGCGCAGATGCCGAGACGTGTGTTCAGCTCATGTTGACCAACTTCTAATCTCGTGTGTGGACTCGATAAGAAGAAGAAGAACTCCTTTCTAAAAGAGCGCCCTTTAATTCCGAGGCGACGACCTCTGGTCCCAGACTCTCCCACCAGTGGAAACATCCTCTCCACATCCACTCTATCTATGCCTTTCATTATTCTATGCCCATCAACCTTCTAATCTCCAGCGAGTAGAGGCCTAGTGCCGTCAAACGCTCGTCATATGCTAACCCACTCATTCCTGGGATCATTCTGGCAAACCTCCTCTGGACCCTCTCCAGAGCCGGCACATCCTCCCTCAGAGACGGGGCCCGAATCTGCTCAGTCCTTCCAATGCGGCCTGACCAGCACCTTATGGAGCCTCAGCATCACGTCTCTGTTTTTGTATTCCAGTCCTCTCGATGTCAATGATAGCATTGGATTTGCCTTCCTTCTACGGACTCGGCTTGCAAATTAACTTGTTGGGAGTCCAGCACCAACACTCCCCAAGTCCCGTTGCATCTCCGATTTTTGGATTCTCTTTCCATTTAGAAAACACAAAATGGCGGAGTAACTCGGCAGGACAGGCAGCATCTCTGGAGAGAAGGAACGGGCGACGTTTCGGGTCGAAGCCCTTCTTCAGACTGTCTCGACCCGAAGAGGGTGGTGGGTGCCTGGAACGCATTGCCGGGGGGGGGGGGGGGGCGGTGGTGGAGGCAGATACCACAGTGGTGTTTAAGAGGTTTTTAGGTAGGCACATGGATATGCAGAGAATAAAACCATGCTTATAATTTCTAGGAGCTGAATTAGGCCATTGGGCTCATCAAGTCTGCTCCTCCATTCAATCATGGCTGATGTATCGCTCCCTCTTAACCCCATTTTCATGTCTGTTCCCCGTAACCCCAGACACCCGTACTAATCAATAATCTGTCTATCTCTGCCTTAAAAATATCCAATGACTTGGCCTCCACAGACTTCTGTGGCAAAGAATACCACAGATTCACCACCCTCTGACTACAGAAATCCCTCCTCATCTCCTTCCTAAAGGTACGTCCTATTATTCTGAGGCTGTGGCGTCTGGTCCTAGACTCTCCCGCGAGGAACCTTGTCAAATGCTTTGCTCTGAATTTATCTGCAGTGATCTGGTGAACATGTATCTGTGGCCGTTGACTCATTAGCAGTGTGTCACAGTCGGGGGAGTCGCCACCATTGTGCGGCCTGTGGCTCTGAGGAGATTGTTCAGCTCCTGATCACCACCGCTGCCCTCAATTAACGTTCAATGCCAAAGGAGTTTATACGTTCATAGATCATAGGAGCAGAATTAGGCCACTCGGCCCATCGAGTCTACTCCACCATTCAATCATGGCCGATCTGTCTCTCCCTGTCAACCCCATTCTCCTGCCTTCTTCCCGTAACCCCTGACACCGGTACGAATCAAGAATCTGAAGAAGGGTTCCGACCCGGAACGCCACCTATTCCTTCTCTGCAGAGATGCTCCCTGACCCACTGAGTTACTCCAGCGTTTTGTGACTGTCTCCGATATAAACCAGCATCTGCAGTTGCTCCTTACGCAGTATGACACCACTTATCTGTTCGTGACACCCTTACTAATGACGAACCTATCAATCTCTGCTTTAGAAATACCCAATGACTAGGCCTCAACCACCGTCTGTGGCAATCAATTCTACAATTTCACAACCTTCTGACTAAAGCCATTCCTCCTCACCTCCTTTCTAAAGGTATGCCCTTTTATTCTGAGGCTGTGCCCTCTGGTCCTAGACTCTCCCACCGGTGGCAACATCCTCTCCACATCCACTCTATCCAGGCCTTTCACTATTCACTTCCACTCCTTGGAATGGAGGGATGTGGAACAGGAGCAGGCAGGGGAGCGTGCACGGTGGCGCAGGGGTAGAGTCCTGGGTTCGATCCCGACTACGGGAGCTGCCTGTACGGAGTTTGCATGTTCTCCTTGTGGGTTTTCACAGAGATCTTCGGTTTCCTCCCACACTCCAAAGACGTACAGGTTTGTAGGTTAATTGGCTCCGTAGAAAATTTCCCCTAGTGTGTGTAGGGTAGTGTTAGTGTGCGGGGATTGCTGGTCGGTGCAGACTCTGTGGGCCGAAGGGCCTGTTTCCACACTGTATCTCTAAACTAAACTAAACTAAACTAAAGGTGAGTAACTTGCCATCATGTTCGACACAGATACCGTGGGCCCTGTTCCTGCTCCAGGTTCTACCAATCTAACATCAAGATATTTCGAGCTTTTGATGCTGCGCCCGTTGATGTTCTTTGTGTGAACTTTGTGTGATGTCGCAGGTCTCCTGGTGATTACTACATCAGTCGGCCATGAACACAAGACTTATTTAATAACTGGGATCTAGGAATTACATCGTTCCATTCCACAGTGTCTGAAGGCTAAGTTTAGTTTAGTTCCTTTAGTTTAGAGATGCAGCTCGGAAACAGGCCCTTCTGCCCACCGAGTGCGCAGTTTGAAGAACGCTGACCACTGCCCGCAGTCAGGATTGAACATCAACTCCGGCATCAAACCCAAGCTCCACAAGGCAACAGTGATGCTGACATCCTACACACTCAGAGGCACAGACTACACATAGCAGGGACACCACTGTAATGGACAATAGACAATAGGTGCAGGAGTAGGCCATTCGGCCCTTCGAGCCAGCACCGCCATTCAATGTGATCATGGCTGATCATCCACAATCAGTACCCTGTTCCTGCCTTTTCCCCATATCCCCTGACTCCGCTATCTTTAAGAGCCCTCTCTCTTGAAAGTATCCAGAGATCCGGCCTCCACCGCCCTCTGACGCAGAGAATTCCTCGTCTCCGTTCAAAATGGCTTACTCCTTATTCTTAAACTGTGGCTCCTGGTTCTGGACTCCCCCAACATTGGGAACATGTTTCCTGCCTCTAGCGTGTCCAAACCCTTAATAATCTCATATGTTTCAATGAGATTCCCTCTCATCCTTCTAAATTCCAGAGTGTACAAGCCCAGCCGCTCCATTGTTTCAGCATATGACAGTCCCGCCATCCCGGAAATTAACCTCGTAAACCTACGCTGCACTCCCTCAATAGCAAGAATGTCCTTCCTCCAATTAGGAGAGCAAAACTGCACACAGTACTCCAGGTGTGGTCTCACTAGGGCTCTGTACAACTGCAGAAGGACCTCGTTGCTCCTATACTCGACATATACTGGAATACCAACCAACGTTCTCCCTTCAAAATCCTCCAAATTCACTGAGAGAAGAAGGAAAAGAGAGTCAGCGTCTTCATCAAGGCCAGTATCCCCCACCATCTAGTTTAGTCTCATTCAATCCAGTTCATTGTCAAGTGCACAGGAGCACAGGTGAAATGTTTTTTGTTGTGAGCTAACCAGTCAGCGGAAAGATAACACATGATTACCAGCTGTCCACTGTGTGTATAGATGCAGGATAAAAGGAATCATGTTAATTAGTCAAAGATTAGCGCAGGCTAAAGTCCAAACAAAGACAGTCCGAGGGTCTCCTGTGAGGTAGATAGTAGCTCAGGACCGCTCTCCAGTTGGTGAGAGGACGGTTCAGTCGCCTGATAACAGCTGGGAGGAAACTGTCCCTGAATCTGGAGGTGTGCGGTTTCACACTTCTGTACCTCTCGCCTGATGGGAGAGGGGAGAAGAGGGAGCGGCCTGCATGAGGCAGGTCCTTGATTATGCCGCCGGCCTTGCTGAGGCAGCGTGAAGTGCAACACTATAGTGTAAATATTTAGTGCATGGAGATTTCTCCGAGTGTTGTTGGGGTGACACTAATATGTTCACAAGTCTTTGGTTCTTCTAGAAGTGGCGCAGTGGTCGAGTTGCTGCCACACAGCACCAGAGACCCGGGTTTGATCATGACAACAGGCGGTGTCTGTACGGAGTTAGTACGCGTGGGCTTTCTCCAGGCGCTCCCGTTTCCTCCAACGCTCCCAAGACGAGAGCGTTTGTAGGTTAATTGGCTCCTGTAAATTGTCCCTAGTGTGTAGGATAGTGCTGGTGTACTGGGTGATCGCTGGTCAGCATGGATTCAGTGGGCCGAAGGGACTGTTTCCACGCTGTATCTCTGAAATCTAAAGTCTAAAGTGTAGATGGAGTCAATGGAAGGGAGGTTGGTTTGTGCGATGGTCTGGGCTGCGTCCACAATTCTCTGCAATTTCGTGCGGTCGTGGATGGAGCTGTTCCCAAACTAGGCCGTGATTAATCCGAATAAAATGGTTTCTACGGCGCATCTGTGGAAGGTGGTGAGAGTTGTTAAGGACACGCCGAACTTCCTAAAGGGCCTGCCCCACAGGCGAATTTTTAGGTGACCACAGGCGATTGTCGCTAAATGTTCAACATGTTGAATCATTTTTGGCGACAGTGGCGACAATTTTTGCTGTCGTAGGTTGTCATTGGTGATGTCGTAGGTGCTGTCGCAAAGTGGCGTAGGTGAATTCCATTAAAACTAGTCCCTGGCAGTCGCCCAAAGAGTCGCCTAAGTGGGACAGGCCCTTAAGCCTACTCCGATGGAGCTGAGTGCCTGGCAGTGGGAGCAAGGGGAAGCCACGTGTTGAACCTCCCATAGTGGCAGACAAAATCTTTAGTTTAGTTTAGTTTAGTTTAGAGATACAGCGCAGAAACAGGCCCTTCAGCCCACCTAGTCCGCACTGACCAGCGATCCCCGCGCACTAACACCACCCTACACACACTAGGGACAATTTACACTCACACCAAGCCAATTAACCTACAAACCTGTACGTCTTTGGAGTGTGGGAGGAAACCGGAGATTCTCCCCGTGACCTGGGTGGATTTTCTCCGAGATCTTCGGTTTCCTCCCACATTCCAAAGACGTACAGGTTTGTAGGTGAATGGGCTTGGTGTGAGTGTAAATTGTCCCCAGTGTGTGTAGGATAGTGTTGATGTGCAGGGATCGCTGGCCAGTGCGGACTCGGTCGGCCGAAGGGCCTGTTTCCATGCTGTATCTCTATACTGGACTAAATGGATAGGAAAGTTTAAGGATTTAAGAGAGCGTTGGATAGAGCTCTAGGGGCGGTCAGCCAGGAGTCGAGGGATATGGTAGGGAAGGCAGGCATTATTGATCACAATGAATGGCGGTGCTGGCTCGAAGGGCCGAATGGCCTCCTCCTGCACCTATTTTCTATGTTTCTATCTTTAGAGGGATAAGGACCAAACGCAGGCAACGGGGGCTCGCTTAGACTGTACACCTTGGTCAGCATGGACGAGTTGGGCTGAAGGGCCTGTTTGCGTGCTGGATCACTACACCACAGAGCTTGGCCAGTTTCTCCCCCGTGTTCTTTTTGCTGGTCCTCTCCCTTTAAGGACCACTGTGGTGAACACGTCTTCAAATGCTCCCCCTTGGATGGGACCAGAGTGGGGCCACTGGTCTATATCAGACTGTTGGGACCAGGGCGGCACGGTTCGATCCTGACCATGGGTGCTGTCTCTGTGGAGTTTGCATGTTCTCCACGTAGGTTTCCTCCAACATCCCAAAGACGTGCAGGTTTGTAATTTAATTGGCTTCTGTGAATTGTCCATATTGTGTAGGTGAGAGCTAATGTGAACGGGTGCTCAGTGGCTGGTGTGGTCGGTGTGGACCTGGTGGGTCAAAGGGCCTGTCTCCAGCCTGTAGCTCTAAATTAAACTTTGGTAAGAAATTGTAAGTTGTCCCTGGTGTGTAGGACAGTGCTGGTGCTGTATAAAAATATTGCCTTATACATCTCCTTTACACATTCCCCCCCCCCCCCCCTCTCTAGATGCTCCTGCGAGTTGGGGGCTCTGCGTGAGTGGATAATGAGGAGGCCAGAACTGCACACAATGCTCCAAAATGCAGCTTAAACAAAGTCCTGTGAAGCTGCCTCATCTTTTCCTAGCTCTTAAGGGCCTGTCCCGCTGTGCGAGCTAATTCAAGCGTTCTCCCGAGTTTCCCCTGATTTGAACTCGGAGAATTACGGTAATGGCCGCTCGCAGGTACTCGGGGCTCTCATGGACATTTTTCAACATGTTGAAAAATCTTCACGAGTCTTCCCCAGCTTGCCGCGTTTCCCGAGTACCTGCCGTTAGCGTTACGAGCCGCTAAGAGACGTCCCGAGCTCCGACGTACCCGCTACGTACATTCTACGTGCTTACCACGAGTTTGATTTTTTTTTAAACTCGGGAGAGCTCTTGTATTAGCTCGTACAGTGGGACAGGCCCTTTATGCTCAAAATCCCATTCCTCAGCCAATTCCCCACAGCAAGCAAATGATTTCCTCGGTGCACTTTTCCGATTTGCTACCGTTGGTGCTAACTGATTCTCGTTCCACCTTGGTGAAAGTTTTCTTCATGCCTTTTACAATTTGGCCAAAATCCAAATCAATGTCCCATGGCCTTTAAACCACCCAGGAGTGAGAACACCGTCTCTGCTTATTCTCTGCTGGCCGCGTTTGGAGCATTGTGTTCAGTTGTGCTCGCCCTGCTATAGGATGGATGTCACCAAGCTGGGTTTGTGCAGAGAAGATTCACAAGGATGTTGCTCGGACCCGGAGGGCCTGTCCTCTCGGGTGAGGTTGGGCAGCCTGAAACTTTATTCCTTGGAGCGCAGGAGGACGAGGGGTGCTCTAATCGAGCATATGTAAGATCATGAGGGGAATAGATAAGGGGGAGAAGGCGTGTCTTCCACCCAGAGAAGGGGAATCAAGAACCAAAGAACATAGGTTTAAGGTCAGTGGGGAAAGGTTTAATAGGAACCTGCGGGGCAACTTTCTCACGCAAAAGGGTGGATGGAACGAGCTTTTGCATAATGTGGTGGTTCATAGGTTCGTAAGTATTAGAGCAGAATTAGGCCATTCGGCCCATCAAGTCTATTCCGCCATTCAATCATGACTGAACTATCTTTCCCTCTCAACCTCATTCTCCTGCCTTCACCCCATGACCCCTGACACCCGTACTAATCAAGAATCTATCTCTGCCATAAAAGTAACCATTGACGGCCTCCTGTGACAATGAATTCCACAGATTCACCACCCTCTGATTAGAGAAATTCCTCCTCATCTTCTTCCTAAAGGAGCGTCCATTCCTTCTATCCAGAGACGCTGCCTGTCCTGCTGAGTTACTCCAGCATTTTGAGTCTATCTTTTGAAGACTGACTGTTGATGGCAAGAACCGAAATGCCAGTGCTGCTGTCAACTTGCGATTTGATGATGTGGGAATGATATTACTTGTGGGCGGAGCACCAAGGCAAATTCCCTTGTATGTGAATACTTGGCCAATAAACTTACTTACTTAAGGGCCTGCCCCACTTGCATGTGATTGTGTGCATTTGGCGCGACCAAACGGAAGCGGAGTTCACGCGAAGTTCACGCGTGACGTCATTTGCGTCATGCTTACCAATCAGCTGGGCAGGAGGCGGACGGTGTCGGGCGGTGACATCATCATGCAACGCCACGCCAGGCAGTGACGTCATCGCGCAACGCCGCGCGCTAGGCGTACGCCGTGAAGACGCTGCATACGACCGCAATGCGCCTGCGTGCTGACAGGCCGTTGAAGCGCGAAGATTTCGGCCACTGCCAGAATTTCAGAGCCCGCGCGATGTCGGGACCAACCCCGCACAACTCCGCGCTTCTACGTGGGACCGGCCCTGCGCGGCCATACGGTGCCCGTACGCTTCAAGTGACCACGAGGTCGCGTAATTTGTGAGCCAAGGTCGCGTAAGTTAAGGACAGGCTCTTAACTTGCATAAACTCACTTACTGAATTTATCAGACTGAGCTAAATCTTTTCCTATTAAGGGGGTTTAGCCAGCAGATTCTGCCTTAAGCACGGGATCTCACTGTATGATTCATGCTATTTAGTTTCTCGTGGATGATATTACTCTGGAATTAAGCTGTGGAAATGATCAACAGGTGAGATTTATTTTGGGATGCTTCCAACACATAACGGTGCAACGGGACTTATTTACAGGGTCAGAGAGTTAATGATCGAGGGCAGTGGGTCTTTGCCAGGCTTGTAGAGAGATGGTTATGAGGGGGCAATGCCAGGCACTAACGCCCCCGTGAGTGTGAATAGTCATGGGGGATAGTATATGGCCCATGGGCAGCACGGTGGCGCAGCGGTAGAGTCGCTGCCTTGCAGCGGCGGAGACCCAGGTTCGATCCTGACCACGGGTGCTGTCTGTCCGGAGTTTGGACGTTCTCCCCGTGGCCTGCCTGGGTTTTCTCCCACACTCCAGGGACGTACAGATTTGTCGGTTTATTGGCTTGGTGTAAATGGAATTAGTCTCTCCAGTGTGTCGGATAGTATTAGTGTACAGGGATCGCTGGCCGCTGAGGACTCGGTGGGCCGAAGGGCCTGTTTCCGCGCTGTATCTCTAAACTAAACTACTAAACTAAATCCAGGAATGATTCCTGACCTCACAGTCTGTAGACTATCGAGATACAGCGCGGAAACAGGCCCTTCAGCCCACCGAGTTCGCACCGACCAGCGATCCCCGTACACTCATACCATCCTAAAAACTGGGGATAATTTACAATTTTACTGAAGCCATTTAACCTACAACCTGTAGGCCTTTGGAGTGTGGGAGCAAACTGGAGCTGCTGGGGAATATTCTTTCCCGAGGAAGACTGTTGAGGCCAAGTCAATGGATTATTTAAAGGTAGAGATTAACAGATTCTTGATTAACATAGAAAATAGGTGCAGGAGGAGGCCATTCGGCCCTTCGAGCCAGCACCTGCCATTAGTATGGGTGTCAGGGGTTATGGGGAGAAGGCAGGAGAATGGGGTTGAGGGGGAAAGATAGGCCGGCCATGATTGAGGGCGGGGTAGACTGAATGGCCAAATTCTGCTCCGATACCTTACGAAATTGTGAAATCCCGCGTGGTCACTGGGAGAATGTACAAACTTCGTAAGGCATCACCCCTAGTCAGGATCCAACCCAGGTTTCTCCCACTGTGAGGCAGTAATTCTAACGCTGCTGCCCCTGTCTTCCAAGTGAGAGCGACTAACCAAGTCAACTGACATGGAATCATAGAGCCACTCAGCATGGAAACAGGCCCGTCAGCCCAACTTGCCCATACTAACCCAAAATGCCCCATTAACGCTAGTCCCACCGGCCCGCGTTTGGCACACATCCCCCCCAAAAAACATTCCTATCTATGTACATGGCTTTTAAATGCTGTTTGAGTCCCTGCCTCATCTCCCTCCTCTGGCAGCTCGTTCCATACACCCACCACCCTATGTGTGAAAATGTTGTCCCTCGGGTTCTTATTAAATCTTTCCCCCCTCACCTTCAAACTATGTCCTCTGGTTCTCGATTCTCCTACACTGGGTAAAGGACTCTGTGCATTTGCCCTCTCTATTCCCCTCATGGTTTTATGATCGGCATAAGATCGCCCCTCAGTCTCCTGTACTCAAAGGAATAAAGCCCTAGCCAACCCAACCTCTCCCTAAACACTGGCTAGTGGATTCACTGGCTTTAGGCTATCTGGCTTCACTGGCTTTAGGCTGGCTAGTGGAGTCAAGGGATATGGGGAGAAGGCAGGCACGGGTTATTGATTGTGGACGATCAGCCATGATCACAATGAATGGCGGTGCTGGCTCGAAGGGCCGAATGGCCTCCTCCTGCACCTATTTTCTATGTTTCTATATTTCTATGTTTCTATCGCTCAGGCCCTCTTGTCTTGGCAACATCCAGCTAATATCTACGTACATTTTACTACATTTCGTGTTGAAAGAAATATTGAATAAAAGAACATTCACTGTTCATATTTTAATTATGAACTGGTACGGACTGGGCATTTGGTAAGTGGAGAAGCCTAATATTACAAACGGTAAATTATTTAGATGTTTGAGAATTATTGGGTGTTGGAGGGATGTTGCTCATTGCAAGAGAGGTTACAACTCTGAACCTGGGAGCCCTCTCTGTCAGGAAGATAAGGAACACATGCTTGGTGGTTTCGTGTGAACAGAAAGCGCTCTCATTAATATGAATGATTTAGATTTAGGTTTATTAGTGTCATGTGTACTGAGGTTTAGTTTGCGTTCAGTCTGAACAGCTCAGTTAACACCGTATGTAAATACCAATCGTCAAACTCAAGTCCAACGGGTCGAGCAAAAGGGAAGGTACGGCACGCTGTCTCAACTTTGGGCGGCGCAGCGGTAGAGTCGCTGCCGTACAGCGCCGGCGACCCGGGTTCCATCCTGACAACGGGTGCTGTCTGTACGGAGTTTGCACGTTCTCCCCATGACCGCGTGGGTTTTCTCCAGGACGCTCCGGTTTCCTCCCACACTACAAAGACGTGCAGCTTTGCAGGTCAATTGGCTTCGGTAAAGATTGGAGAGTGTCCATTTAAGCAGGCCGTTCGGCCCCACTGAGTGCGTGCCAACCAGCGAAGCCCACACACTGTAACACTATCCTCCACACACTGGGGGCAGTCTGCCATTGTAGCCCACAACCTGTACGTCTTTGGAGTGTGGCACCCGGAGAAAACCCACGCAGGTCACGGGAGGGAACGTGCGAAACTTCTTACGGACAGCACCCGTAGTCAGGATCGAACCCGGGTCCCTGGCGCTGCACCACCGTCCCACCCATCTTAGTTTAGTTTACGGAGGTACAGCGTACCGAGGTACAGTGGAAAAACCTTTAGTTGTGCGCCAACCAGTCTGCAGATAGGCTACACGTGATTACGATCGAGCCGACCACAGTGGGCGGGCAAATCTAACCATAAATATAAAGCAAATTGCAGAAAATAAACTCAACTCTATTCTTTTGGAACATGAGATGGCAGGAGGTCAGCAGCAATGATCCAAGGAGATCCCACAATCAAAATGGAACGTACTCATCAACTTTTTTGCTGATATTGGTGGTGGAGGAAGATCTTGGAAAGCCTTGAGAACCTCATGTTTCGTTACTCCGAGCGAGGGTGGCTCTGCGGCACAGCGGTAGAGTTGCTGCCTCACCGCGCCAGAGATGCGGGTTCAGTCCTGACCACGGGTGCATGTTTGTACGGAGGTTGTACCTTCTCCCCGTGACCTGCGTCAGGTTTTCTCCGAGATCTTCGGTCTCCTCCCAAACTCCAAAGAGGTTTAATGGGCTTCAGTAAAATTGTCCCAAGTGTGTGTAGGATAGTGTTGGTGTGTGGGGATCGCTGGTCAAGTGTACACCATTCAGTCATGGCTGATCTACCTTTCCCTCTCAACCCCATTCTCCTGCCTTCTCCCCGTGAAGCCGCTGTCTAAGATGGAGGAGCGTGATTATCCTTCCGTGGGTCTCACAGCTTTTGCCGGGAGCGTACCAGCAGCCACTGTGGCGCAGCGGAAAGAACCGCTGCATCGCAGCACCCGAACCCCCGGTTCAATCCCGACCTCGGGCGCTGTCTGTGTGGAGTTTGCCCGTTCTCCCTGAGGCCCGTGTGAGTTCCCTCCGGGTGCTCCTGTTTCCTCCCACATCTCAAAGACGTGCGTCTGTAAATTGTCCCCCAGTGAGCAGGGAGTGGATGGGAAAGTGGGATAACATAGAACTAGTGTGAACGGGTGGACGCGGTGGGCCAAAGGGCCTGTATCTGTGCTGTATCTCTAAACCTCCACTGTTCCCATGGCAGCCACAGTCATGCATTCTGGTGTTTGTGTCCTCAACAAACACATTAGGACATATATCCACAGCTCCACAGGGCCCTCGTTCAGTTGCATGTGGAGTATTGCGCGCAGATCTTGTCACCCCCATTGCAGGGAGGATGTGGGGGCTTTGGAGAGGCTGCAGAGGAGGTTTACCAGAACGACGCCTGGATTAGAGGGTTTCAGCTCCGGGGAGAGTCTGTGGAATTCTCTGCCTCAGAGGGCGGTGGAGGCCGGTTCTCTGGATGCTTTCAAGAGAGAGCTGGATGGGGCTCTTAAAAATAGCGGTTATGGGGAGAAGGCAGGAACGGGGTACTGATTGAGGATGATCAGCCATGATCACATTGAATGGCGGTGCTGGCTCGAAGGGCCAAATGGCCTCCTCCCGCACCTATTGTCTACTGTCTATCGTCTATTGAGAGGTTGGTTGGATTGTTTTCTCTGGGACGTCAGAGGTTGAGGGGAGACCAGACATAAGTATATCAAATTATAAAAGGCAGAGATAGGGTAGACAGTCAGACCCTTTTTCCTCAGGGTGGATATTGTCCAATGCTAGAGGGCATAGCTATAAGGTGAGAGGGGGAAAGTTTGATGAGAGATGGGGGGCAGGTTTTTTTACACAGAGGGCGGTGGAGGCAGATACGACGGTGACGTCTAGGATACTTTTAGACATCACTGCACATGGAAGTGCAGGGAATAGAGGGATATGGATCACGTGCAGGGAGAGGAGATCAGGTTAACTTGGCATCATGTTCGACACAGGCATTGTGGGCTGAAGGGCCTGTTCTAATGCTGTGCTGTTCTACGCGAGGCCCTCACTAGGGTCCCCTCGGTACCACGCAGCTCCGCCCCTGCTCCCCGCTCGTCCCAGTCGCAGCAGGGGCAGCGTCCCCCTGGACCTCACCTATCACCCCATCAGCCGTCGCACACAGCACATAACCCCCCGACATTTTCACCACCTCCAACAGAATCCCACCACGGGTCACATCTTCCCATCCGCAGACCCCACCCCCTCTCCGCAGAGACCGTTCCCTCCGCAACACCCTGGTCAGCTCGTCCCTTCCCACCCAAACCACCCCCTCCCCAGGTACCTTCCCCAGCAACCGCGGGAGGTGCAAGACTTGCCCCTACACCTCCACCCCGACAGTCCTTTCAGGTGAGGCAGAGGTTCACTTGCACCTCCTCCAACCTCATCTACTGTATCCGCTGTTCCAGGTGTCGACTCCTGTATATCGGCGAGACCAAGCGCAGGCTCGGCGATCGTTTCGCTGAACACCTCCGCTCAGTCCACGTAAACCTACCTGATCTACCAGTTACCAAACATTTCACGTTTGAGGGGGGATCTCATAGAGACTTACAAAATTCTTAAGGGGTTGGACAGGCTAGATGCAGGAAGATTGTTCCCGATGTTGGGGAAGTCCAGGACAAGGGGTCACAGTTTAAGGATAAGGGGGAAGTCTTTTAGGACCGAGATGAGAAAATCATTTTTCACACAGAGAGTGGTGAATCTGTGGAATTCTCTGCCACAGAAGGTAGTTGAGGCCAGTTCGTTGGCCATATTTAAGAGGGAGTTGGATGTGGCCCTTGTGGCTGAAGGGATCAGGGGGTATGGAGAGAAGGCAGGTACAGGATACTGAGTTGGATGATCAGCCATGATCATATTGAATGGCGGTGCAGGCTCGAAGGGCCGAATGGCCTGCTCCTGCACCTATTTTCTATGTTTCTATTTTTCACAGGACTGGGCTGTCACTGCTCCGTCCAACATTCACACAGCACACAGTCTCACTCTGACATGATATCCATTGACTATTCCCTTTTGGCCATTATTTACTGAGGAAACCAGGTGGTTTATTCGCCTCAGAGCTACTGACGGGATAATCATCTAATCGCAGGCTGCAGATGTTTAAACGGCAAGATCAAAGCACGACTATTACAAACTTCAAATCACCTTCAGAGGTTTGGACTTCCACTGACACAGGCCGTTAACTGCAGTGAGGTATTTCAATCGGCTTTGAACCCATCCTGATGCGTGTCCTGTCATGCTAAAGTTACCACTGAGGCATTAGCAGATACAATCTCAACACCGTAACCAGATCCAGACATCATTTAGTCTCGTAGTGTCTTACAGTGTGGAAACAGGCCCTCCGGCCCAACTTACCCACCCCGACCAACGTGTCCCATCTACACTAGTCCCACCTGCCTGCCTTTGGCCTATATCCCTCTAAACCTGTCCTATCCATGTACCTGTCTAAATGTTCCTTAAACGTTGTGAGAGTCCCAGCCTCAACTACCTCCTCTGGCAGCTCGTTCCACACACCCACCACCCTTTGGGTGAAAATGCAACCCCTCAGATTCCTTTTAAATCCTTTCCCCTTCACCTTGAACCTAAGTCCTCTAGTTCTCGTTTCCCTCACTCTGGGCCAGAGACTCTGTGCATCTGCCCGATCTATTCCCCTCATGATTTTATACACCTCTATAAATCACCCCTCATCCTCCTGTGCTCCAAGGAATAGAGACCCAGCCTACTCAACCTCTCCCTATAGCTCACACCTTCGAGTCCCGGCAACGTCCTTGTATATCTCCTCGGTACCTTTTCCAGCTTGACATCTTCCCCATAACATGATGCCTGCTTCATCTTCTTCTCCTTCTTGCGTATGGCGTGCACAGCCTAAAGTTGTCGGACAACTTGTTCTATTTGATCTTATTCGATTGTGCACGCCGGGTTGATTGCATTCGTCGAAACAGGGCGGACCACGTGAAGGTTGCAATCTCCCACCCCAACACGATGCCCAGAACTCAACACAATACTCTAAATGCGGCCTCACTAACATCTTATACAACTGCAACATGACCGCCCAACTTCTATACTCAATGGGCTGAGTGATGCCTCTTGGAGTGAAACCACTTTCTTTTTTTTTTTTTTTTTTTTAAATATTTTTTTATTGTAGAAACAGTATATACGTGACATTGAGATTTATACCTATTGATTATTAATTAGTACTATTTATGATAATTGTAGTATTATCTGGGATATTCTTCTAATTACCAATAGAAATCCCGCTAATCTACGTAGTACCAATCTTAAAACAAACATTTTTTAAATATTCATAATGTTATCAAAATATTAATAATGTTTGTATTATTGTTAATTTTATATTTCATAGTTCATAACAACAATTAAAGATAGAAACGAACGATATTCTATGATTCCTTGTAATTTAAATGTTCCATTTCCATAAATCATAGTAATATTAATAACTTTCGAGATTGTTTTGAATATTTCATTCCAATATTGTAAAATCTTCGTACAATTAGTAAATGAGTGTGACAGAGTTGCTTCCATGATTTGACATGGTGATACTGTTCTGTACGTTTAAAGGAGCAATACTTTCTTCCCATATTTCTGACTTATTATTTGACTTAGTTCAAGCGCTGTCTATGTATTTCCGATGATGGATATCACTTTCCAACCATTTTTTCTGTAATTCAAGCATTCATCTAAAATTTCACTCTTTCTAAAGTTCTTGTGTATTTGCGGAAATATAGTTTCCTGAGAAGCCCGTAAGTTTGTTGTAATTCTTGAAAATGAAAGAAATGAATTATCCTTATAAAGATCGTATAAAGCTTTATCCATCATTGACGCAATTGTAAGAGCTAGCGGTATAAATTTTAGTTTTAGTGTTTTCTTTATTTGTTTCCAAATACGTATTCCACTTTCTATTATCAGATTTTCACTATAAGTTTTCTTAGGTACATTAATATTAGCAAATATTATAGAGCTAATTTCAAATGGAAAACAGTCTTCTCTTTCCATTTTTAACCAATTTGGTTTATTATCTATTTCTCCTAACCAAAAATTCATATTTCTAATATTAACTGCCCAATAATAGAACATAAAATTTGGTAAAGCCCCTTTATTTTAGCTTTACATAAATGTTTTTTATTTATTCTATGATTTTTGTAGTCCCAAATAAAGTTAGTGACTATTGAGTCTACTTTTTTAAAGAAATTTTTAGAAAGATATATCGGGATTGATTGAACATTGTTATTGCGTTTATTTTACCTAACATTGAGATAGGTAAGCTTTTCCAATATAAGATATTTTTATTTAATTTATTCAATAATAACGTGAAACCACTTTCAACGAACTATGTACCTACACTCATCTTTCCTTTAACATGGTGCCCAGAACTGAACACAATGTTCGAAATACAGCCTCACCAACTGCAACATGGCTTGCCAACGTCTATACTCGATGCCAATGTGCCCTACGCCTTTTGAACGACCCCCTATCTACCTATGCTGCCAATCTCAACAAACCATGTACCTGCACTCATCTTTCCTACAACATGGTGTCCAGAACAATACTCTAAACGCGGCCTCACCAACGTTAGTTTAAATATATTAATAAATTAGCATCATTGCTCGGGGACAAACCAGCGGCCATGTTGGAAGGACAATATTCTTGGAGAGCAACAATGAGCAAACTATGGGATCAGCTCCTTGAACCGGTAGTTTTAAAATCCCATTATGACCGAGGATTGATGACTATCACCTCATCACTAGGAACTTTGTGGAGTAATAATTTTGCAGTCCCATATCAGAAACTCTGTAGCCTCCATAAATCATAAATATTTGTGGGTCGTTCCAATTGATTCCAAGGATCAGTTGAACTGTCCGCATCTGTGTGTAAAGCCAGAGTCATTCAGCAGGGGAACAGGACCTTCGGCCCAACTTGTCCATGCTACCAAGATGCCCCATCTAACCTAGTCACCTGACCAAGTGTCTTTTAATTGCTGTCATAGTAGACAATAGACAATAGGTGCAGGAGGAGGCCATTCGGCCCTTCGAGCCAGCACCGCCATTCAATGTGATCATGGCTGATCATCCACAATCAGTACCCCGTTCCTGCCTTCTCCCCATATCCCCTGACTTTAAGAGCCCTATCTAGCTCTCTCTTGAAAGTATCCAGAGAACCGGCCTCTGATGCAGAGAATTCCACAGACTCACCACTCTCTGTGTGAAAAAGTGTTTCCTCATCTCCGTTCTAAATGGCTTACCCCTTATTCTTAAACTGTGGCCCCTGGTTCTGGACTCCCCCAACATCGGGAACATGTTTCCTGCCTCTAGCGTGTCCAAACCCTTAATAATCTTGTATGTTTCAATAAGATATCCTCTCATCCTTCTAAACTCCAGAGCACCTGCCTCAACTACCTCCTTGGGCAGTTTGTTCCATGTACCGACCACCCCCTGTGTGAAAACGTTGCCCTTAAGGTTCCTATTAAATATTTCCCCTTTCTAAGTTAGTCCCATATGTTTGTGTTTGGCCCATATTCCCATAAACTGTATATATATATATGTGTGTGGGATTATATGTTTATATATATACGTGTGTATATGTGTGTGTGTGTGTGTGTGTGTGTATATATATGTATATAACGTTGAACTTTTAAAATCTTTTATTATATTGTTTACAGAGTACTATGTTTGCATATTCTGTTGTGCCCCCGACCAGAATTTCATTGTTCAGTTTCGGGACATATGACAATAAAACACTTGATTCTGGGATACAGCACGGAAACAGGCTTTTCGGCCCACCAAGTCCACACTGCCCACCCATCACATAATCACATCGATCACCAAGAGTTCAATGGGTGAAGGATACTTCTCAAGACTTTTCACACTTTCTGGTAACTGTCACCTTCTCTGGGGCAAATCGGGAGGGGCAATAAATGGTGTCATCTCTAACAATATTCATGCACTACAAGTAAACCAGAGAGAGCCTTTCCACAGCCCTGTCTGTTTCTTCAGCTCTTGTCGGCACCGTCATCCTGTGGGCTTTCTCCCGCCACCACCTCTCTCCAGCTTTCTCCCGCCTACTACAATCAGTCTGAAGAAGGGTCCCGACCCGGAACATCGCCTCTCCATGCCCTCCAGAGATCCCGCCTGACAGATTGATTTACTCCAGCACTTTGTGCCTTTTCTTGTAAACCAGCATCTCCAGTTCCTTGTGTCTACACTTTCCTTTTGTCCTGCTCCAGTCAACCCTTCTTCTCATTTATCCCACCCAACTGAAGGTCCCGAAACCTGAAAGCAGACACCACCAGACTAAGCTTCTTCTTCCCCTAGGAAGCGTTCCATAAGCGAGGGCTCTGTCCCATTCACCTCTACCCCATGGCGACAATGAACTTTGTCTCTGGAACGGGAGCGCTACAATGCTGAGAACTATATTCCGCACTCTGTATCTCCCCCCCTGCTCTACCTGTTGTACTGGAGTTTGAGCTGATGGCATTTATGTACGGTATTATCTGATCTGCTTGGCTTGCATGCAACACAAAGTTTTTCACTGGACCTCAGTACATTTGACAACGGTAAACCTAAATTGTTCAACTAAGGTGGCACAGCGGCGCAGCGGGTAGAGTTGCTGCCTCACCGTACCGGAGTCCTGGGTTCGATCCTGACCTCGGGTGCTGTCTCTGTGCAGGTTGTACATTCTCCCTGTGACCACATGGGTTTCCTCCAAATGCTCCAGCTTGCTCCCACATGTTTGGGTTTGTAGGGTAGCTGGCCTCTGCAAATTGTCCTGTCCCTCGTGTATAAGGAGGGGATGAGAAAGTGGGATAACGTAGAACATGGAAAGCATTTTATCGGGATGCGTCGCAGCATGGTTTGGGAACAGCTCTATCCAAGAACGCTAGACATTGCTGAGAATTGTGCAGCCCAGACCCGCCCATCACGGAAACCAACCTTCCTTCCATTGACTCCATCTACACTTCACACTACCTTGCAAGGCCAGCCGCATTAATCAAGGATTAGTTACAGTGTTAACGAAGAAACTGCAGATGCTGGAGAATCGAGGGTTACACAAAATGCTGGAGAAACTCAGCGGGTGCAGCAGCATCTAAGGAGCGAAGGAGATAGGCGACTTTTCGGGTCGAGACCCTTCTTCAGAAGGATTAGTTACACCCCGGCCACTCCCTCTTCTCCCCTCTCCCATCAGGCAAGAGGTACAGAAGTGTGAAAACGCACACCTCCAGATTCAGGGTCAGTTTCTTCCCAGCTGTTATCAGGCAACTGAACCATCCTGTCACCAACTAGAGAGCGGTCCTGAATTGGAGACCCTCAGACTCTCTTTAATCGGACTTTACTGAACTATATCTCGCACTGAACTCCCTTTATCTTGTGTTTGTACACTGGGTATTTTCTTTGTAATCATATATAGCCTTTCCGCTGACTGGTTAGCACGCAACAAAAAGCTTTTCACTGCACCTCGGTGCACGTGACAATAGACTAAACTAGTGTGAACGGGAGATTGATATTCGGCAAGGGCTCGGTGGGCCGAAGGATCTGTTTTTGTGCTGTCTCTCTAAACTAAATTTGAAGAAGGATCGCGACCTGAAACATCGCCCATCCATTTTCTCCAGAGGCGCTGTCTGACCCGCTGAGTTACTCCAGCTTTTTGTGTCCATCTGCAGTTCCTTCCAACTCCCATGGAGTGTGCTCCCCTTTACATTGTTATTGCCGTTGCATCTTGCTAGCGATTCTTGCCATTGAGGGAGTGCAGCGTAGGTTCACCAGGTTAATTCCCTGGGTAGGCTGGGCTGAAGCATGATGAAAGAATGGGTCGACTGGGCTTGTAGTCACGGGAATTTAGAAGGGTGAGAGGGGATCTTATAGAAACATATAACATTCTTAAGGGATTGGACAGGCTAGATGCAGGGAAAATGTTCCCGATGTTGGGGGAGTCCAGAAATAGGGGTCACAGTTTAAGACTAAGGGGGAGGCCATTTAGAACTGAGATGAGGAAAAACGTTTTCACCCAGAGAGTTGTGCATCTGTGGAATTCTCTGCCGCAGAAGGCAGTGGAGGTCAATTCACTGGATGTTTTCAAGAGATAGTTAGATTTAGCTCTTAGGACTAACGGAATCAAGGGATGTGGGGATAAAGCAGGAGCGGGCTACTGATTTTGGATGATCATCCACGATCATATTGAATGGCGGTGCTGGCTCGAAGGGCCGAATGGCACTTATTTTCTATTGCGTCGTACATGACACACTGATCTCCCAGCCGACAGACATCCCGACGCTGCGTAACATGAAGATTCCTTGTAAGCCCTCGACTCCCAGCACTGGCCTTGTCTCAGCAACTCACAATGACAGGTGATGCCACACCATCCACACGCAGCTCGAGAAGGGGCCATGCTCTTCTCACAGCTGTCAGGTTCATCTTTTGCAAACCACGAAATGTACCGCTCTTGTACGACCCCACCTTAAATCACGCCGTGGAAACCAGCGCTCACTGACAACCCGACAACAAGACTACATTTGGCTGGTTAGCTTTGACAGGCAACTGTAAAAGGGCGCCAGGCAGATGATGAGGAGATAGATATTGCTTCTCCCTCTAGGCAGAAGCCACTTGATGTTGCTGGGAGCACAAATGGCAGCAATCCCACTCTGCGAGCGCTGTCTACACCATAAAGGGAGAATCATCTGTTCTGCGTTAAATCAGTATGGTCTGCCCTTTACTCCTGGTTTCCAGATATTAAAAAGATCATCATAATGTCTGGCCAGCTTCATAATTCACTTACCCTCCGATGATTAAAATGAAATTGCAAAACAGACAATATTGGTTTAAAGTGAGGGGGGGAGGGGGAGTTTTGAAAGGAACCAGAGTGATAACTTTTTAGTTTAGTTTAGTTTAGTTTAGAGATACAGCGTGGAAACAGGCCCTTCGGCCCACCTAGCCCGTGCCGACCAGCCATCACCCTGTACACTGGTACCTTCCTATGTACGAGGGACAATTTTACAATTTTTACCGAAGCCAATTAACCTACAGGCCTGCACGTCTTTGGAGTGTGGGAGGAAACCGGAGCACCCGGAGAAAACCCACGCGGGTCACGGGGGGGACGGACAAACACCGTACAGGCAGCACGCTCGGTCAGGATGGAACCCGGGTCTCTGGCGCTGTGAGGCAGCAACTCTACCGCTGCGCCACCGTGCCGCTCAGCACTTTGTTTTCACACAAAGTGTGGCGGGTGATTGGGTAAACGCGCAGAGTCTTTTACCCAAAGTAGGGGAATCGAGAACCAGAGGGTATAGGTTAAAGGTGAGGAAGGAAAGATTTAATAGGAACCTGAAGGATAACCTTTTTCACACTAAATGTAGTGGGTGTATGGAACGAGCTGCCAGAGTTCAGGCAGGTACGATCGCAACCTTTAAGAAACATTTAGACATGTACATGGATAGGACAGGTTTGGAGGGATGTGGGCCAAACGCAGGCAGGCGGGTCTAGTGTAGATGGGACATGTTGGTGTGGGCAAGTTGGGCCGTAGGCCCTGTTTCCACACTGTATCACTCTATGACTAAATACAAAGACAGATCTCGTAGTTGATGAACCAGTCCATCCTTAGTGCAATCAATATCAGGGCAGTACGGTGGCAAAGCGGTAATGTCGCTGCCTCACAGCGCCAGGTTCGACTACAGGTGCTGTCTGGACGGAGTTTGCATGTTCTCCCCGTGACCTGCGTGGGTTTTCTCCGGGATCTCCGGATTCCTCCCACACTCCAAGGACATCCCTTATCATGTGTCTATACACTGTAAATGGATCGATTGTAATCATGTATTGTCTGTCCGCTCGGTACACGTGACAACTGTACCTCGGTACACGTGACAAGAAACTAAACCGAACTGGACGTACAGGTTTGTAGGTTAATTGGCTTGGAATATTTGTAAATTGTCCCTAGTGTGTGGGGATTGTTGGTAGGTACAGACTCGTTGGGGCAAAGAGCCTGTTTCTGCGTTGTATCTCTGAACTAAACTAAAGATTAGTTTAGTTCAGAGATACAGTTCGGATTAATAGCAGCTAATCCAGTAAACCTTCGTTATAACGGACCATGGAGGGGTCTATTATAGTCGATTGTCTGCTCTATCCAAGTGAGGTATTATCATTGTATAAGCAGCAGGAACAAGTAACTGCAGATGCTGGTTAGTGCACAAAAGGACACAGAGTGCTGGAGTAACTGAGCGGGTCAGGTCTGGAGAAGCTGGATAGATGGCGTTTCGGGTCGAGACCCTTCCTCAGGCCCTCGGTCTGGAGCAGGGCCTGGAATCCGGGTGCGTTGACGGCCCCGGCCTGCTGGAGAGGGGTGGATGGGCGGAGTGACGGTCGGGGCCCGTGTGCGGGTAGGGATGGGCAGAGTTGGCCTGGCACGGCCTGGCATTGGCCGAGGGAGCTGTGTGGGCCGGCGGTGGCAGCATTGGGTCCGGCATGAACCGGGGCCAGCGCGGGCACCAGTCGGTCTGCTCCAACCAAAATCCGTTATAAAGAGGTCCGTTAAAACGAGGGTTTACTGTATTTTACCGAAGCAGACTGCGTTCAAGTCAATAAACTGTTGCATAAGAGATATTCTCTTCATTCATTCATCCAGAGGGCAAGAGTTAACCACACTGGTGGGTCTAGAGTCACGTTCTATAAGGAGGGGAGATATCCTCCCCCTCACAGCACCAGGGCCCTGGGGTTGATTGACCTCGGGGTGCTGTCTGTGTGGAGTTTGCACAGCCCATTGTGGGCCGAAGGGCCTTTTACTGTTCTGTATTCTTCTATAGACCCAATTAGCTGGAGTAACTTCAGACTGAAGACGGGTCTCGACCCGAAACGTCACCCATTCCTTCTCTCCAGAGATGCTGCCGGCCCCGCTGGGTTACTCCAGCTTTTTGTGTTCATCATCGGTTTAAACCAGCACCTGCAGTTCCTTCCTGCACAGTACTCTTCTATGTTCTATATTGGGAGGAGACTTTCAACTGAGTTTGAGTTTAGTTCATTGTCACGTGTACTGAGGTACAATGAAAAGGCTTTTGTTGCGTGCTAACCGGTCAGCGGAACGACTATTCATGAGTTCAATCGAGCCATCCACAGTGTCCGGAAACATGATAAAGGGATTAACGCGAATAATGGTTAATGCAAGGAAAAGTCCAGTGAAGGCCCATCAAAGACAGTCCGAGGGTCTCCAATGAGGTAGATGGTAGCTCAGGCCCGCTCGCTAGTTGATACTACGATGATTCAGTCGCCTGATAACAACTGGGAGGAAACTGTCCCTGAATCTGGAGGTGTGCGTTTTCACACTTCTGCACCTCTTGCCCGATGGGTGAGTGTACCTCCGTACACACATGACAATAATGAACTTAAATGTAAATAACATACTTCTCAAACAAAGATGAAGGAAGGTCACCTATTTCCTTCGCTCCATAGATGCTGCCTCACCCGCTGAGTTTCTCCAGAATTTTTATCTACCTTCTCAAACTAAAATGTAATTTTACCTCAGGGCAAATAGTTTTGATCAAAGATAGTCCGAGGGTCTCCAGTGAGGTAGATAGTAGCTCAGGCGCGCTCTCTGCTTTCACGACCATCCTCTACACTGCCTCCAGCCAGAATGTCGATATGGTCTTCGAGATGCAGTCTGACCCCAATATGCATCTCTTCCTCTGGTTTATCCCGACCGCTATTCAATAGCTGGTTCAGCATCATTTACTGCTGCCCCACACTCTAGACACCATCAAAGAGTTTCCCCTGAAGCCACTGACCAGATCATGGAGTTATAAAGTTATACAAAGTGGAAACAGGCACACACTGACCAAGATGCCTCATCTACGCTTGTCCCACCTGACTGAGTTTGCCTCATATCTCCTCTTAACCTGCCCGATCCATGCACCCGTCCAAATGCTTCCAATGTTGCGATAGTCCCTGCCTCAATTCCCTCTTCCGGCAGCTCGTTCCATACACCCACCACCCTTTGTGTAAAAAAGTTGCGGCTCAGGTTCCTAGTTTTGCTTCAGATTCCAGCATCTGTAGTAACTTGCTGAAGTGTAGGAATAAACGGGTCTCTGTCAGAATGGCAGGCAGTGGCGAGTGGAGTGCCGCAAGGCTCGGTGCTGGGGCCGCAACTGTTTACAATATATATTAATGATTTAGATTATGGAATTAAAAGTAACACTAGCAAATTTGCAGTTGACACAAAGCTGGGTGGAAAGAGGATCCTATGAGGCTGCAGGGTGACTTGGACAGGTTGAGTGAGTGGGCAGATGCAGTATAATGTAGATAAATGTGAGGTTATCCACTTTGGCGGCAAGAACAAGGAGGCAGATTATTATCTCAATGGTGTCAGATTAGGAAAAAGGGAAGTGCAACGAGACCTGGGTGTCCTTGTACACCAGTCACTGAAAGTAAACATGCAGGTACAGCAGGCAGTGAAGAAAGCTAATGGCCTTCATAACGAGAGGATTTGAGTATAAGAGTAAAGAGGTCCTTCTGCAGTTGTACAGGGCCCTGGTGAGACCGCGTCTGGAGTATCGTGTGCAGTTTTGGTCTCCTAATTTGAGGAAGGACATCCTTGCTATTGAGGGAGTGCAGCGTAGGTTCACGAGGTTAATCCCTGGGATGGCGGGACTGTCATATGAGGAAAGATTGGAAAGACTGGGCCTGTATTCACTGGAATTTAGAAGGATGAGAGGGAATATCTTCCAGAAACGTATAACATTATGAAAGGACTGGATAGCTAGATGCAGGAAAAATGTTCCCAATGTTGGGGGAGTCCAGAACCAGGGGCCACAGTCTAAGAATAAAGGGGAGCCAGGTTAAAACTGAGATGAGGAAAAACTTTTTCACCCAGAGAGTTGTGAATTTGTGGAATTCTCTGCCACAGAGGGCAGTAGAGGCCATTTCATGAATTTAAAAGAGAGTTTGATAGAGCTCCAGGGGCTGGTGGAATCAGGGTATATGGGGAGAAGGCAGGAACGGGATACTGATTGTGGATGATCAGCCATGATCACAATGAATGGTGGTGCCTGTTAGAAGGGCCAAATGGCCTCCTCCTGCACCTATTTTCTATGTTACTATGGCTAATTTCCCTCACTTCCAATTTCTACCCCATCCCCCAACCGGAGAAGGGTCCTGACCCGAAACGTCACCTATCCATGTTCTCCAGAGCTGCTGCCTGACCCGCTGAGTGACTCCCGCATTTTGCGTCTATCTTTGGTACAAACCAGCAGCAAATCTGCCGTCCTTTTTTCATTCCACAACTCCTGGAGCTGTTGGAGCTGCAAATTGAGATTTCTATCAGCAAATCGCACCTTTCTAGTCCCCGAGACACCAGCCCCGATAAAAAAACAGTTTCAGCGCAGAATTAGATTGATATATTGACTGCAGCAACAAACGTTGCAATCAGTCCGTTTTAAATCTGCCAGGCTGGCTGGCTCTGGCTCCGTCATCCGCCTGAACCTTCCTTTCATGCAACGGGAGACTAATACGGTCAAGGCAAAATCATTTGGGAAATAATTTGAAGAAGGTGACTTTGTCCTTCATTACGTCATGCTTGTCGTGTGGGGAGGAACTGCAGATGCTGGCTCACACTGAAGATGGACACAAAGTGCGGGAGTAACTCAGCGGGACAGGCAGCATCTCTGGGGAGAAGGAATGGGTGACGTTTCGTTCCCTCTCCCCCTGACTCTCAGTCTGAAGAAGGGTCTCGACTCCTACTCCTTTTCTCCAGACCTCCTGCCTGACCGGCAGTTAGTCCAGCGTTTCGTATCTAACTTGTTGTTCTTCTAGCTCTGAGCGGCCAAGTCTGAGAAGTCAGGTCTGGGGTTTATCCGTTGCCGGGTGAGGGTGGGGTTTAGTTTAGTTTAGAGATACAGCACGGAAACAGGCCCTTCGGCCCACCGAGTCTGCGCCCACCAGCGACCACCCCGTACACTGGCACTATCCCACACACTAGGGACAGTTTTACAATTTCACCAAAGCCAATTAAACTACAAACCTGCACGTCTTTGGAGTGTGGGAGGAAACCGGAGCACCCGGAGAAAACCCACGCGGGTCATGGGGGGAACGTACAAACTCCACATAGACAGCACCCGTCGTCAGGATCGAAGCCGGGTCTCTGGCGCTCTGAGGCAGCAACTCTACCACTGCGCTGGCCTATACATGGGCTTATGTGTAGTAATAGTTTTACTGAACTGCAGGCAAAAAGGGCTTTCACTGTACCTCACTGTACATGTGACAATTAAAGTTCCAACGAACCACTATATCCACCAGTGAGGTCCCCTCAGCTAACTCCCGATATATTCATCACGGTACAAATAAGAGTATTCCGCTTGGGGAGTCTGCATCGTCTGGGCTTGAACATTGAATTTTCTCAATTCTGTTAACCCTTGCTGCCTCCTCCCCTTCCCACCTCTCCCTCAGCCCTGGGGCCCTGGCATTCCCTCTCTCTCTCTATCTCTCCCTCCCCCACCCCAGTCGCACCAGCTTCTCATTTTCACACCACAAACAGCTTACAATGGCTTGTCCCTTTATCATCGATACTTTTTTGCATATCTTTCATTCATTGTTCTTTATCTCTCCACATCACCGTCTATATCTCTCGTTTCCCTGATCCCTGACCAGTCTGAAGAAGGGTCTCGACCCGAAACGTCGCCTATCTCCTTCGCTCCTTAGATGCTGCTGCACCCGCTGAGTTTCTCCAGCTTTTTGTGTACCCTCGATTCTCCAGCATCTGCAGTTCCTTCTTTAACACAAATAAGAGTAATGTTGCTCAGACCCCCATGTGGTAGGTGCACCTTCAACACTCCTTACTAAAGTTGAGTTTTAGTTTATTGTCACGTGTACCGAGGTACAGTGAAAAGCTTTTGTTGCGTGCTAACCAGTCAGCGGGAAGGCAATAGATGATTACAATCGAGCTGTCCACAGAGTTTGCTCCCTCCCAACAGTTTAATTACAACGACAAAGGTGACTATAGGTCACTTTCACATCAGTGTATGGAACGAGCTGCCGGAGGAGGTAGTCGAGGCAGGGACTATCACACAGTTTGGTTTAGTTTAGTTTAGAGATACAGCGCGGAAACAGACCCTTCGGCCCACCGGGTCCGCGCCGACCAGCGATCCCCACACGCTAACACGATCCAACGTCCGCCAGGGGCAATTTTTACCTGCAAACCTGCGCGTCTTTGGAGCGTGGGAGGAAACCGAAGATCTCGGAGAAAACCCACGCAGGTCACAGGGAGAAGGTGCAAACTCCGTACGGACAGCACCCGTAGTCGGGATTGAACCCGGGTCTCCGGCGCTGCATTCGCTGTGAGGCAGCAGCTCTACCGCTGCGCCACCGTGACCGCCCTGGTTGTTGTAATTATAGGCTTCAGGAAGTAGCCCACAAATCCGGAACACCAGAGGTTGCAGGGACTCCTTATGCAATCAGGAGAGCCTTAGACAGGGTAGGACATTCAGAATCTTTTTCCCCAGGTGGACATAAAATGCTTGGGGTAATTCAGCTGGAGAGAAGGAAAGCATGACTTTTGGGGTCGGGACTCTGAAGATGGATCTCCACCCAAAACGCCACACCTTCCTTCTATCCAGAGATGCTGCCTGTCCCACTGAGTTACTCCAGCATTTTGTGTCTATCCTCCGTTTAAACCAGCATCTGCAGTTCCTTCCTACAACCTTTCCCCCCCCGGGATGGAAATATCAAATACCAGAGGGCATAGCTTTAGAGTGGGAGGTGCAAAGTTAAAAGAAGATATAGAGTCATAGGGTCCTTGGGCCTTACCTGCCCACACCGACCAATGTGCCCCATCCACACAAGTCCCACCTGCCTGCATTTGGCCCATATCCCTCTAGACCGGTCCTATTCATGTACCTACCCATACGTTGCTATAGTACCTGCCTCGAGTACCTCCTCCGGCAGCTCGTTCCATACACCTATATATGCTTCATATGTGGGGGTCAAGCTTTTTTACAAGGAGGTGGTGAGCGCCTGGAACGTGTTGCCGGGGAGGGGTGGTGGAGGCAGATACCACAGAGGCGTTTAAGGGACCTTTGGATGGGCACATGGATACGCAGGGAGTGGAGGGATGTGGATCGTGTGCGGATAAGAGTTGGTCTTGGCATCATGTACGCCACAGACAGTGTGGGCTGAAGGGCCTCTTCCTGTACTGTAGTTCTACGTTCTAAATCATCTCTTTGATGGACTTTGGGAATAAGGAGGAAGATAAAATCCTTTGGTCACATTGTTCACTTAAGTCGGAAAGCTTGGCGGGGCTTTTTCTGCAGTTCATCAATACAGACTAGATTAGCTTCTCCTTACAAGAATATTATTATTAGAAACAGTGTTCAGTGAACTCATTTCCAGCATTCTTTGCATTATTTGTAATGGGTTTTGTGAAGTTTTTTTTTTCACCAAGAGTACCAGACTTCCATTTTTAGCCTTGGGCTCAATTTTTAAATTACGCCGGAAGTGCCCGCGCAGGCTGAGATTCTCGGAGTGAGAGAGCGCGCGAGAGAGAGAGAGAGGGCAACATTCAGGCGTACGACCTGGGTCTGACATGACATGCAGCTGGTCTCATGTATTTTCTGAGACTATGTTATGACTGATCACTGCACGGAAAGGCATCCATTCCAAGATACCTTTCAACATGACTGGCGGACCAACGCCCCATATTCCACTGGGGCAGCTTACAAGGGGCGGCAAGGTGGCACAGAGGGGCGGCAAGGTGGCGCAGCGGTAGAGTTGCGGACCCACAGCGCCAAGGATCCTGACTACGGGTGCTTGAAAAGTTCTCCCTGTGACCGTGTGGGTTTTCTCCGGGCGTTCCGGAGAACGTAGAGGTTTGTAAGTTAATTGGCTTGGTGTCATTTTGAATTGTCCCTAGTGTGTGTAAGGGAGTGTTGGTGTGTGGGGATCGCTGGTCGGCATGGACTTGGCGGGCCGAAGGGCCTGTTGTCGCTCTACCTCTGAACTCTAAACAACCCTGCGATGTGCGCGTGGAATTCTCCAATTTTAGGTAACCTCTAACTAACGAACCCCCTCTTTTCTCCCCCTTCCCTCTCCTGTGCTCCACCTTGGGGGGTGGGGGGTCCATTGGCAGATGGGTGGACAAAGGCCAGAGATGAGAAGGAGACAAAAGGGTGTGAAATAAGAGAAGAGACTGCAACTTGTGAAGCTGGTGGAAGATGCTTCATCAGTTCGTTACTGGGTCAGTTGTAGAGTTGAACGAAATAAAATTTACCAGATTTGAATAATCAGGTTCACAAATCACTTTGAAACCACAAGGTGTTGGATCACATCATTAGGTCGTTGAGGCAGCGACTATCCCAATGTTAGGCAGTTAGACAGGTACATGGATCGGACAGGTTTGGAGTGATATGGGGCAAACGTGGGCAGCTGGGACTAGTGTAGCTGGGGCATGTTGGCCGGTGTGGACAGGTTGGGCCAACGGGCCTGTTTCCAGGCTGTATGACTCTATGAATCTATGAAAGTACCTCAATTGTCTTCACATTGTGCATTGCCCGTGGAGCGGTAGTTATTGTAACAGATAAGGGCCCTGTTTACTTTAGTTTACAGAAACAGAGCGGAAACAGGGCCTTCGGCCTACCGTGTCCACGCCGACCAGCGATCTCCACACACTAGTACCGTCCAACAACAGACAATAGACAACAGGTGCCGGAGTAGGCCATTCGGCCCTACGAGCCAGGACAGCCATTCAACGTGACCCTGGCTGATCATCCCCAATCAGTACAAACTCTAGGGGCGATTTACAATCTCTACCAAAGCCAATTAAGCTACAAACCTGTATGACGTTGGAGTGTGGGAGGAAAGTGGAGCAGCTGGGGAAAACCCAGGCAGGTCACGGGGAGAACGTGCAAACTCCATACTGACAGAACCCATAGTTGGGATGGAACCCGGTCTCTGCCACCGTGAGGCAGCGACTCTACCGTGCGCCAGCGTGCCGACCCTTTTGTTTTCATACTGTTGACATCAACTCAATTTCGTTACACGACTAATAATGCAGAGGGTGCTGCGTCTTTCCTGCTTGCTCAAGGACAAAAGTGTACCTGCTTTTCATTAAACATCTCTGCCTCATACATATTGGGAGGCGGGAAGACATTAAGTGAGATAACATTGACTCATCAGTCTCGGAAGTGGCTGCTGTGTCAGCCCAGGCCCCCAGAGCTGGTGTCAGACTCCGGTCTACTCACTCCGCTCACTATGGGTTCTGTCTGTGTTTTTAGCTGTTTCATTTCTGCTTCCCTAATGGCATCAGGGAGAGTCCTGGCCACTGCAATCCGTGGGTGCCCTAGTATCAAGTTTAGAGAGAAACGGGGAACTGCTGATGCCGGTTTACCACAAAAAGGCACAAAGTGCTGGAGTAACTCTAGAAAAAAGACACCAAGAGCTGAGTAACTCAACAGTTTCTTTACGAAGGAACTGCAGATGCTGGGAAAAATCAAAGGTAGACAAAAATGCTGGAGAAACTCAGCGGGTGAGGCAGCATCTATGGAGCGAAGGAATAGGCGACGTTTCGGGTCGAGACCCTTCTTCAGACTCAACTGGTCAGGCAGCATCTCTGGTTTTCAAACAGAAAGACACAAAGTGCTGGAGTAACTCAGCAGGTCAGGCAGCATCTCTGGTACAACGAAAGGGCCCAACGTGCTGGTGTCACTCTGCAAAAGAGAGATGTGTGGATGTCCAGTGATTTTAGTTTTGATATATACAGCGTGGAGACAGGCCCTTCGGCCCACCTTGTCCGCGCCGACCATCGATCACCCGTTCACACTAGTTCCATGTCACCCACTCCTTCCACACTCGAGGCCAATTAACCTGCAAACCCGCACGTCGCAGGGATGTGGGAGGAAGGTGGAGCACCCGGAGGAAACCCACGCGGTCACAAAGAGAACGTGCAAACTCCACACAGTCAAACAGCACCTGAGGTCAGGATTGAACCCGGATCCCTGGCGCTGCGAGGCGGCGGCTCCTCCCGCTGCGCCACCGTGCCGCATGTCTCTGATGCTCACACTTGTTCTTCTTGGTACAAGGAGTATCGGAGGTGAAGCAGCTGCAGCTCAATTATCAGGCCGTAGCAATTATTGTGTTATACATATATTTTACACACCTTGCCCTTCCTTATCTCCGTGTCTCACTCTCCCCTCAGTCTGAAGAGGGGTCTCGACCCGAAACGTCACCTTTCTATCCAAAGATGTTGCCTGTCCCGCTGAGTTACTCCAGCATTTTGTGTCTAACTTCAGTGTAAACCAGCATCTGTAGTTCACTTGTACATCTGTACATCTATCTATCTATCTATCTATCTATCTATCTATCTATCTATCTATCTATCTATCTATCTATCTGTCTGTCTGTCTATCTATCTGTCTGTCTGTCTGTCTGTCTGTCTGTCTGTCTGTGCATTTGTATATGCATGTGTGTGTATATGTGTGTATATGTATGTGTGTGTGTGTGTGTGTGTGCGTATATGTATATATATGTGTGTGTGTATCAGTGGGTGTGTGTGTGTGTGTATATGTGGTATATGTATGTGTGTGTGTATATATGTGTGTATATGTGTGTGTGTGTCTATATGTGTGTATGTATGTGTGTGTCTGTGTGTGTGTATATATATATATGTATATGTGTGTGTGTGTGTGTGTGTATATGTGTGTGTGTGTGTGTGTGTGTGTGTGTGTATATATATATATATATATATATATATGTGTGTGTGTGTGTGTCTCTGTGTGTATATATATATATATATGTGTGTGTGTGTGTATACTGTATAACATAGTTACTGAGTGTAAGCCTCGTTGTCACATTTCCCAGCCAACAATGATCTATTCCACATTTTCCTTGAACTTCATCCCCATTGATCTGTGTTTTCACACCTTACCCTTCCATATCTCTATGTCTCCCTCTCCCCTAACTCTCAGTCTCGACCTGAAACGTCGCCCATTCCTTCCCTCCAGAGTTGCTGCCCGTTGCTCCTGCATTTTGTGTCCATCTTCATAATGATGAAGCATGAGTAACCCTTTATGATGCCTCACAAATACATCTCCAGCTTCCCAACAGACGAACTGTTTGACCTCTGGAGGCTGCTGTTATATAGGCAAACACAGCTGCCAGTTTGCAAACAGTGGAAACTAACTAAACAATTAATATTCTTTTGGTGGTGTTCGCTGAAGACGGAATGTTGACTAGCAGGACTTACAACTCATCTTGAACTAGCACAGGGGATAATTTAGTGATCATGTAAGCACCTGCATTAGGTACCAGCTGCTTAGTTTAACCCCCGCCAACCTCATCTACTGTATCTGTTGTTTCTTATACATTGGTGGGACCTAACGTAGACTGGGCGATCGTTTCGCTGAACACCTCCGCTCAGTGCGCCTGGGCTTACCCGATCTACCGGTTGCCAAACACTTTAACTCCCCATCCCACACTGACCATTCTGTCCTGGGCCTCCTCCACTGCCAGAGTGAGGCCACACACAAATTGGAGGAGCAGCACCTCATATTTCACTTGGGCAGTTTACAACCCAGCCGTATGATTATTGATTTCTCTAACTCCAAGTAAAGCCCCCGTCCCACGATGCGAGTTTACCCAAGAGCTCTCCCGAGTTTAAAAAAAATCAAACTCGTGGTAAGCACGTAGAATGTACGTAGCGGGTACGTCGGAGCTCGGGGACGTCTCGTAGCGGCTCGTAACGCGAACCGCAGGTACTCGGGAAACGCGGTAAGTTCGTGAAACTCGTGAAGTTTTTTCAACAGTGTGAAAAATTTCCAAGAGTAAAAAAAAAACTCATGATGAAGTATCACGAGTTTGATTTTTTTTTTAAACTCGGGAGAGCTCTGGGGTAAACTTGCATCGTGGGACAGGCCCTTTACCCTTGCACCCCCTCTCTCTCCGTCCCTCCCCCACCTTCGTCACGTTACTAGGTTCATCTTTGATGCGGCAGAGTGGCGCAGCGGTAGAGTTGCTGCCTTACAGCACCAGAGACCCGGGTTCGATCCTGACCTCGGGTGCTGTCTGTACACAGTTTGTATATTCTCCCTCTGACCTGCGCGGGTTTTCTCCGGGTGCACCGGCTCGCTACCATATCCCTAGGACGTGCGGGCTTGTAGGTTAATCAGCCCTCTGTAAATTGTCCCTAGAGTGCAACGAGTCGACGATGAAGTGAGATAACATCAATCTAGCCCAAGACGTACGCGTTTGTAGGTTAATTGACTTTGGTAAATTGTAAATTATCCCTAGTGTGTAGGGTAGTGATCGCTGGTTGGCACTGACTCGGACGGCCGGAGGGCCTGTTTCCGTATGTCTAAACTAAAACTAAACTTTGAATGTAAGATTGTAAGAAATAAGGGCACGAGGAGGTCATTTCTCTCCTCAAGTCATGTCTTATCTCCTGAAAGAAGAGGCAAAATCTGGAGTAACTCAGCGGGACAGGCAGCATCTCTAGGGAGAAGGAATGGGTGATGTTTCGGGTCGAGGCCCTTTCTTCAGACCCAGAAACGTCACCCATTCCTTCTCTCCAGAGATGCTGCCTGTCCCGCTGAGTTACTCCAGCATTTTGTGTCGATCTTCGATTTAAACCAGCATCTGCAGTTCTTTCCTGCACATTTTGTCCAATCTTCTGAACTGATCTGATCTCGGACTCAATCCACTTTTCTGTCAGCCCCTCATAGCCGTACTCCCCTCTCGCTGAAGAATCGATTTTGATGAAACGAATCCAAGGTTAATTATTGCTTTAATTCAATAGAATTCAGAGTCAAAGGGAGATAGAGCACGGAAACAGGCCCTCAGGCTCACAGAGTCCATGACAAACCACATATTTACTCCAACTGACCCCATTTTTATAGACGCCCTCCTTGGCACGGTGGCGCAGCGGCAGAGTTGCTGCCTCACAGCGGCAGAGACCCGGGTTCAATCCTGACCACGGGCGCTGTCTGTACGGAGTTTGTACGTTCTCCCCGTGACCTGCGTGGGTTTTCTCCGGGTGCTCTGGTTTCCTGCCACACTCCAAAAACGTACAGGTTTGTAGATTAATTGGCTTTGGTAACGTTGCAAATTGTCCCTGGTGCGTGTAGGGTAGTGCTAGTGTACGGGTGATCGCTGGTCGGCAGGGACTCGGTGGGCCGAAGGGCCTGTTTCCACACTGCATCGCTAAAGTCTAAAAGTACATGGGAACGGAGGCCAAGGGCAGGCAAGGCAACGCTTTGAGCAGTTTAGTATATAGTTTGGAGCTTAGCTTAGACAAAACAGGCCCTTTGGCCCATCGAGTCCTCGCCGACCAGCGATCCCCGTATCGGGAATCCCACATTGGACACACCCTGGAGAGAAATGGTGAGTTTAGGCTGGTTGAGTAATGTGAGTAAACAGTTTAAAAACGCTTTAAGATGTCGATTGATCTAAACTGTACCTCTGTCAATTCTGGTTTTCGTTCAAAGGCACAAATGTGTATAAGATCATAATGGGAATAGAAAGGATAAATGTTTCAACCATGGTAGAGGAATCGAGAACCAGCGGACACAGGTTTAAGCTGAGAGGGGAAAGATTGAATAGGAACCTGAGGGGCAACTTTTTCACACAGAGGGTGGTGGGTGAATGGAACAAGCCGCCAGAGGAGGTAGTTGAGGCAGGTTCTATAACAACATTTAGTAGACATTTGGACAGGTACACGGATAGGAAAAGGTTAGAGGGATACAGGCCAAACATGAGCAGATAGCGCTAGAGCAGATGGGGAATTTGGTCGGCAGGGGCAAGTTGGGCCGAACGGCCTGTTTCCGTGGTGTAAGACTATGTATTTGTGGTCGTTCGGTTTCAGGATTCGAAATCTTGTACCTGCTCCTTATCTGTGGTGAAGGAATTATCTTTCGCCTGGAAATGGGAGGTTGTCTCTTTGGGAAAAACGGGCGGCACGATCGCGCGGTGGTAGAGTTGCCTGACAGCGCCAAAGAACCAGGTTCGATCCTGACCACGAGTGTGGAGTTTGTACGGTCTCCCCGTGACCTGCGTGGCTTTTCTCCGGGAGCTCCGGTTTCCTCCCACACTCCAAAGACACACAGTACATGTCCGTACGCTAATTGGCCTGGTACAATTGTAAATTATCCCTCGTGTGTGTGTGTGTAACATAGTGTCAGTGGGGATCGCTGGTCGGCACGGACGCAGTGGGCCGAAGGGCCTGTTTCCACGCTGTATCTCTGAACTAAACTACACCCGGGGCAATGTAGAGAAGCCAATTAACTTGTACGTCTTTGGGATGCGGGAGGAAACTGGAGCTCCTGGAGAAAACCCACGCGGTCACAGGGAGAACGTACAAACTCCGTACAGGCAGCACCCGAGGTCTGGATTGAATCTGGGTCCTTTGCTGCTAAATTCATGTCACAATATAAATAGTAAAGGTTCATTCTTTTGGTGACCCAGCAAGGTAGGGTGGAAATCTTAAACACGGCAAGAAAGACCACTTCAGGAAGTGAAACTGCCACCTCAGAACTCTGAGACGACTTCCCCAGGCACTTTGAAATAACTACGGTATTTATCTCACCAGCTTAGATCTTCTCAAACTGGTTGATCAGACCACAGAGCCAAGGAATAATTACCTTTTAAAATAAATGGTTTTCGTTTTTTAGTTTAAGTTTTGGAGAGACAGGGCGGAAACAGGCCCTTCTGCCCATCGAGTCTATGCTGACCATCGATCACCCGTTCACACCAGTTCTATGTTATCCCACTTTCCCATCCACTCCCATACACACTGGGGGCAGTTGACATGCAGGTTTACAGGCTAATTGGCTTTGATATAATTGTAAATTATCCCCAGCCAGTGTAGGATAGTGTTAGTGTGCGGGTCGGCACGGACTCGGTGGGCCGAAGGGCCTGCTTCTGCGCTGTATCTCTAATCTAAACCCAACTAAAAGTATCAAGGCCAAAACGGAAGTTCATTGAACAATAAAAACTTATTTTATTTTTGGAACGTTATTTTTTCTAACAATCTTTTCATCAGGATAGACACAAAATGCTGGAGTAACTCAGCGGGTCAAGACAGCATTTCTGGAGAGAAGGGAATGGGTGACATGTCGGGTCGGGATCCTTCTTCGGACTAAACCACATCTGAAAACAATGGCATCTAAAAGTCAATTGTCTCCAGATGTCGCTGTTGTGGGCAATGCAAATTTTTGGGTCTTCTAAAAGTGACATGGTTAACAGCAAGACTCGAGTCTCACCCCCACTTCTGTAGAAGTGTGCAAACACACGCCTCCAGATTCATAAGTAGACAAAAATGTTGGAGAAACTCGGCGAGAAGGAATAGGCGACGTTTCGGCTGGAGACCCTTCTTCAGGCTGATGGACAGTTTCTTCCCAGCTGTTATCAGGCAACTGAACCATCCACCCACCAACTACAGTGCAATCCTGACCTCCCATCCACCTCACTGGAGCCCTTTGAACTGGCTTTCATCGACAACACTGGATTTTACCTTGCACTAAACATGACATCTGTATCTGTACACCGTGGGCAGCCTGATCGTAATCATGGAATGTCTTTCTGTTGACTGGATAGCACGCAGCAACAAAGCTTTTCACTGTACCTCAGCACACCTGACAATAATACGAAACGGAACTGTAAAACTAAACTAAACAGGTACCATAACTGCGTTTAAACGATACTTGAACAGGTACATGGATAGGAAAGGTTTAGAGGGAAAAGGACCAAACGCAGGCAGGTGGCACTGGTGTAGAAGGGGTATGGTCAAGATGGGCTGAAGGGCCTGTTTCCATTCTGTATGACTCTGCGATTACATTAAAGGGGAGGGGGAAGGTTAGCAGCTCAGCTCATACAGAGGGCTAGCATGAATTCCAAGGTCTGAATGGCATCCTGCTTTACTTCGAAACATGGAAACATAGAAAATAGGTGCAGGAGTAGGCCATTCGGCCCTTCGAGCCTGCACCGCCATTCAATATGATCATGGCTGATCATCCAACTCAGTATCCTGTACCTGCCTTCTCTCCATACCCCCTGATCCCTCTAGCCATAAGGGCCACATCTAACTCCCTCTTAAATATGGCCAATGAACTGGCCTCAACTACTTTCTGTGGCAGAGAATTCCACAGATTCATCACTGAAAAATCTTTTGCTCATCTCAGTCCTAAAAGACTTCCACCTTATCCTTAAACTGTGACCCCTTGTTCTGGACTTCCCCAACATCGGGAACAATCTTCCTGCATCTAGCCTGTCCAACCCCTTAAGAATTTTGTAAGTTTCTATAAGATTCCTCCTCAATCTTCTAAATTCCAGCGAGTACAAGCCGAGTCTATCCAGTCTTTCTTCATATGAAAGTCCTGCCATCCCAGGAATCAGTCTGGTGAACCTTCTCTGTACTCCCTCTATGGCAAGAATGTCTTTCCTCACATTAGGAGACCAAAACTGTACGCAATACTCCAGGTGTGGCCTCACCAAGACCCTGTACAACTGCAGTAGAACCTCCCTGCTCTTGTACTCAAATCCTTTTGCTATGAATGCCATCATGCCATTCGCTTTCTTCACAGCCTGCTGCACCTGCATGCCTACTTTCAATGACTGGTGTACCATGACACCCAGGTCTCGCTGCATCTCCCCTTTTCCTAATCGGCCACCATTCAGATAATAGTCTACTCTCCTGTTCTTGCCACCATCTTTTTCACACAGAGAGGTGAAACTTCTATCGCTCCCTGGTTCTATCCCACAAAGCAGGGCAATTTGTTGTACTGGGATGTTAAAGTTGGCAAGCAAGGCCCAACCACAGTGATGCGACAGCCCAGAAGGGCATAGTAACATCTACTCCCTTAGGAAGCTGAGGAGATGTGGCTTGCTTCCACTGTAGAGCACGTCTACAGGTGCACCCTAGAAAGCACACTGTCATAGAACATAGAAAAATTGATACGGAGTAGGCCATTCGGCCCTTCGAGCCAGCACCGCCATTCAATATGATCATGGCTGATCATCCAAAATCAGTGCCCCCATATCCCTTGATTCCTTTAGCACTAAGAGCTAAATCTAACTCACTCCTGAATACATCCAGTGAATTGGCCTCCACTGCCTTCTGTGGCAGAGAATTCCACAGATTCACAACTCTCTGGGTGAAAACGTTTTTCCTCATCTCAGTCCTAAATGGCCGACCCCTTATTCTTAAACTGTGACCCCGTGATTCTGGGCTCCCCCAACATCGGGGAACATTTTTCCTGCATCTAGCCTGTCCAGTCCTTTAAGAGTTCTATATGTTTCTATAAGATCCCCTCTTGTCCTTCCAAATTCTTTCTAAATTCCAGTGGGTACAAGCCCAGTCGACCCTTTCTTTCATCTGTCGGGTTGCATCACAGCTTGGTCTGGGAGCAGCTCTGCCCGAGACTGGGGGAAATTGCGGACAGTTGCAGACGTGGCCCAGTCCGTCACACAGACCAGGCTCCCCATCACTGACGTGACCCAGTCCGTCTACACTTCACGCTGCCTCGGAAAAGCAGCCGACTTACTCAAAGACTTGTCCCACCCCGGTCATTCCTTCTTCTCCCCGCCTAGTTATGCCTCTCACAATTTTATATACTTCCATCGGGTCTCCCTGCAACCTTTGGAGTTTCAGGGAAATCGGTCCAACCTCCCCCTGTAGCTAACCCCTCCAATCCAGGCATCAAGTCTGGAGAAGGGTCTTGACCCGACACATCACCCGTACCTTCTCTCCACAGATGCTGCCTGTCCCACTGAGTTACTCCAGCAGTGTATTTAAATCTTCGATTTAAACCAGCATCTGCAGTTCCTTGCTACACATCATTCTGGTAAACTACTTCAGCTGAGCCCTCTCCGAAGCCTCCACATCCTTCCAGAAATCTGACTCCAAAAATGCACAGGTTTGTGGGTCAAGTTGTCCCTCGTGTGTGTGTAGGGTAGCGATAGCGTACGGGGTGATTGTTGGCCGGCACGGACTCAGTGGGCCGAAGGGCCTGTTTCCGTGCTATATCTCTAAACTAATCTGTGATACAACACGATAGAACTTTATTTATCCCAGGAGGGAAATTGGTCTGCCAACGGACATAAAACACAAGATACATGAAACATGAAATTAAAATGATTGGGGATGTGCAAAGATTGTGTGTGGGGGGGGTGGGGGGGAGTCAGTCAGTCTACCTCGCAACAGCAGGGGGAGGAGATGTACAGTGCGATAGCCACAGGGAAGAAGGGTCTCCTGTGGCGTTCTGTGCCGCATCTTGGTGGAGCCAGGGCTCTTACGATGTATCCAGGTGAGCGTAGGAACGATGGAGCAGGTGGATGATGGCGTCCTCAACCCCCATCTTTGTTTGGTAAACTAAACTAAACTAAACTGCGCACAATTCACCAAATGCGGCCTAACCAAAGTCCTATAAAGCTGCCACATGACTTCCTCACCCTTATCCCCGACGGTAGACAAAAATGCTGGAGAAACTCCAGCGGGTGCGACAGCATCTACGGAGCAAGGGAATAGGCGACGTTTCGGGCCGAAACCCTTCTCCAGACTGATGCAGGGTTAACCTCGATCTTATCCTCGATGGCCTGGCCAATTCTTTACCACTCGGTCCATAGTCAGTTGTCTTGCAAAGGGTCACCTGCCCGACATGTTAACTCGGTTTCCTCTCCACTGATGCTGCCTGACCTGCCGGGAATTTCCAGCATTGTTTGCTCTGATTATGGTTTAGTTCAGTTCAGAGATACAGCGCGGAAACAGGCCCCTTTCGTCCCACCGAGTCTGCGCCGACATTAGCACATTAACACTACCCTACACACACTAGGGGCCATTCACACACACAAGCCAATTAGCCTACAGACCTGTACGTCTCTGGAGTGTGGGAGGAAACCGGAGCGCCCGGGGATAACCCACGTGGTCACGGGGAGAACGTACATACTCCGTGCAGACAGCACCCGTAGTCAGGATCGAACCCGGGTCTCTGGCGCTGTGATCAAGCAACTTTACTGCTACACTACTGTGGAAGAGCAGATTTTATATATTCAGGTCCCTGGCACAACCTTCTCACGCTGAGCCGACATAAGCTCCATCTGCATTAGAATTTAGTTCTCACTGTACTGAAGGTCAGTCTGCTATTATGAGCTTCTCAGCTGCGTGACTGGCTTGTATCTGTCCCAACAGGAACCCAGACTCCAACTAGTAAAAACTGCCCCAGGGTGGAGGCACAAGTAACTGCAGATGCTGGTTTACCAAAAACAAGACACAAAGTGCTGGATTAACTCAGCGGGTGAGGCAGCATCTCTGGAGCACATGGACAAGCGACGTTTCAGGTCGGGAGTAGACAAAAATGCTGGAGAAACTCAGCGGGTGAGGCAGCATCTAAGGAGCGAAGGAATAGGTGACGTTTCAGGTCGAGACCCTTCTTCAGACTGATGTGGGGCTGGGGGAGGGCGGGAAGAAGAAAGGAAGAGACGGAGACAGTGGGCTGTGGGAGAGCTGGGAAGGGGAGGGGAGGCAGGGAGAAAGCAGGGACTACCTGAAATTGGAGAAGTCACTGTTCATACCGCTGGGGTGTAAACTACCCAAGCGAAATATGAGGTGCTGCTCCTCCAATTTGCGGTGGGACTCACTCTGGCCATGGAGGAGGCCCAGGACAGAATGGTCGGATTGGGAATGGGAGGGGGACCTGACGAAGGGTCTTCGAAGGATCCCGACCTGAAACGTCACCAATCCACATTTTCCAAAGATGCTGCCTGACCCGCTGAGTTACTCCAACACTTTGTGTCGCGACCTGAAAGGTCGTCTAAATCATCCCAAGAGTCTGGATCAGCTCCACGTGAGGTAAAAGGGCCGGAACGCTTGGGGTTACTTAGGAAAGACCGCAAAAAGGCACAAAGTGCTGGAGTAACTCAGCGGGTCAGGCAGCATCGCTGGAGAGCGTGGGGAGGTGACGTTGTAGGTCGGGATTCTTCTTCAGGATGTCTCAGCCCGAAACATCACCTATTCCTTTTCTCCAGCGGCGCTGCCTGACCCGCTGAGTTTGCCCCAGCACCTTGTGCCCATCTTCTGCAGGAGACCACGGGGGCTTCCGGAGAATGGTTTTGAGGTGCTTCACTGACGGTGGGTAGAGTTTGGGGGGCTTCATCTGGGGACAAGAGGGCTGGGCAAAACCACCGCTGCATTTCACTACATTGCCGGGAAACTTTAGGCGTCGCGTCAGGTATTAATTGACACATAAACAACAAAATGGCGTGACTGAGAAAGACAGAGAGCTGTGAGCTCAGCGTTATGCCTGTCACAAATGTAGCATTGTTTAGAATGAATTGATGGCGGAATAGTCACTGGGTTATTTTCACCAGACCCGCCGCTACAAATGCCCACCATCCCCAGACCCGAGAGAGTTCCAGCTAATCTCTGTCTGTCTGTCTGTACTACCTCTCTCTACCCACACTTTCTCTCTACCACTCTCTACTCTCCCTTTCTCTCTCTCTCTACTCCCTCCCTCTCCCTTTCTCTACTACCTTTCCCCTCCCTCTCCCTCCCTTTCTCCCTTTTCTCTCGCTCTCTGCCTCTCTCCACACTCTCTCTAGTCTCTTTCTCTCTATCCTCTGTCTCGCTCTCTCTTTTCACTCTCTCTCTCTCCCTCTACTCTCCCTCCCTGCTACCTTTCCCCTCTCTCTCTATCCCTCTCTCTCTCTCTCTCTTTTCCTCTCTCTCACTCTCTCACCATCCCTACTACCTTTCTCTCTCTCTCTCTACTCTCTTTCTCTCTCTCTGCCTCTCTCTCTCTTTTCCTCTCTCTCTCCCTCCCTCTCCACTTCCTCTCTCCCTCTCCCTCTCCCTCACTCTCTTGGGTCAGTGCATGACTGGTTAGCACGCAACAACAAGCTTTTTCACTGTACCTTGGTAAGTAGTTGACAAGAAACTAAACTAGTAGAGAAGGCGATCACCCTTGTGGTGAATAGGTTTGTTCGCAAAGTTGCTGCCACTTACAGCTTTAAACAGGCAGCCAGTTTAACATACACCTCCCAAGTGTTACCTTCCTCAAAACCAGTAATCAGTTGAACGTTATCTGTTTGCTAATTTATTCCAAGCAGTTGAAGAATTCAGAAAAAGCCATCTGCTGGCTTCCATCTCCGAAGCTCCATTATACAACGGAATATGATAAATAAACCAAACTATTTGTGCAGGAAGGAACTGCAGATGCTGCTTTACACCGAAGGTAGACACAAAGCGCTGGAGTAACTCAGAGGGTCGGCAGCATCTCTGGAGAAAAGGAACAGGTGACCTTTCGGGTGGAGACCCTTCTTCAGACTGTGAGTCGGGGGAGAGGGAAACTAGAGGCATGAAGAGGTTCAGAACAAATCAGAGCCGGCACCGACGGCCAAGGAAAAGTGGAGCCCACAATGGTCCATTGTTGGCTGCGGGAGAGGTGATAACGAAGGGATAAATGGATATAAACAGTGGAACCGGCAGGGTGGGGGAGGGGCGGGGAGAGGGAATGCAGGGGTTAATGGAAATTAGGGAACTCAACCTTCATACCGCTGGGGTGTAAGCTGCCCAAGTGAAATACGAGGTGCTGCTCCTCCAATGTGTGTGTGTGTGGCCCCACTCTGACAGTGGAGGAGGCCCAGGACAGAATGGTCAGTGTGGGAATGGGGAGGGGAGTTAAAATATTTGGCAACCGGGAGAAGGAGGGGTTCAGCGAAACGACCCATTGGAGCCGAGACACAACTTATTCTGCAAAGAAACATTATTTCGTACAACCTTCTACCGTAGAGCACAGATGCTAAGATATTTTTGTGATCCCAGGTGCATAAGTTAAAGGTGATCTATAAATGTAACATGTCGCTGTGAGTTCTGCCTTGCTAATCAACTGCTTTAATATCCATCAGGTTACAGGTCAGTAAAAGGCACACAGCAACCTGAAAGCTGTCCTGGCCAGCAGCGTGTCTGAAAAGTCTTTCCCTTCCCTTTAAATATTATTAACCATGTGTCAAGGGTGAAGTCTTAAGTCCAATGGAATAGTTAAACAGGTAACTCGTCCCACCCCGGTCATTCCTTCTTTTCTCAGGAACAGCTTCTTCCCCTCGGATATCGGGCATCTGAACGGCCCTTCCATAAGCTCGGGCACTGTCCCAGTCACCTCTACCCCATTGCGGACATTGGACTCTGTCTCTGGGACTGGTGCGCTACGATGCTGAGAGCTATATCCCGCACTCTGTATCTTCCCCGTTGCTCCACCTATTGTCCGAGCTTGTACGTTGGCTTGCTTGTATTTACCCGTCTGTTCGGGCGGGCAGGCTTGCAAAACCAAGCTTTTCACCGTACCTTGGTACACGTGACAACAACCAGCAAGCGATTGGAACAAAGGTTTATACTTTACCCTGGGTACACATGGAAATAGTAAACACAAACCCAAGGCTGTAAAACAAAGCTTTCCACTGTAGACGGACACAAAAAGCCGGAGGTAACTCATCGGGACAGGCAGCATCTCTGGATACAAGGAACGTTTCGGGTTGAGATCCTTCTTCAAACCCGACCCGAAACGTCACCCATTCCCTCTCTCCAGAGATGCTGCCCGTCCCGCTGAGTTACTCCAGCATTTTGTGTCTGTCTTCGGTTTAAACCGGCATCTGCAGTTCCTTCCGACACAAAGCTTTGCACTGTATCTTGTTACATGTGACAGTAATATACATAAGCTCGTAGACAACACTTTTCACTGTACCCTGGGCACCCCTGTCTAAAAATAAACCTAAACATCTAAAATGAAAGCCTTTCACCGTACCTCGGTACACGTAACAGAATTAAATGTAAACCCAAGTGCGTAAATGAAAGCTTTTCACTATACTTGGGTACACATGACAATAATAAGCCTCCGATCAACACTTTTTGCTGTATACTGTATAAAAACATAGAAAATAGGTGCAGGAGTAGGCCATTCGGCCCTTCGAGCCTGCACCGCCATTCAATGTGATCATGGCTGATCATCCACAATCAGTACCTCGTTCCTGCCTTCTCCCCATATCCCTTGATTCTGTTAGCCCTAAGAGCCAAATCTACAGTAACTCTCTCTATGAAAACATCCAGAGAATTGGCCTCCGCTGCCTTCTGTGGCAGCGAATTCCACAGATTCACAACTCTCTGGCTGAAAAAGTTTCTCCTTACCTCAGTCCTAAATGGCCCACCCCTTATTCTTAAACTGTAACCCCCGATTCTGGACTCCCCCCCCCCCCCCTCCCCCCTCCCAACATCGGGAACATTTTTCCTGCATCCAGCCTGTCCGATCCGTGAAGGATTTTATACGTTTCTATAAGATCCCCTCTCGTACGCCTGACAATGATAAACCTAAGCCACAGCTATAACTTAATGTTGATGACAGGCGAGAGACAGTCATTGTTAACGGTTCCAGCTCCACCTGGACCAGCTGTATACAAGCCCGACACTGGCAGTGAAGTAGTTAAGGAGTGGATAAGACAGGTCTCCGGCGAGCAGCATGTTTTACCTGCGTTCCTTCTCCCTCCTGGATCTGTGCAGTAACCCTATCAGCACCACAGCCGCCCGCAGACCGGCCTTCTTGGAGGTGGTGTGGCTGCCCTTCTCCGCCATGTCTGGGTCAGCCGCTCCGGCCCCTTGGCTGCGGCCAGCTGCCCGCCCCCCTCCTCCGGAGCGCCCGGCCAGGACGGGTTCTCTCTCCCCAACCCCCGGCACTTGGCACCTCCTGCTCCCCTCGTCGGCCGATGAGCGTCTCCTCTCTCTCTCTCTCTCGCTCCCCTGCGTCCGTCTGTCCGTCGGTTCTCCTCCTCCCCTCCGCTCCTCTCCTCTCCACCTCAAGTGACCTTCAAGTCACCTGGCTGACGGCTGGCAGGCAGCTGCAGCTGTTCCTCTCGTGCTCCCAGAGTTGGCTCGTTTCTACGTCCGTTGCCTTCCAGCCGGCAATCGGACGCAGTTCTTCCCCCTTCTCTGCCTCCGGCGCCTTGCGCTGCCAACTCCCTCCGTTCCTTCCGAGCCCACCGCTGATCGGGACCGTCCCAGCGCTCCGGGGGGGAGCGAGGTCCAGGCTTCCCCGTGCTCTCCGCCAGTGCCCTCGCGAGCGCTGGACCTGCCAGGGTGAGATCCCAACACCGTGTCTCCTCGGCACTTTCTGCCGGGCGTGTTGCCACGGCGACGTGACAACTGAGAGGACTCCTCCCACCGTCCCTCCCAAAGGCAGCTATCTCCGTCTCTCTCCGTCTCTCTCCCTCTCTCTACACTGGTGTCAGAATGCACCGGCTTTCCTGCATTAACCCTTCCGAGGCAAGGATGAGATGTGGGAGAGCAGCAACGCAAGGTGCTGCAGTATCTCAGGGTCCCGTCCCGGTAGGTTTACCAGGACTGGTGAAGATCATCGGGATGATGGGGTCTATCGGTCCTCCGGGCATGGGGGTGGGTGGGGTGGGGGGGGGGGGGGGGGGATTGGACAGACACTGCAGTGCAAATAATGATCAGAGAGGGATGAAACAGAAGCAAAACAAAGGCCAGAGGGCGGTGAATCTGTGGAAGTCACTGCCGCAGACGGCTGCCAAGTCAGTGGACATTTTTAAGGCGGAGATTGACAGATTCATGATTAGAATGGGCGTCAGGGGTTAAGGGGGAGCAGGCAGGAGAATGGGGTCAGGAAGGAGAGATAGATCAGCCACGATTGAAAGGCTGAATGGACTTGACGGGTAGAATGGCCTCATTCTCCTCCCATCTGCTCCCATCACTTATGACATAGAAACATAGACAATAGGTGCAGGAGGAGGCCATTCGGCCCTTCGAGCCTGCACCGCCATTCAATATGATCATGGCTGATCATCCAACTCAGTATCCTGTCCCTGCCTTCTCTCCATACCCCCTGATCCCTCTAGCCACAAGGGCCTCTGACCTAGTCATATCCTGACACCGATTGCTTTTTGCAGGAAGGAACTGCAAAACTCGGATCACACAGGACTATCGTGTACAAACAAGGAACTGCGGACGCATGTTTGCAAGAAAAAAGGCAAAGTGTTGGAGTGACTCAGGGCGACAGGCAGCTTCTCTGGGGGGAAGGAGTAGGGGACGCTTTGGGTTGAGACCCTTCTTCAGACTGAGGATTGATTTTTGCCAGGCAAAGAAAGTGCACAATCGAAGACACAAAGTGCTGGAGTAACTCAGCTGGTCAGGTAGCATCTCTGGAGAACACAGATAGGTGATATCCTGGGATGGGTCTAAAGAAGGGTCCCGACCCCAAACGTCACCTATCCATGTTCTGCACAGATGCTGCCTGACCCGCTGTGTTACTCCAGCACTTTGTCTTTTTTTTTTGCAAACCTACATCTGCAGTTCTTTGTTTGGCCACAATAGTCCTATGTTATCCCATTTTACTCAAGAAAGAGACTTTCAAGAGGACAGGGAAAAGTTCCTAAGTTATAGGAGCAGAATTAGGCCATTCGGCCCATCGAGTCTACTCTGCCATTCAATCATGGCCGATCTATCTTTTCCTCTCAACCCCATTCTCCTGCCTTCTCCCCGTAACCTTTGACGCCCTTACAAATTCAAAATCTGTCAAATCTCCAAAAATACCCAGTGACTTGGCCCCCACAGCCATCTGCGGCGATGAATTCCACAGATTCACCACCCTCTGACTGAAGAAATTCCTCCTCTTCTTCATTCTAAAGGCATGTCCTTTTATTCTGAGGCTGTTCCTCGAGGCCAGGCAGCAGCATCCCTGAAGAACATGGTGAGGTGACGTTTTGGGTCAGGGACCCTTCTTCAGACCGGGTTACTCCAGCACTTTGTGTCTTTTTTTTTTTGTAAAACGACATCTGCAGTTCCTTGTTTCTACAAGAAGTTGCGGGAACCTGGAGCTCAATCTCACTCCGACAACAGGGTTTGGGGGGGTGTGCGAGTGTAGAGGGTGTTGGAGGCAACTGTGCCCAGCGCCCTCTGTAGCAGGGCAAGAAGGCGTTCTGCCCACTTTACCCTCCGTGCCAATTAGGGATTGCCTTCATCCCCGGCCCATCTGGGTTTACAGTGTTTAAATCTTCGCACAGATCGACCTTAGCCAGGCAAAGATGAAAAGACACAGAGTTGCTGGAATAACTCAGCGGGTCAGGCAGCATGGATAGGTGACGATTCAGGTCGGGATTGTTAAGGGCTTGGACACACTAGAGGCAGGAAACATGTTCCCGATGTTGGGGGAGTCCAGAACCATGGGCCACAGTTTAAGAATCAGGAGTAAGCCATTTAGAACGGAGACGAGGAAACACTTTTTCTGACAGAGAGTGGTGAGTCTGTGGAATTCTCTGCCTCAGAGGGCGGTGGAGGCAGGTTCTCTGGATACTTTCAAGCGAGAGCTAGATAGGGCTCTTATAGATAGCGGAGTCAGGGGATATGGGGAGAAGGCAGGAACGGGGTACTGATTGGGGATGATCAGCCATGATCACATTGAATGGCGGTGCTGGCTCGAAGGGCCAAATGGCCTACTCCTGCACCTATTGTCTGTTGTCTACTATGACAACAATTAAAAGACTTGGGCAGGTGACTAGGTTAGCTGGGGCATCTTGGTAGCATGGACAAGTTGGGCCTACACCTATTGCCTGTTGTCTATTGGGACCGAAGAGGGTGATGTTTCGGGTCAGCTCCATTTACTCCACCACATGGCGGAACAAAAGGACGGGAAGGGACATGTCATCATCCTACAATACAGCGAGAGGAAAGGACACAGAAGTGTCTGGAGTAGCTCAGCGGGTCAGGCAGCATCTCTGGAGAACATGGGTAGGTGACGTTTCAGGTCGAGACCCTTCTTATAGGAACGGACACTTCATCCCACCATTCTCATGCTGACCATCCCCAGTAACCCCATTTAGCTCAGCTGGTCAATAATGTCCTCGGGTTAGGTTGCATGCTATCCAATAAGGTCAGATAATACGACACGTAAATACAATTAAGTCAAACTCAAGTACAATAGATAGAGCAAAGTAAAAAATATAGATATAGATTTGAGATACAGCAGGCCCTTCAGCCCACCGTCCATGCCGTTCACACTAGAACCCTGACATCTCATTTAAACATTGCCCCTTGCATCTTGAAGCTCTGCTGTCCAGCATTTGGTCTGACCACCTTGGGAAAAGGGTTCTGATTGTCTACCTTGTCAATGCCTGTCAGTCTACAGACATCTATCAGGTCTCACCTCAACCTCCCTAATGATAAATCTGAAACGTAAACCAATAATTCAGCATCCGAGCGCTCTGAAACTCTGCTGATCTGTCCCACGGGGCGCACGTGGGTCGGGGATGTGAGCCAGCGGTGGGGAGTACAGGAGGGGCGAGCGGAGGGAGCCGGGGCCCCAGCTGTGAGCCAGATGTGCGGCTGTTGTCCTGGAGCGTGTGCGGGTTTGCGGCCGGAGCCATCTGCGGCTCTGTGCCAACTCACCGGGGACGGCACGCACGGGGACACAGCGGCAGAGTCGCTGCCTCACCGTCCCAGAGACCGGGCTACGACCCTGACTGCGGTTGCTGCCTGTACGGACTTTATACGGTCCCCTGTGGCCGTGCTGGATTTCTCCGGGTGCTCCGGTTTCCTCTCACATCCCAAAGATGGACTACAGGTTTGTAGATTTAACTGGCTTCTGTAAAATTGTAAATTGTCCCTAGAGCGTGAGATTGAACTAGTGGTGCGGGGGGATCGCTGGTCGGCACAGACTCGATGGGCCAAAGGGCCTGTTTCCACACTGTATCTCTAAACTAAACTAAATTAAACTGCATGGATGGTTTAGAACGTGGGCAGGTGGGAGTAGTATCGGTGACTGGGTGGGCCAAAGGGCTTGTTTCCACACTGTATTTTGGAACTAAACTTAACTACATCAATAGGAATGGTTTGGAGGGATATGGGCCAAAGGTGGGCAGGTGGGACAAGTGTAGGTGTGCCATCTCGGTCGGTGCGGATGAGCTGGGCAGGAGGGCCTGTTTCCCCGTGCTCCATCACTGTGAGTATCTGCTTATTTTTAGCAACTTATTAGCCAGTGAGGAGAACATTTCTTTTGAGAAACGAGCTCCTCTGACCTTGGCTGGAGGTACTCAAGGGAGATAATTACCTGAGTTAACAGGGGAGTAAAAGATAACCGTGCAGAGCAGTCATGGTGTGCGAATGTGTGCGTGGGAGGTGACCTCTGGGTAGGGGTCAGGCACTTCAAGAGTTAAGCACAGGGACGAGCTATTTGTCAAACTCACATACAGATTGGAGATAGATCGAAGGTGGACACGAAATGCTGGAGTGACTCAGCGGGTGAGGCAGTACCTTTTGAGGAAATGATTAGGCGACGTAGCGGGTCGGGGGCCTTCTTCATACTGGGTTTCTTGCAAATGCCTTGTATCGGGCGGGCAGCACGGTGGCGCAGTGGTGGAGTTGCTGCCTTAAGGGCCTGTCCCAACCATACTGCACGCCCGATATAAGACAGTCGTGACACGCACGCGATGAGCGCACGGTGCGATTTACGCTCGCACGGTGCGTGGTGACGTTCGCAGGGTCGCCCGCGGTGCCCCAGGGTTTTGGGATGTACAAAATCTTCGCGCTACCATCTTCGTGATGCGCAAATGATGCCCAAGTGGGACAGGCCCTACTCGGAGCGTACATCGCCGGAGGCCTGGGTCCGATCCCCACTAAAGACACAAGGCAGACTGGGATACAGTAAGCTGTGCTCCTCCTAAATAAAGGAACTTTCATTGGCTTTCATCTAGTCTTTCGCAACCAGAGTAACGTTGTTTTGTCCTTTCTTTGAAAAATGGTAAAATATTGGGTAGACACAAACTATACACTCCATGTTACAGGAAAGGCATGGAATGTCGGCCGAATCATAACCACCACCATTTCATTCAACCTTGACAAACCATTTAATTTTTCTTAACACATACGATCTTCTAATTTATATAATTTGATCTTCAGCTAACATGCCAATAGCATGCCAACTAGAACTTGACCAAAGATCTGTCTCCTCGATATCTTTTTTGAAATGTTGCCAGGATTTTACAATAGACAATAGATATTAGGTGCAGGAGTTAGGCCATTTGGCCCTTCGAGCCAGCACCGCCATTCAATGTGATCATGGCTGATCGTCCCCAATCAGTGCCCCGTTCCTGCCTTCTCCCCATATCCCCTGACTCCGCTATCTTTAAGAGCCCTATCTAGCTCTCTCTTGAAAGTATCCAGAGAACCGGCCTCTGATCAGGCAGAGAATTCCACAGACTCGCAACTCTCTGTGTGAAGAAGTGTTTCCTCATCTCCGTTCTGTGGCCCCTGGTTCTGGACTCCCCCAACATCGGGAACACGTTTCCTGCCTTTGGCGTGTCGAAACCCTAAATAATCTTACATGTTTCAATGAGATCGCCTCTCATCATTCTAAATTCCAGAGTAAATTTACGAGAATGTTGCCAGGAATAGATGGTCCGAGTAGGCTGGGTCTCTATTCCCTAGAGCGCAGGAGGATGAGGGGTGATCTTATAGAGGTGTATAAAATCATGAGAGGATTAGATCGGGTAGATGCACAGAGTCTCTTGCCCAGAGTAGGGGAATCGAGAACCAGAGGACATAGGTTTAAGGTGAAGGGGAAAAGATTTAATCTGAGGGGTAACATTTTCAAAGAGCGGTGGGTGCATGGAATAAGCTGCCAGTGGAGGTAATTGAGGCTGGGACTATCCCAATTATTAAGAAGCATTTAGACAGGTACATGGAAAGGACAGGTTTGAAGGGATATGGACCAAACGCAGGCAGGTGGGACTGGTGGAGCTGGGACATGTTGGCCGGTGTGGGCAAGTTGGGCTGAAGGGCCTGTTTCCACACTGTATCGTTCTGTGACTCACCTATGGCCAATGAACTCTGCATAAAAGGAGAGACTCGTTGCAGAATCTTCTCCAGTCCAAACGGCCATTGTTCACTGCTAAACTGAACTCCCCACCACTGACTCCATCTACACCTCACGCTGCCTCGCAGAAGCAGCCGACATAATCAAAGTCTTGTCCCACCCCAGTCATTCCTTCTTCTGCATCCATAAGGTTACCTCACTAAAAGACACACAGCTACCTGAACGCAGTCCTGGCCACAATAGTCTGAAGAAGGGTCTCTGCCCGATTTGTCACCCATTCCTTCTCTCCAGAGAGGCTGCCTGTCCTGCTGAGTTACTCCAGCCATTTGTGTCTATCTTTGACCACAATAGAGTGTCTGGGAAACTCTTCCCTTCCCTTTAAATATTATCGACCGTGTATCAAAAGTCCAATGGACTAGTCTAACATTTAACGTGTCCCACCCACCATGGTCATTCCTGCTTCTCCCCGCTCCCACCCGGCAGAAGATACTAACCGAGAGGTAGCCTCTTCACACAAAAGTGGATGGAACGAGTTGCCAGAGGAGGTAGGTGAGGCTGGGACTATTGCAATGTTTCAGAAACATTTAGACAGGTACAAACAGGATAGAACAGTTTTAGAGGGAAACGCTGGCAGGTGGGACTAGTATAGATGGGACATGTTGGCCGGTATGGGCAGGTTGGGCCGAAGGGCCTGTTTCCACACAGTATTACGATGTATCTATAAGAAACAGAAGCTTGAAAGCGCGCACCACCAGACTCAGGAACAGCTTCTTCCCCTCTGTTATCAGGCTTCTGGACGGCCCTTCCATGAGCTAGGGCACTGTCCGATTCACCTCTACCCCATTGCGGACATTGACTCTTGTCTCTGGAATGGATGCGCTACGATGCTGAGAACTATATTCCGCACTCCGCATCTTCCCCGTTGCTCCACCTATTGTACTGGAGTTGGACTTGGCTGCGTTTATGTACAGTATTACCTATTCTGATTGGAAATCTACCTAAACCTTGACCTATCTTGTGGGTAAGCAGGCTACGTATAAAGGGACTGCAACCACTTGCCAACCAACAATGGACCATTGTGGGCTCCACCTTTCCTTGGTCATCGGTGCTGCCTCTGTTCTCTACATTTTCAAACCTCTAGTTTCCCTCTCCCCCAACTCTCAGTCTACAGAAGGGTCTCGACCCGAAAGGTCACCTATTCCTTTTCTCCAGAGATGCTGCCCGCCCCGCTGAGTTACTCCAGCACTTTGTGTCTATTGTCAGATGAGCAGTCTGCTGTGTCAAAGTCAATGTTTTCAGACAAGGACACGTGGATTAATTGGATGCAGTTTATCCTAAACAAACCAGACTGCCTGGGGAGTATAGAACCAAAGATAGGCTACAGACAGACACAAAATGCTGGGGTAACTCATCTCTGGAGAAACGGAATAGGTGACATCTTAATAGACAATAGACAATAGGTGCAGGAGTAGGCCAATCGGCCCTTCGAGCCAGCACCGCCATTCAATGTGATCATGGCTGATCATCCCCAATCAGTACCCCGTTCCTGCCTTCGCCCCCATATCCCCTGACTCCGCTATTTTTAAGAGCCCTATCTAGCTCTCTCTTGAAAGCATCCAGAGAACCGGCCTCCACCGCCCTCTGAGGCAGAGAGGTCGCGAGCCTTCTTCAGACAGAGAGTCAGGGGAAGGGGAAACGAGAGATATAGGCGGTGATGTAGAGAGATATAGAACAAATGAATGAAAGATGTAACGAAGATCAAGGAGAGATGGAGCCCACAATGGTCCATTGTTGGTTGTGGGCTCGGCGATAACAAGTTCAGACAGCGCAACTGAACGGGACGAGAGTAAAACGCGTACATGACTGGGGTGGGGGAGGGAAGGTGAGAGAGGGGATGCAAGAGTTACTTGAAGTTAGAGACAGCAACATTCACGCCGCTGGGTTGTACGCTGCCCACGATGTGGGTCTATACCATGGATAGACACAAAGTGCTGGAGAAACCCAGCGGGTCAGGCAGCATCTGTGGGGGAAGGGTCGAGTCTGATGTCGGGTCTTGACCAGAAACGTCTCCCCCAGAGAGACTGCCTGACCCGCTGGGCTAGCCAGGTCTTTGTGCTTCACCCCGGAGAGTGTTGTCTCACTCTGAAGACCAGGACTTCCAACCTCGATGAAGTTTTAGCCTCAGAATCTCGGCCAAACGCGGTAGCAGCTATCTGGATTCAGCCGATTACCACTCAACGTGACTTCAGACATAGTCTGAAACCTCTCGGGACTCTGGGAGACGTTGCCACTTGCTGCCTCACCCACCCAAACCATGCACGAGAAGCAGCGACTGAACGGCTCCGAATAAATGGACGCACCTTTGGAAAGGAGTAGAGGAGGAATTTCTTTAGCCGGGGGGGGGGTGAATCTGTGGAATTCATTGCCGCAGATGGCGGTGGAGGCCATGTCAATGGATATTTATAAAGCAGGTTCGCGATTAGTAAGGGCATCAAAGGTTACGGAGAGAAGGCAGGAGAATGGGGTTGAGAGGGAAAGATAGATCAGCCATGGTTGAATGGCGGAGGTGACCCGATGGGCTGAATGGCCTCATTCTGCTCCAGGGACGTGGACAAAGTGAACGCACTTCAGAAGTACCCCGTTGAACGCGAGGGGTTGGAAGCTTGCACACACACCTGTGGGACTGAAGAATTTCACACTGAATACCTCAGCGAGCTTTTGCGAAAAAATCAGCGCAAGTACATTCAAGGATCGCAGGGGCTGTTCATTAGTCACGTTTCACGCGAACTCATTTTACGTGGCACATCGCTCCTCGGTGGAGAACACTTCATCGAGAACTCTCTAGGTCTAAATCAGGAACAGATGTGGGATCTCAGTGCTGGAGATGCTCGCAGCGGCTTTTCAAACCCCAGTCAAACGTTCAGAGGAGAGATTTTAATTTTAAATGTTAAAGATTCTACTGTGGGGGCGTAGAGGCTGCTTTACAAACACGGACACAAGGTGCTGGAGTAACTCAGCGGGTCAGGCAGCATCCGTGGGGGGACGTTGAAAGGTGACGTTTCGCGTCTGAAGAAGGAACCCACCCTGAAACGTTGCCGAAACCACGTTCTCCAGCGACGCTGCCTGGACCCGCTGAGTAAAGGCAACACTTGTCCTTCACCACTTTTCAGTCCTTCCAGGTCTTCACCTGCACAACCTCATCTACTGCATCCGTAATTGATCTCCCGCGTTTCGCTTCGCCCTTGACCTCTCGTTGGAGGAACAGCTCAGCTTGGGGAGTCTGGGGCTTGAACGTTAACCTTGCTGTCTCCTCCCCTTCCCAGCAACCAGCTTCCGAGCCCGAGTCTGAAGAAGGGTCTCGACCCGAAACTCGCCTATCTCCTTCGCTCCTTAGATGCTGCTGCATTGAGTTTCGTAGCGGCCCGTTTTCATGCACAAACTCTCCCCGCCGTGGGTACGAGCCCGTAGGAGTCGCGGCGTCCAGGTAAGTCGGGACGTTTTTTCCAGCCCGATAAAAAATGTCCACGAATTAAAGAAATGGTCGGGATGAAAGAAATTGCAACTCTTTACTCGTGAAAGTGGGACAGGCCCTTTACTCCAGCTCTTTGCGTCCGATTTTGCGGTAAGAAATGGTCCATTTCCCCCATGGCGCAGCGCTGGAGTCACTGCCTCACGACGCCAGTGATCCAGGTTCAATCCTGACCCCGGGTGCTGTCTCTGTGGAGTTTGTCTGTTCTCCCTGTGGCCGCGTGGGTTTCCTCCAGGAGCTCCGGTTTCCTCCTACATCCCAAAGGCGCGCGGGTTTGTAGCTTAACTACAGAGTCATAGAGAAACAGGCCCTTCAGCCCAACCTGCCCACCCCGACCAACATGCCCCATCTACACTAGTTCCACCCGCCTGCGTTTGGCCCATATGCCCCTAAACATCGGATCCATGTACCTGTCTAAATGTTTCTTAAACGTTGCGATAGTACCTGACTCAACCACCTCCTCCGGCAGCTCGTTCCATAGACCCATTACCCCTTGTGTACAAAAGTTAAACAACAGGTTCCTATTAAATCTTTCTCCCCTCACCTTAAACCTACGCCCACTGGTTCCTGATTCCCCGACTCTGGGTCAAAGGCTGTATCAGTGCATCTACCCGATGTATTCCCCTCATGGGTCCCGTGCCCCTGGTGTGTTGGGAGTGCACGAGGAAGCGGGAAAACATAGAAATAGTGAGAACGGGTGATGAAAGGCCGAAGGGCCTGTTTCCATGCGCCAGTGTGGGAACACTGTCTTTGGTTGTTTGTCGTGCCAGGGCAATGGGTGTGTCTTTTATTTACCAACGTGTGAAAGCATGAGATACAGAGGAAGAAGAAAAGAGGTGTGAAGTTGGTTTACCAGAAGCATGACATGCCATGAAACGATACTCATCTTTGAAGTGGTGGGAACTTGTTAATCTTGACTGAAGGTGATCAGGCAGCGATCTTCAAGATTATGAATAGGTGCCCATGTAAAAACATTTCCTGATGTCGGGCGGGATCAATAATCTAGTCTAGTTTAGTTCAGAGATACTAATTTGCACTTTATCAGTTTATTTATTCACGTGGGTACACAAAGTGCTGGAGAAACTCAGCGGGTGCGGCAGCATCTATGGAGGGAAGGACATAGGCAACGTTTCGGGCCGAAACCCTTCTTCACACTGATGCGTGTATTCATGTGTGTATATATTCATATAATGGGATATGGACACACTGATCTGTTCTGTGGTCAATGTCTACTATGTTCTGTTGTGCTGAAGCAAAGCGAGAATTTAATTGTCCTATCAGGGACACACGTGACAATAAACTCTCTTGAATCTTGACTCTTGAATCTCTTGAGATACAGGGTGGAAACAGGCCCTTCGGCCCGCCGAACCCACACCGACCAGCGATGCCCACACACTTAACACGATCCTACACCCACTAGGGACAATTTACAATTGTACCGAGCCAATGAACCTACAAACCTGTCCGCCTTTGGAGTGTGGGAGGAAACCGGAGATCTTAGAGAAAACCCACGCAGGTCACAGGGAGAACGTGCAAACTCCGTACAGGCAGCGCCCGTAGGCCGGATCGAACCCGGGTCTCTGGCGCTGTGAGGCAGCAACTCCACCGCCGCGCCACCGTGCCGTCCGAGAGAGATTTCAGAAGAATCTCCTTTAAAGAATGGTAAAATAAGTAATTTGCTCGATTTAGGTTTGGTTTTAGGATTATTAATACCATGAGTACTGACTCAGTACTACTGAGGTACAGGCGCACAATCCAGTCAGATATAATACGTAGAAACAAACAACTGCAGATGCTGGTTAATGCACAGAAGGACACAAAGTGCAGGAGTAACTCAGCGGGTCTGGCAGCATCTCTGGAGAACATGGGTCGGGACCTCTCGTGTCGGGACCCTTCCCCAGACTGATTGTAGAAAGGGAGAAGAAAGCTGGAAGACGGGAGAAGCTGCACTCAGCATGGCAGGTAATAGCCATGTACACATGTGAGGGGGTTGAGGCAGATGGCTGGGGCAAAGGCTGGAGATAAGAGCAGAAGGTGTGAGACAGGAATGAATATTTGTGAATTGGGAAGCCAGAGGTGGGAAAGTAGCAGGAGTGGAGGGGAGAAGTATGTGGAAGTCCAGTATTAACGTATAATACTCTACACCAATACAGTCAAATGGGTGACATTTATGATCGGCCCCTTCTTCAGGCTGAGAGTGAGGGGAAAGGGAAACGAGAGATAGAGAAGGCACACAGGACAAATGAATGCATGGAGCTGGAGAGCAGGGGGAATCGCAGAGGGGGAGCAGCGAGAGAGGGTGTTGCAGAACTCTTGGTGGAGAGAGGAGCAGAACTTCAAAGTAGACATACCTTGGGGAGATGTGCAGGAAGGAACTGCAGATGCTGGTTTAAAGCGAAGATAGAGGCAAAAAGCTGGAGTAACTCATCGGGGCAGGCAGCGTCTCTGGAGAGAAGGAATGGGTCTGAAGAAGGGTCTCGACCCATTCTCAAACATCACCCATTCTTTCTCTCCAGAGACGCTGCCTGTCCCCGCTGAGTTACCCCAGCTTTTTGTGTCTACCTTGAGGAGATGTCAAGGAGAACGATGGCAGTGGAGCAGACAAAATGTGTAAGAAGGATTATGTTAATGGATTGATGATAGGAAGAGAATTGTGTGCAATATAAACGGCAGAATGCACCTATTGTGCTGTAATTATTAGTTTAGTTTAGCGTTACAGCACGGAAACAGGCCCTTCAGCCCACCAACTAGCGATGCCCTGCACGCTAACACTATCCTATACACACTAGGAACAATTTACAATTACACCAAGCCAATTAACCTACACACCTGCACGGGGGAAACTTTTTTTTTTCAGCTTCTTACCTTCCCGGAGATGTGATCATTTTTCGGATCCCATTCTCCGGGCTCTGCGGCCTACCATCGCTGGAGCTGGAGGCCGCCGCGGACTGTCGTGAGCCCCACCGCGGGGCGCGGACTTACCATCGGAGCGGATCCCTTGCCTGGGATCGCTCCCACCGCGGCCTGCGGACTTACCAACAAGGGCTCGCAGTCTCGGGAGAGGCTAGTCGGGAGCTCAAACGCCGCAGAAGGTTCAACCAGCCCCGGCGCGAGGTTCGATCGCCCGGCGCGGGGGAGCTGACATCCCCCCCCTATACGGGAGCTGAACGCCTCGACGCAGAGGGCCCAAACGCCGCCAGCTACGGGAGTCAAGACCATCCCGTCAACGGAGGACTCGAGGCCCCCGACCGAAGAAGAACAAAAGGGAAGGACTTGAACTTAATTTTGCCTTCCATCACAGTGAGGAATGTGGAGGAGTCACTGTGGTGGATGTTGATGTTAAAGTGTGTTTTTGAGTCTGTTGCTTTTAATGGTATGACTGACCTGGCCGGTGAAACTCCTCGTATGTTGCAAAACAGACTTGGCCAATAAAGTGTGATTCTGATTCTGATTCTGATTCTTTGGAGTGTGGGAGGGAAACTGGAGCACCCAGGTAATGGGGGAGCGTGCAAACTCCGTACAGACAGCATCCGTGGTCAGGAGTGAACCTGGGTCCCTGGGGCTGCGAGGCAGCAACCCCGACAGTAACAAAGGTGGACCAAAGTGCCGGAGAAACTCAGCGGGTGCGGCAGCATCTATGGAGCGAAGGAAATAGGCGACGTTTCTGGCCGAAACCCTTCTTCAGACAGTAAACATCTTCCCACTTGTAACAACGGAGAACATCACACATTTACCGGCACTCATACAAGCCCTGGGCTGATTTGATTAGCTACACAGCCAGCCAGCGGTTTGCAATGCAATATTACAGGTTGACTCAGAGTTGTTTTAATCAAAAATTCATAACAACTTACGATATATTAAAAGCAGCCAAAGCCAATGCTTATTAAACTGCAGCCGGTTTAATAGCATCAGAAAAATAGATATTAATAAAAGAGACTGCGTAGAGACGGCTGATTTCTGTACGAGCTGCTGTTCACTGACGTCAGCCCAGCCCGGTTCAGACTGACGAGAACCATTGCTCTAATATCGCTTTGACATTACATTTTTAAAATAAAGTTCACCGTTGACCTTTTCTACATGTCACGGTGTTGTGACAAAAGTTAAATAAAACAGGCAGATAAGAAAATATTGAATCATAAACATAACTGCGATAACGCCCGCCACACGCCAATGAAGCCGGCAATAACAGAAGAAAATCAGTGATTAATATTACATCAGCTCTTCAAACAACCAACTGCTCCCATAAAATGTGCGGCCATTGACTTCTTTTACGAAGGGCAGAATGAGATTTTACCTGTTACGACATCCCAGTCCAAACTCCCCACTGATATATAAGCTTCATTGATTTATCACTGACTCTGATCACCATGATGTCTTAGGAAATAGAGTCATATAGAGTCATCGAGTCGTACAGAGTGGAAACAGGCCCTTTGGCCTAACTTGCCCACACCGCCCAACATGCCTCATCTACACTAGTCCCACCTGCCCATATCCCTACAACCCTATCCTATCCATGTACCTGCTTAAATGCTTCTTAAACATAGATATACAGAAAATGGTGCAGGAGTAGGCCATTCGGCCTATTAAGCCAGCACCACCATTCAATTATGGTCTTGGCAGTTAATCCAAAATCAGAACCCTGTTCCTGCTTTCTCCCCATATCCCTTGATTCCGTTAGCCAAGAGAGAGCTAAATCTAACTCTCTCTTGAAAACATCCAGTGAATTGGCCTCCACTGCCTTCTGAGGCAGAGAATTCCACAGATTCACAACTCTCTGGGTGAAAAGGTTTTTCCTCATCTCAGTCCAAAATGGCCGCCTACCCCTTATTCTTAAACATTGTGATAGAACCTGGCTCAAATACCTCCGCCAGCAGCTCGTTCCATACACCCACCACATCTTGTGTGAAAAAGTTACCCCTCAGGTTCCTATTAAATCTTTCCCCCCCCCTCACCTTAAACCTATGTCCTCTGGTTCTTGATTCCCCTACTCTGGGAAAGAGACTGTGCGCTTACCCAATCAATTCCTCTCATGATTTTGCACACCTCTATAAGATCACCCCTCATCCTTCTGCGCTCCAAGGAATAAAGCCCGAGCCTGCTCAACCTCTCCCTGTAGCTCAGGCCCTCAAGTCCTGGCAACATCCTCGTAAATCTTCTCAGTCTCTTTCCAGCTTGACAACATCTTTCCTGTAACACGACGCCCAAAACTGAATCTTCACCAATTTATCACTGACTCTGATCACCATGTAGTGGGAGCGTCTAGGACTAGAGGTCACAGCCTCAGAATTAAAGGACGCTCTTTTAGGAAGGAGATGAGGAGACATTTCTCTAGTCAGAGGGTGGTGAATCTGTGGTTGTGGAACCGTTAGTGGATATTTTTTTAAGGCAGAGATAGATTAGGCAGGTTCTAGGTTAGTGCGGGTGTCAAAGGTTATGGGGAGAAGGCAGGAGAATGGGGTTAGGAGGGAGAGATAGATCCGCCATGATTGAATGGCGGAGTAGACTTGATGGGCTGAATGGCCTAATTCTACTCCTATCACTTATGACCATGTAGCCAGAGGAAATAAAGCCATGTTGAGTCATACATCTTTTACCCGGAGTAGGTGAATTAAGACACGAGGGGGAAAGATTTAATAAAAAATATCTAATAGGGATAGATCAGTCTGAAGATGGGTCTCGACCCAAAACGTCACCTATTTCTTCTCTCCATAGACGCTGCCTCACCCGCTGAGTTCCTCCAGCATTTTTGTCTACCTTCGATTTTTCCAGCTTCTGCAGTTTTTTCTCAAACAAACAATAGGAATAGGAACTCCAATTAACAGATTTAATAGAGGGGCACCTTTTTTGACACAGAAGGCGGTGGGTACATGGAATGCTTTGGCAGAGGAAGCAGTTGACATTTGGACAGGTACACGGAGAGAACAGGTTTAGAGCGATATGGGCCAAATGTAGGCAGGTGAGACTAGTGTAGGTGGGGCATGGTGGCCGGCATGGGTGTGTTGGGCTGAAGGGCCTGTTTCCGCGCTGTATCACTCTGTGACTCACCTTCTAGCTAATTCTCCGAAATGGATGGATATGGATTATGAGCAGGCAGATAAGAGTGGATCTTGGCCTCATTTTCAGCAGAGACATTGTGGGCTGAAAGGCCTGTTCCCATGCTATACTATTCCATGTTCTATGTCCTGTCTAAGAAAGCTGTTGTAGGGCATCCTACAACAAAAAAAACCTAAGAGGAATAACTAGGCACATTTTCAGAACGGCATAATGAGTTTTTGAAAAGCAATTTTTTACCATCTAAGATTCATGAGCAGATGAAGGGACTTCTTCCCTTGCTTTCCCTTTCTCTCCATCCCTCCCCCTTCCCAGTTCTCCCCCTTCGACAGTCTGACTGTCCCCCTGGTTAAATGTTATCTCTGGATGGTTCGTTGTCACCTTCTCCTAGCTAACAATGATCTATTCTACATTTTCCTTAACCCACATCTCCTTTGATGTCTCCTTTGCACACCTTGCCCTTCCTCGTCTCCCTCAACCCTGACTATCAGTCTGAAGGAGGGTCTCGACCCGAAACGTCCCCCATTCCTTCTCTCCAGAGATGCTGCCTGTCCCGCTGAGTTATACCAGCTTTTTGTGTCTATCGTCGAGAGAAATGGAGCCTCTGGTCAGGATAAAGGAGGCTTGGGCCTAGTATAGGCAGCTAGGATCAAATGGAGGAGCTTCAGGGACTGAGCAACATACTTAACAAGGGATTCAGGAGGGCAGAAAAGAGGCAGGAGATAGCTCCAGCAGATAATGTTCAATAATCCAAAGAGATTTATTGATATTAATACTGGCTTCATGTCAGGTGTATCATGTTTATGTACACTAAGGGTAAAAGGATAACTCGAGAGAGAGAGAGAGAGACTAGGTGCCCTCGGAAACCAAAGAGGTCATCAGCGTGTGGAGCCACAGGAGATAGGGAAAGTCCTCAATGAGTGTTTAATTTAGTTTAGTTTAGTTTAGAGATAGAGCGCAGAAACAGGGCCTTCGGCCCACCGAGTCCACACCGACCAGCGACCACTCTGCCCACTAGCACTATCCCAGATTTCAATTTTTACCGAATCCCATCAACCTACAAGCCCGCACGTCTTTGGAGTGTGGGAGGAAACCGGAGCTCCCGGAGAAAACCCACGCGGTCACGGGGAGAACGTGCAAACTCCGTACAGGCCTGTATCGAACCGGGGGGGGGGGGGTCTCTGGCGCTGCGAGGCAGCAACTCGACTGCACCTCCGTGACCGCCCTCTGTTTTTACCGCAGAGAAAGACGCGAAGCCCGTGGGTACAAAGAACTCGAGATTTCAGGGACACAGAAGATTTATAGCTTCAGCGAAAGAGCTGAGTCAGTTCAGGAACAAGACAATTTATTGTTCGCTGACAACAACTGGTACCCGGACTGAAATAAAAATACCATCGTTCACACTCTTTCAAAGAGCAAGAGGAAATATTACTGGGACCAGCCTTCATTGCAAAGCACGCACTGACTGATGGAGGTCACTGCAGATGTGTTGAATGGTTGGAAGTGGGGTATGGAACGAGCTGCCAGTTGAGGTTAAGGGGGGACTTGATTGAGGTCTTTAAAATGATGAAAGGGATAGACAGAGTTGACGTGGATACGTTTTTCCCATTGAGGGTAGGGAAGATTCAAACAAGAGGGCATGACATGAGAATTAAGGGACAGAGGTTTCGGGGTAACGTGAGGGGGAACTTCTTTACTCAGAGGGTGGTGGCTGTGTGGAATGAGCTTCCAGCAGAAGTGGTGGAGGCAGGATCGATTTTAACATTTAAGAGTAAAGTGGATAGGTATATGGACGTGAAGGGAATGGAGGGGTATGGTCTGAGTGCAGGTAGATGGGACTAGGGGAAAACAAATGGTCGGCACGGACTGGAAGGGCCGAGAGGGCCTGTCTCCGTGCTGTAATTGTTATATGGTTATATCGTTATATGGTTGAGGCAGGTACTATCGCAATGTTTAAGAAACATTTGGACAGGTTCACGGATAGGACAAGTTTGGAGGGATATGGACCAAATGCAGGCAGTTGGGACTAGTGTAGCTGGGACATGTTGGCCAGTATGCGCAATTTGGGCCGAAGGGCCTGTTTCCACACTACATCACTCTATGCCTATGGAGGCCAGCGTGGAAAACACACAATGTGTTGTGGCAAAGCTTTTGTGGTGGGTATATGGAACGAGCTGCCAGAGGAGGGAGATGAGACATTTAAAAAGCACTCAGACAGGTATTTTTTTTCCAGAGATACAGTTTGACTCCAGCTCTTCGAGTCCATCTTTGGTGTAAACCAGCATCCGCAGTTCTTCGTTTGTACCCGGTTACACTAGTTCCATGTTGTCCCACTTTCCATCGGCTCCCAATGAATTTGAGGCAGCTTAGAGCGGGCCGATTAACGTACAGACCCGTGCGTCTTTGGGATGTGGGAGGAGACTGAGGAACCCGGGGGAAAGCCACGCGGTCACAGGTAGAGCGTGCAAACTCCACCCAGACTGCACCTGAGGTCAGGAGTGAACCCGGGTTGCTGGCACTGCATTATTGTTCATATGTTCATAGGTTCTAGGAACAAAATAAGTCTACGCCACTCAAGCAGGGCTGTTCTATCTTTCCCTCTCAACCACAATGCTCCTGCCTTCGCCCCATAAATCTGTCTTATTTTCGCCTTAAAAATATCCACTGACTTAGCCTCCGCAGCCGCCTGTGGCAATAAATTCCACAGATTCACCACCCTCTGACTGAAGAAATTCCTCCTCATCTCCTTTCTAAAGGTACGTCCTTTTATTCTGTGGCTGTGCCCTCTGGTCCATGACCCTCCCACTAGTGGAAACATCCTCTTCACATCTATCCAGGCCTTTCACTGTTCGGTTTCAATGATTTTTCCCTCCCATCCTTCTAAACTCCAGCGAGTACAGGCCCAGCGCCGACAAACGCTCATCATATTCATCAAAAAAAGACCTTTTTTTCACCCAGTTTTATTCCACCAGGGAGGTCTTAGCTTCCACTACCTGCAACCTCCGGCAACCACCTTCAACTGGCATCGCAACCGGCTACGACTAAAAAATTACCGATTTTTAAAAGGGCAACCTATTTTTACTCGCGGCCGGTTTTGAATTTTTTGAAGTAATCGCCAGAACATAGAAGAAGCGGAAACCACTCTCTACCATTAGGGAGACTGACAAAAACCTCCGGGAACCGCACGGAAACCTTGGGTGGGGCGCAAAGTCTCCAGAGGTTTCCGTTCAGGTTTCCTAAGTGGGACATGGGCATTACCGTGCCAGAGAGCCGGGTTCGATCCAGACTACGGGTGCTGCCTGTGCGGAGTTTGTACGGTCTCCCCGTGACCTGCGTGGCTTTTCTCCGGGAGCTCCGGTTTCCTCCCACACTCCAAAGACACACAGTACATGTCCGTACGCTAATTGGCCTGGTACAATTGTAAATTATCCCTCGTGTGTGTGTGTAACATAGTGTCAGTGGGGATCGCTGGTCGGCACGGACGCAGTGGGCCGAAGGGCCTGTTTCCACGCTGTATCTCTGAACTAAACTACACCAGGGGCAATGTAGAGAAGCCAATTAACTTGTACGTCTTTGGGATGCGGGAGGAAACTGGAGCTCCTGGAGAAAACCCACGCGGTCACAGGGAGAACGTACAAACTCCGTACAGGCAGCACCCGAGGTCTGGATGGAATCTGGGTCCTTTGCTGCTAAATTCATGTCACAATATAAATAGTAAAGGTTCATTCTTTTGGTGACCCAGCAAGGTAGGGTGGAAATCTTAAACACGGCAAGAAAGACCACTTCAGGAAGTGAAACTGCCACCTCAGAACTCTGAGACGACTTCCCCAGGCACTTTGAAATAACTATGGTATTTATCTCACCAGCTTAGATCTTCTCAAACTGGTTGATCAGACCACAGAGCCAAGGAATAATTAGCTTTTAAAATAAATGGTTTTAGTTTTTTAGTTTAAGTTTTGGAGATACAGGGTGGAAACAGGCCCTTCTGCCCATCGAGCCTATGCCGACCATCGATCACCCGTTCACACCAGTTCTATGTTATCCCACTTTCCCATCCACTCCCATACACACTGGGGGCAGTTTGCAGACGGCCATCTAACCTACAAACCCGCACGTCGTTTGGGATGTGGGAGCACGCGGTGCAAAATGCGCGCGGTCACAGAGAGAACGTGCAAACTCCACACAGACAGCACCCGAGTTTGGGATCAAGCCCGGGTCACAGGCGCCGCGAGGCAGCAGCCCCAGCTTGTGCTTCACCTTCGGTTTGCTCACTCGTAGAACCTAGAGCAGGGAGCCGAGCCTCTCGACTGCAAATTACAACTCCAAGGCTGGAGGAGGAAAGCAAAGATAGACACAAGGTGCTGGAGTAACTCAACCCATCAGCCAGCATCTCTTTTAGAAAATGGGTAGGTGACGTTTTGGCTCAGGACCCTTCTTCACACTGACAATAGACAATAGGTGCAGGCGTAGGCCATTCGGCCCTTCGAACCATTCAATGTGATCTTGGCTGATCATCCCCAATCAGTACCCCGTTCCTGCCTTCTCCCCATATCCCCTGGCTCCGTTATCTTTAAGAGCCCTATCTAGCTCTCTCTTGAAAGCATCCAGAGAACCTGCCTCCACCGCCCTCTGAGGCAGAGAATTCCACAGACTCACAACTCTCTGTGAGAAAAATTGTTTCCTCGTCTCCGTTCTAAATGGCTTACCCATTATTCTTAAACTGTGTCCCCTGGTTCTGGACTCCCCCAACATCGGCAACATGTTTCCTGCCTCTGGCGTGTCCAAACCCTTAACAATCTGATATGTTTCAATGAGAACCCCTCTCATCCTTCTAAACTCCAAAGTGTACAAGCCCAGCTGCTCCATTCTCTCAGCATATGACAGTCCCGCCATCCCGTAAATTAAAAAAAATAATAATTCTCCTCCAGCCCGACACCTCCAAACACACAAAGATTCGGCACCAGCAACCCGCACCGGCCAAGATAGGTAGGAGGGAAGAACTGGAAGCAAGAAAGGACCAGGCCAAATCAGGGCTGGCAATAGATGAGGTTCCCTGATAGTTGTGTTGGCTGGAGATGGTGTGATCCCGAGAGGGAGACGTCGTTGTGAACTGTGGAACTGTTTAAAGGACAATCGGGGGATGGTGTTATCCACAATTAGAGAATTCAACGTTCATACCACTGGGCTGTAAGCCGCCCGAGCGAAATATGAGACGCTGTTCCTCCAGTTTGCGTGTGGCCCCACTCTGACAATGGAGGAGGCCCAGGACAGAAAGGTCAGTGTGGGAATGGGGGGGGGGGGGGGGGAGTCAAAATGGCTGGCAACCGGGAGATCCGACAGGCCTTGGCGGAACGAGCGCAAGCGGTCACGAGAAAAGCAAAACTAAGTCCAGCTGGCCCATATGCAGTGACTAATCCAGACATAGAAATATCAATTTCAGGAGGACAATGATAGCTATTGATTTCAGTTAATGGTAGCCATCCGATGCACCAACGGGTCGTTAGAGATGAAGATATTGACGGAGAAGAAAATGTTTTCATCATATTTGAAGTCAAGAGGGCATTACGGATCTCGCAGAAAACATTAAAGAACTCCCTGAAGCAGAATTAGAGGATCTATCAGAATATGGCCGGGGTTTTTAATGGCTACTTTTTTCGAAAATCGGTCTTTGTAACCAATGGCAACACGTAGTGACCAATAATGCATCGATGTTGAGGCTTAGGTTGGATCGATAAAGTAAATGGGGATATAGCACGTGTTACTGGAGGAATTCTCAAAACAGTACAGCGCAGAAACAGGCCCTTCGGCCCTCGGATGGCAGGACTTTCATATGAAGAAAGACTGGATAGACTCGGCTTGTACTCGCTGGAATTTAGAAGATTGAGGGGGGATCTTATAGAGACTTACACAATTCTTAAGGGGGTTGGACAGGCTAGATGCAGGAAGATTGTTCCCGATGTTGGGGAAGTCCAGGACAAGGAGTCACAGTTTAAGGATAAGGGGGAAGTCTTTTAGGACCGATATGAGATTTTTTTTTTCACACAGAGAGTGGTGAGTCTCTGGAATTCTCTGCCACAGAAAGTAGTTGAGGCCAGTTCATTGGCCATATTTAAGAGGGAGTTAGATGTGGCCCTTGTGGCTAAAGGGATCAGGGGGTATGGAGAGAAGGCAGGTACGGGATACTGAGTTGGATGATCAGCCATGACCATATTGAATGGTGGTGCAGGCTCGAAGGGCCGAATGGCCTGCTCCTGCACCTATTGTCTATGTTTCTATCATGCCTGTGCCCAACATGGTGCCGAGACCAACTCTAATCTGCTGGCACATGATCCATATCCCTCCACTCCCTGCATGTCCCTGTGCCCGTTCAAAAGCCTCTTGAACACCACTGTCGTATCAGCCTCCAGCACCACCCCTGGCAGCATGTTCCAGGCACCCGCCGCCCTCTGTGTAAAAAACGTGGCCCGCACATCCCCTTGAAACTTTGCCCCTCTCCGCATAAAGCTGTGCTCTCCGGTATTTGATATTTCTACCCTGGGAAAAAGGGTCTGAATGTCTACCCTGCCAATGCCGTTAGACTTTGGGCATTAGCTTTACAGCGTGGAAACAGGCCCTTCGGCCCTCCGAGTCCGCGCCGACCAGCGATCCCCGCACACTAGCACCATCCCACACACCAGGGGCAGTTTACAATTTTACCGAAGCCAATTAACCTACAAACCTGCGCGTCTTTGGAGAGTGGGAGGAAACCGGAGCACCCGGAGAAAACCCGCCCAGTCACGGGCAGAACGTGCAAACTCCGTACAGACAGCACCCGTAGTCAGGGTCGGACCCGGGGTCTCCGGCGCTGCGAGGCAGCAACTCTACCGCTGCGCCACCGTGCCAACTCCAAATGCCTCTCATAACTTTATACACTTCTACCAGGTCTCCACACAACCTCCGGCGTTCCAGATAACACAATCCAGGTCTGTCCAACCTCTCCCTGTAGCCAATACCCGCTAATCCAGGCATCGTCCTGGTAAACGTCTCTGCACCTTCCAAGTTGGCGTATAATTTTGTACCTGTCCCAGTCCCCCCGAAATCCTCAGAATCACATCATCTCTTTTCCACCTGACATCAGTCAGATTAAAGGGATGGGGATGAGAGGAGCTGGAATAAAATGCATTCCCTCTTCACCTCCCCCCCCCCCCCCAACTCCATCTTGATCAAACAAACCCACTCGTGCCGACACAAGCAACGGCAGATGCTGGTTTACGGGCAGCATCTCTGGAGAACTCGGGGCAGTGACGCATCCGTGACATGGATCTCAAGAAGGGTCTCGACCCGAAACCTCACCCATTCCCTCTCTCCAGAGATGCTGCCTGTCCCGCTGAGTTACTCCAGCATTTTGTGTCCACCTTATGGATCAGTGACGTTTCGGGTCAGACCCTCCTCAATACCCGAGTCTCTCCCGCTGGGGCACGCATGTATCTCTCCTGGGGTCATCCTGGGAATGTTTGGAACCCTTACCTCTCCAGGATAGATACAAAATGCTGGTGCTTTAGATTCTGAAGAAGGGCCTCGACCCGAAACGTCACCCATTCCTTCTCTCCAGAGATGCTGCCTGAGTTACTCCAGCTTTTTACGTCAATCTTTGGTGTAAACCAACATCTGCAGTTCCTTCCTACTCACTTCATCTCCCAAAGTGCTTCCTGTCCAGCTGCAGTGAACGTTATTCCTTTCTCATGCATCTATACACTCAATGGCTCGATTGTGTTCTGTGGCAAACAATAATGCTGGAGAAACTCAGCGGGTGAGGCAACATCTCTGGAGAGGAGGAATTGGCGATGTTTCGGATCGAGACCTTTCTTCAGACTGATGTCGGGGGGGGGGGGGGGGGTGGGGGGCAGGAAAAAGAAAGGAAGTAGGCAGGGACAGTAGGCTTGGTGGGAGAACTGGAAAGGGGGAGGGGAAGGAGGGAGAAACCAAGGGCTATCTCAAAATAGAGAAGTCAATGTTCATACACTGGGGTATAAACTACCCAAGTGAAATATAAGGTGCTGCTCCCCCAATTTGCACTGGGCCTCACTCTGGCCATGGAGGAGGCCCAGGACAGAAAGGTCGGATTGGGAATGGGAGGGGGCGTTGAAGCCACCGGGTGATGCGAACTGAGCGGAGGTGTTGGGCGAAGCGACTGCCGAGCCCGCGCTTGGTCTCGCCGATGTAGAGAAGTTGACACTTAGAACAGCGGATGCAGTAGATGAGGTTGGAGGCTGACTGGTTAGCACGCAACAAAAGCTTTTCACTGTACCTCGCGACACGTGACAATGAACTAAAGTAAACTGGAACATGTTGCGGCTCAGGACCCTGCTTCAGACTGCCGTTGGGTGCCAATGCTCGTTTCTTGACATCTCACAAAGGTCAACGTTACCCTCCCAAACCTCTAATGACATTTGTCCAACTGATCCGAACAGCAAAAGATTTCAGAATCTTATTCATTGGAAAATACACCTTTAGGATAACGTCTGTTTTCTGTAAAACCTGCAAATGTGATTTTGTTTCCACTAGCTGCTTTCCAACCTTTAGAAAGTTCAACTTATCACTGCAAGTAATTCCTTCACCTGCTGCTCAGTCTCGATAGCTGGTTATACAGTGATAGCATCATTTCTTGCACCAGAATAGACACGGCCTCTTCCAGCGGCAACGCATTGATCCATTAAAAGATACAGCACGGAAACAGGCCCTTCGGCCCACCGGGTCCACACCGACCATCGCTCGCCCATTCACACTAGTTCTACGTTACCCCGGCTTTCTCATCCGCTCCCTACACGCTGGGGGCAATCTACAGAGGGACAATTAACTGACAAAGCTGCACCTCTTTGGGATGCGGGAGGAAACCGGAGCACCCGGAGGAAACCCACCCGGTCGTGGGGAGGATGTACCAACTGCGCACAGTTTAGCGTCTGAGGTCAGGATCGAACCTGGGTCTCTGGCGCTGTGAGGCAGCAGCTCTACCCGCTGCACCGCCGTGCCAACCTGTATGGGCACCTGCCTGAGCTGAAGAGCTTCTGATAAGAAACCAACCAAGAATGGCCACTGTTCTAAGGGAATTGCCCCTAGTTCTAAGGGGAACTAAGAGGCGTCTTGCCAGCATTTAGAAACAGCACACAAATGTGGAGTGGATTTATTATTTCCATTGTCTTAGTGCACACAAAGTTGAGATGAAAAAAGACACCAAGTACATATGGGGCATCTTGGCCAGCAGGGACGTGTTGGGCTGAAGGGCCTGTTGTAGAGCTGTATAAAGGGCCTGTCCCACTGTACAAGCTAATTCAAGAGTTCCACCGAGTTTTCCCGGATTCGAACTCGGAGATTTACGGTAATGGCCGCTCGTAGGTACTCGGGCTGTCGTGGACATTTTCCAACATGTTGAAAAATCTTCACGAGTCTTCCCGAGCTTACCGCGTTTCCCGAGTACCTGCCGTTAGCGTTACGAGCCGCTAAGAGACGTCCCGAGCTCCGACGTACCCCCTGCGTACATTCTAGGTGCTTCCACAAGTTTGATTTTTTTTAAACTCAGGAGAGCTCTTGTATTACCTCGTACAGTGGGACAGCCCCTCAACTCTGTGACTCTATCCATGTTCTCCAGAGTTTAGTTTACATTAGTTTAGAGGTATAGTGCGGAAACAGGCCCTTCGGCCCACCGGGTCCGTGCCGACCAGCTATCCCTGCATATTAACACTATCCTACACACACGTGAAGACAAATGTACATTTATACCAAGCCAATTAACCGACACTGCATTCAGAAAGCATTCCGACCCCTTCATTTTTTCCACATTTTGTTACGTTACAGCCTTATTTCAAAATGGATTAAAATTTTGTTTTTATCATCTATCTACACACAATACCACAGAATGGAGAAGCGAAAACAGGCATCTAGAAATGTTTGCCAGCCTGCTCGTCTTTGGACCTGAAACGTCACCTATTCCTTTTCTCCAGAGATGCTGCCTGACCCGCTGAGTTACTCCAGCACTTTGTGCCTATCTTTGGTTTAAACCAGCATCTGCAGTTCCTTCCTACGTATTTCCAACCACAGTACATTTATGTTTTGAGTCAATTATAGCAAATTCAACTGTTCCACTTTATTCAAGCCTCACGTTACAGTATGTTCAGACTCTGTGATGTGGGAACTCCCCTCAGGAGCTGACAGGATACGAGGTTCCCCTTTGATGTGGTTCCCCTCAGAGAACCGAGTCATTCTTTGAATATTCAGCTTTTTGAGATGAATTTATTCTCTCGCAGGTTCCACGTTGCAACATTACCAGAGGCGGACACAGTTGCGCCCAAGGCCCCGGCTTCCATCCTGACCTCGTTTGCGTGTGAGGAGTTTGCACATTCTCCCCGTGACCGTGTGAGTTTCCTCCGGGCGCTCCGGTTTCTTCCTTAAAACCCAAAGACGTGCGGGTTTGTGGGTTAATCGGCCCTCTGTAAATCGCCCCCTCGTTTGTAGGGAGTGGATGAGAGAGTGGGATAACGTAGAATTGTCACCCTTCCATAAGTGTCACTCTTCCATAAGCCACTCCTTCGTCTCCCCTCTCCCATCGGGCAAAAGGTATTGAAGTGTGAAAACGCACATCTCAGATCCAGGGACCGTTTCTTCCCAGCTGCTCTCAGGCAACTGAATCACTCTACCACAAATAGCTGGTCCTGAACTACTACCTACCTCGTTGGTGACCCTCGGACTATTCTTGATCGGACTTTGCTGGCTTTACCTGGCACTAAAGGTTATTCCCTTATCATGTATCTGTACGTTGTGAACGGCTCGATTGTAATCGTGTATTGTCTTTCTGCTGGCTGGTTAGCACGCAACAAAAGCTTTTCACTGCACCTCCGCACATGTGACAGGAAACTAAATGGAACTGACATTAAACTAAGATCCCACCTGACACTGGTTTAAAGACGGAATAACCCTTGGCTTCAGGGCAGTTGTATGACCCAACCAAAACCACGTAGCCAGGAGTTTTCTTTAACCAATATCGGCACCAGATCCGAGGAAGGATGTGCTGGCTCTGGGGAGGGTCCAGAGGAGGTTTACAAGAATGATCCCAGGAATGAGGAGGTTAACCTGTGGTGAGCCTTTGATGGCACTGGGCCTGTACTCGCTGGAGTTTAGAAGAATGAGGGGGGACCTCATTGAAACGTACAGAATAGTGAACGGCCTGGATAGAGTGGATGTGGAGAGGATGTTTCCACTAGTGGGAGAGTCTAGGACCAGAGGGCACAGCCTCAGAATTAAAGGATGTTCTTTTAGGACGGAGATGAGGAGAAATGTCTTTAGTCAGAGGGCGGTGAATCTGTGGAATTCTTTGCCACAGAAGGCTGTGGAGGCCGTCAGTGGATATATTTAAAGCAGAGATAGATAGATTCCTGATTAGTACGGGTGTCAGAGGTTAATGTGGAGAAGGCAGGAGAATGGGGTTAGGAGAGATAGATCAGCCATGATTGAATGGCGGAGTAGACTTGTTGGGCCAAATGGCCTAATTCTACTCCTATTCCTTCTGACCTTATGACCCAGCTGCTGCTGAGTGCCTGGTGATGGAGGCAGATAGGAGAGTAGCATTTAAGGAAGGAACTGCAGATGCTGGTTTACACAGAAGATAGACACAAAATGCTGGAGTAACTCAGCGGGACAGACAGCATCTTTGGATAGAAGGAATGCGTGATGTTTCGGTTCGAGACCCTTCCTCAGATCTGAAACGTCACCCATTCCTTCCATCGAGAGATGCTGCCTGATCCGCTGAGTTATTCCAGCACTTTGCGTCTCTCTTCCACCTATTTCTTGCTACACTTTGTCCTGCCCCCTCCTGTCTTCCATAATTATTCCCCCCCCCCCCCCAGCAATCCGTCTGAGGAAGTGTCCCAACACGAAACATCACACAACCGCTTTCTCCTGAGTGGTTTGGCTGAGTCGCTGAGTAACTCCAGCACTTTGTGTCTCTTTTCATCTCAACTTTGTGTGGACTTAGAGAAGGACCGCACGGTGACGCAGCGGTAGAGTTGCTGCCTTACAGGAGCCAGAAACCTGGGTTCGATCCCGGCTACGGGCACTGTCTGTGCGGAGTTTGCACGTTCTCCCCATGACCTGCCCGTGGGTTTTCTCCGAGATCTTCGGTCTCCTCTCACACTCCAAATACGTACAGGTTGGTAGGTTAATCGGCTTGGTGTGAGTGCAAAATTAGCCCAAGTGTGTGTAGGGTAGCGTTAATGTGTGGGGATCGCTAGTCGGCACGGACTCAGTGGGCCGAAGGGCCTGTTTCCGTGCTGTATCTCTAAACTAAACTAAAATGATATGTACTTCAAATCTGCTGGCTATTTCTAAATATTTTCAAGTCTCCTCTTAGTAGAAGAACCCATTCTGTTAAAAGCTATCCACCAAATGGCTGTAAAATGTACGGGATATTCAGTGGGTGCGAAATTGAAAAGCAAACAATAAACCCTGCAAATCTGAAATGAAAACAAAAAATGGTGAGATTACTCAGCGGGTCAAGCAGTGTCCGTGGGGAGGCAACCTCTCCGGGTTAATTTGCTGTCTTGAGAACTGGAGAAAAGTTAGAGATGAGGCAAGCTTGGAGGTGCAAAGGAAGGTAGACAAAATTGCTGGGGAAACTCAGCGGGTGTGGCAGCATCTATGGAGCGAAGGAAATAGGCAACGTTTCGGGCCGAAACCCAAAGGGTTTCGGGCCGAAACGTTGCCTATTTCCTTTGGGTTTCGGCCCGAAACGTTGCCTATTTCCTTTGTTCCATAGATGCTGCCTCACCCGCTGAGTTACTCCAGCAATTTTGTCTATCTTAGCTTTATAGGCTAGTAGACTTCGATAAAAATTGGAAATTATCCCTCGTGTGTGTAGGATAGTGTTAGTGTGCGGGGATCGCTGGTCGGCGCGGACTTGGTGGGCCGAAGGCCTGCTTCCGGCCTGTATGTCTAAACTAAACTAAACTATGAACAAAGGGGAAGTCGGTGAAACGATAAGAGACTGGAGTGAATATCACAAATGGCTGTAGTGTTGGTTGGGAGTGATTGGTGAAGTCTGTTTAAATGAGCAGCCTGATTGAGTGAATGATTAAAAAAAACTGAATGATGTACCGGTCCCCAGTCACGAGATGCAATAATTTAATTTCAGAGATATCAGAGAGCACGGATTTTCAGAGAGTTCAGAGATAAGAGCACGGAAACAGGCCTGTCGACACTGGACAGCTGCATGGATAGGAGAGGTTCAGAGGGATATGGGCCAAGTGGGACTAGTGTAGAAGGTTGCCAAGTCAGCGGATATTTGTAAGGCAGAGATAGATATGAATGAATAAGTTTAGCGGCCAAGTATGTTCACATACAAGGAATTTGCCTTGGTGCTCAGCCCACAAGTGACAACATGACACACAGTGACAGTTAAGAATGATACATAAAACATGAAACATTAATAATAAAACATTATTGATTAAACATGTGAATTAAATAAAATACCAGAGCAAAAGGAGGCTACAAAGATAGATTCTTAGTACGGGTGTCAGGGTTTGCGGAGAGCTGGCAGGAGAATGGGGTTGAGAGAGAAAGATGGATCGGCCATGATTGAATGGCGGGGTAGACTTGATGGGCCGAATGGCCTAATTCTGCTCCTGTCACTTATGAACATGAACGTAGATGGGGCACTTGGTCGACATGGGCAAGTTAAGCCTAAGGGCCTATTCCTGTGATGTATGACCACGCTGACCATCGGTCACACGAGCTCTACGTTATCCCACTTTCTCATCCACTCCCTACACACTCGGAGTAATTTTTACGGAGGTGAATGAACCAGAAACCCGCACATCTTTGAGGTTGTGGGGGGAAACCGGAGAAAACTCACGCGGTCACAGGGAGCAGGTGCCGACCCCACACACAGGCGGCAGTCGAGGTCAGGTTGGAACCCGTGTGTCCGGCGCTGTGAGCCTCGGCCAGTGGGGCCGCTGACTGCCGCCCTTCATGCTGACTCTGGGCTTTGTCGAAACAGTGCGGTGCGGTCCAGGGCCCAGAGGTCAGAGGGTGACAGAAATCGGCAGCGCAGAACTTATTGTGGGCCATTTCGGGGATGCAGTCAGCACTGAAATCTCGGTGACTGTTGTAATGTATTCGACTCATCCCACTTTACTACTGTGAGAGTTGACAGTTGCACTTAAGAGTAAATGTGTTAAAACGGAAGCTATTTTCGTCACACGTTGGGGATGGGAAGGCAAGTCGAAAGACACGGTCTCTCTGAGTCACAGCTGCAGAGAACGTTCCCCGGCAGGCTCGCTACACACGGCGCTGTGCACACAATAAGAGGCATTCGTTGTTCCCTGGGCAGGCTTGCATGTTCTCAGTGGGGCAGCCATCCAACTGGACAATGGGTGGAAACCCCTCTTACACTGTAGGTCTAACATAGACACAAAATGCTGGAGTAACTCAGCGGGACAGGGCAGCATCTCTGGAGAGAAGGAGACCCTTCTCCGGACTGATGTCAGGAGACCGGGTGGTGCATAGATAAGGAAGTGTATAGATAAGGAAGCGCAAGGTGTGAAAACAGGACAAAAGGAATGAGGCACTAGGAAAACGTAGATTAGATCAGTGTTAGTTCGGGGAAGGTAACAACAAAGCAAACAGAGATAAAATGTAATCGGGGACAGTCAGACTGGTTGGCGAACTGGGAAGGGGGAAGGATGGCGAGAGAGGGAAAGCCAGGGTTACTTGAAGTTGGAGAAGTCAATGTTCACATCGCTGGGGTGTAAGCTGCCCAAGCAAAATATGAGTTGCTGTTCCTCCAATTTGCACTGGGCCTCACTCTGACAGTGGAGGAGGCCCAGGACAGAAAGATCAGTGTGGGAATGGGAGGGGGGCTTAAAGTGTTGAGCAACCGGGAGATCAGGTAGGTTTATGCGGACTGAGAGGAGGTGTTCGGCGAAACGATTGCCGAGCCTGCGCTTGGTCTCGCCGATATACCTGTATCTCCCGTGTCTTTGGAAGGTGACACAACACCACCGCCCTGGTTTCCCTCTCAACATGTTATGCAGACGCAGGGAACTGCAGATGCGGTTTTACCCGAAGAAAAGTCACCAAGTGCTGGAGTAACTCAGCGGGTCAGGCAGCATCTCTGGAGAACACGGACAGGTGACGTTTTCCGGAGGGGACCCTTCACGGCGGCAGGGTGGCGCAGCGGTAGAGTCGCTGCCTCACAGCGCCAGAGACCCGGGCTCCATCCAGACCACGGGTGCTGTCTGTACGGAGTTTGCACGTTCTGCCCATGACCACGTGGGTTTCCTCCGGGTGCTCTGGTTTCCAAAATAGGCGTGCGGGTTGGGTTCTGTACATCGTCCCTGTTTGTGCTTAGGATGCAACTAGCGATCGGATAATCGCTGGTTGGCGTGGTCTGAATGGGCCAAAGGGCATGTTCCACGCTGTATCTCTAAACCTAACTATATACACATATATATATATATAGATATATATATAGACATACGTACACACACAACAGACAAATAAACAAACATTACCAGTGCAAAGTAAAAAATTACACCCCTGATTCCGCGTAATTTGGGGCCTATTTGGAGGTTGTAGTGTTTAACAGCCTGATGGCTGCAGGGAAGAAGCTGCTCCTGATCCTGGACGCTACAGTTTTCAGGCTCCTGTACCTTCTTCCCGATGGCAGGGGTGAAGTGAGAGCGCGGCCAGGGTGGCGGATGTGTTGCGGATGCTGGAAACCTGGAATAAGTATCTGACTCCCGTGTCTAAACTCGGTGAACCCTGGGCACCTTTTCCGAGGGTAGTGAGGTGGAACTAAAGCAACGCCGCTCGCTGCACAGAACCCCGGGCACTTCCTGGACTTTCTGCTTTTCATTATTAACAGCACGCTAGATCCCGACTCAGATTGTGAACTGTCAAAACGGTAAGAACACAGGTGAATGATACCGGAGACACAACAGGTGGTGAACAGATGGTGGTGAGGATTAGTCCTTGAGGTAGCAGGGCACCCCACTGAGGCAGCCCTCTTTGGGTCCAGCGTATGAAGAAGCTGCAGACACTGTTTAAGCCCAAGACAGACACAAAATGCTGGAGTAAGTCAACGGGTCTATCTCCCCTTTGGGTCAAGGATGGCAGTGGTAGAGCGTGGAAACAAGCCCTTCGGCCCAACTTGCCCACACCTGCCAACAATGTCCCGCATTAGGCCACATTTGGAGTATTACGTGCAGTTCTGGTCACCCCAGGAAGCACGTGGAGGTTTTGGAGTGGGTGCAGAGCATGATGTCCGGATTAGCGGGTATTTGCCACAGACTTGCATTACTTCCTCTGGAATGCCAGAGGTTGAGGGGAGACCTGATAGAAGTACATAAAACGATGTGAGGCACAGATAGGGTAGGCAGTCAGAACCTTTTTTCCAGGGTGGAAATATAAATAATGAGAGGTCGTAGCTTGAAGGTGGGAGGGGCAGAGGTCTAAGGTGATGTGTGGGGCAGGTTTTTTTTTACAGAGGGTGGTGAGTGCCTGGAACGCGCTGCCGGGGGTGGTGGTGAAGGCAGGTACGATAGTGGCGTTTAGAGCACTTCTGGATATGCAGGGAATGGAGGGACATGGTGAACAGGCATCATTTTCAGCACGGGCATTGCGGGCCAAAGGGCCTGTTCCTATACTGTTCCATGTTCTATGTTCTGCCACGGCATGGTCCTGGGGTTCGCCATTCAATCCGACATATCCCATCCATGGTTTGAGCGATCAATGGGCCCGACACTCCCAGTACTCAGCGGGAACCTTGTCCATCTTGAAGGGGGCTCTGAGCACTTCCTGAAATCTTTTGGAGACACAAGAGACTGCAGATGCTGGCATCCTGAGCAAAAAAAACAAACTGCTGGAGGAACTCAGCAGATCAGGCAGCATCCATCTTGCTCTGAAACTCTCAAGCCTTCCTTGACGTCCTCTGAGGGAGGGCTATATGTGTGTATTTATGTACGTACTTAAACTATGAACCAGTGTTGTATAACGTTAGTACCTCCACCAATGTAAAACACTTTGGCCAACGAGAAATATAGAAGTAAAAGTGACTTCAAACTTTCTCTGCCCATTTCCTTTGAGAGTTTAGACTTCAGATAAACAGTGAGGAAATGGGCCCTTAGGCCTGCGCCGACCTGCGATCATCCCGGACACCAGCACTATCCCACACACTCGGGCCAATTTACAATTTACAGAAGCCAACTAACCTACAAACCTGTACATCTTTGGAGTGTGGGAGGGAATTAACCCTTTCCACACTCGCCATGTTGCCCAATTTGCCAACGGAATTTATAATGTTTAGTTTTGGAGATACAGCGCAGACACAGGCCGTTCGGCCCACCGAGTCTGCCCCGACCAGCATTCCCCCCCGTACACTAACGGCTATCCTACACACATTAGCAATCTCACCAAAGCCAATTAACTGACAACCCCGCATGTGGCAGGGGCGTGGGAGGGAACCGGAGCACCCGGAGAAAACCCACGCGGGTCACGGGGAGATCGTGCAAACTCCGTACGGACAGCACCCGTGGCCAGGATGGAACCCAGGAGCGAGGCAGCAACTCTACCACCCAGAAGTGCCACCCAGAAGCCGCCTGACCTGCTGAGTGCGTTTGTTTATTTTCTCTCCATTAATCCTGGCCTCTGTTCGTCGGGCAAACATGTTTGCGTGCGAGAAGCCCTCTGGAAACGACTTGCCAGCAAACAGAACCCACGGGCCAGCGGGTTCAAACAATTAGCTGTTGAAATCAAGAAGCAGGGAGGTGTCAATTTAAATTCAGGCCGGATGTTTCACACGGAATCCTCTACCCTGGAGGGCTGTGTACGGTCGGTGCTGAATGCATTCAAAGCAAACAGCGCAGCCTTTCAGGATGTTACGAGGAACCACAGGATATGGAGAGCATGGAACAGCACAGCACCAGGATCAGGCCCTTCGGCCCCACTGTCCGTGCCCAAGACCAACTCTTACCCACCTGCCCATGATCCATATCTCTCCATTCCCTGTATAGGCAGGTGCCCATCCAAGCCCACTATCGTGTCTGCCTCCACCCCCACCCCCACCCCCACCCCCACCCCCACCCCCACCCCCACCCTGAGAGAAAGGGGTGTATCTGGCAGATGATCAGCTGTGACCTGAATGCATGGGGTGTAACTGTTCTTGCTATTGAGGGAGTGCAGCGTAGGTTTACAAGGTTAATTCCCGGGATGGCGGGACTGTCATCTGCTGAGAGAATGGAGCGGCTGGGCTTGTACACTCTGGAGTTTACAAGGATGAGAGGGGATCTCATTGAAACATATAAGATTGTTAAGGGCTTGGACACGCTAGAGGCAGGAAACATGTTCCCGATGTTGGGGGAGTCAAGAACCAGGGGCCACACACAGTTTAAGAATAAGGAGTAAGCCATTTAGAACGGACACGAGGAAACCCTTTTTCTCACAGAAAGTGGTGAGTCTGTGGAATTCTCCGCCTCAGAGGGCGGTGGAGGCAGGTTCTCTGGTTCCCATATCATATTCTCTGGATATGGGGAGAAGGCAGGAACGGGGTACTGATTGGGGACGATCAGCCGTGATCACATTGAATGGCGGTGCTGGCTCGAAGGGCCGAATGGCCTACTCCTGCACCTATTGACTATGAACTGGATGGAGCAGGGTTGGTAACAGGGGAGAACGTGCAAACTCCATACAGACAGCACCCGAGGTCAAGATCGATCCCGGGTCTCTGGCGCTGTGCGGCAGCGGCTCCACCCGCTGCGCCACCTTGCCGCCCTAGTTAGCACGGCACGGTGGCGCAGCAGTGGAGAGGCTGCCTTACAGCGCCCGGGACACGGGTTCGATCCTGACTACGGGTGCTGCCTGTGTGGAGTTCGTACGCCCCCCTTTTGACGGCATGGGTTTTCTCCGGGTGCTCCGGTTCCCGCCCACATCCCTACCACATGCGGGTTTGTCCAAGCGTGCGGGATAGTGCTCGTGTGCTGGGCGATCGCTGGTGGGCGCGGACTCGGTGGGCCGAAGGGCCTGTTTCCAGGCTGTTTGTCTAAAGTCTAAATTCGCAGGGGAGTGAGTCACATTCATGGAGGAAACCCGAGGTGGGCACATGGTCTCCTCGCTCTTTGATGTTAGGCAGGAACCAAAGCTGATGCTATCAACTCTTTCTACGGCCAATTTGCTAGAGACACCAGCAGAAGTACTGAATGATTCTCGAGCACGACGTTCGTGCTAGCCCTGTACCACACTGAGGGCTTCATGCCAGGGGCCTCAATACCAAATGTGAGGCAAAAGAACCTGCACTTGGTCCGCCAAGACCCACTGGATCTCCCGGCTGCTAACTATTTTCACGCCCCTTCCCATTCCCACACTGACCTTTCAGTCCTGGGCCTCCTCCACTGTCAGAGTGAGGCCCAGCGCAAATTGGAGGAACAGCACCTCATATTCCGCTTGGGCAGCTCGCACCCCATCGGTGTGAACAATGAATTCTCCACTTTTAGGGTAACTAATCCCTTTTCAGCCGAAAAAAGGGTCCCGTCTCGAAATATCACCTGTATCTTTCCTCCAGAGATGCTGCCTGACCCGCTGAGTTACTCCAACATTTTGTGTCTGTTTTTTTTCCCGCTCTTCCCTATCTTTTCCTTGCGCCCCACCTGGATTTGCATCCATTTTACCCTTTCCACCTACATTCCTTCCTCTGGCTTCACAATTTGCAACTCATCCATACTCACCTCACGCATTGTCTTCTCAGATCTGGCCTTCGTCCAACCATCTGCCTATCAACTCTCCTCCCCTCACCTGTATCCACCTATCACTCACCAGGCTTTGTCATGCACCACCTTTCTCCCCCCCACCCCTACACCACAATCAGTCTGAAAGGTCCCGACCCGAAACATCACCTGTTCACGTTCTCCAGAGTTGCTGCCTGTCCCGCTGTGCCTTTTTCTTTCAATATCGATTTGGCTGCACAGCGGGCTACTGGCAGAGCCGCTGCCTCACAGTGTCGGAGATCCAGGTTCAATCCTGACCTCGGGTGCTGTCTGTGCAGAGTTTGCACTTAATACCCTCGTGGGATTCCTCCGGGAGCTCCGGTTTCCTCCCACATTCCCCAAAACTGAGCGGGTTTGTCGGTCAATTGCCCCCTGGTGTGCAGGGAGTGGACGAGAGAGCGGCAGAACACAGAACCCGTGCGAACGGGAGATCGATGGCCAGCACGGACTCGATGGGCCGAAAGGCCAGTTTCCATGCTGCATCTCTGAACTACACAAAACCAAATGTTGCAGCTTTCATTCGTAAACATTTTCAGCTCAATACTTTGTGTGATTAGGGCCACAAGGTCAAATAATACCTTCTTTGCCAAACGTAGCTGTGTGTGTGAGTAGGCAAACACCTTGGAGCCTTCAATATTTCACGATTCAAACCCACAAAACCACTAAGGGCTCGGGAGACCAAAACTCTATAATTATTCCTCGGAGTGTTTTATAAAGTATTTAGAGCAATCTATGGTTCTTAATTTTAAAAGACACACTGCTATAGATGTTACCATGGTGCCGCTAGTTAACTTAAATGTTGAATGCGCACACAAACTATAATGAGTGTCAAGTTTCCTGGCGTTATTTATTGACAAAATGAACCAAGCTTAGTAATTAATTAACTAAAACACTATTTTGAGCAAATATGGACCTTATTTATCAATTGAGATATCTGTTTCGTTTAGAGATTTAGCCTGGAAACAGGCCCTTCAGCCCACCGCGTATGTGCCGACACTATCCTACGCACACTCTAGGGACAATTTTTTTATTATGCCAAAGCCTATTAACCGACAAACCTGCGCTCCTTTTGGAGTGTGGGAGGAAACCGGAGATCCCGGAGAAAACCCACGCAGGTCACGGACGGGGAGAAACGCACGAGCTCCGTGCAGACCGCGCCCGCGGTCAGGATCGAACCTGCGTCTCTGGCGTTGTGAGGCAGCAACTCCACCGCTGCGCCACCGTGCCCGCCCGCCCGCTGCTTCCTCCCCGTTTGCATTTGCCGGTCACCGAGCCGTTTTGTCCAGACAGATTCAAGAGGGAAAATAAGGACCGCACGGAAAATCTGAGTGGAAAAGCATCCACAAAGACCAAAAGAGTTTTAGAGATACAGCGTCGAAACAGGCCCCGTGGCCCACTGAATGAGCGGCCGTGCGCTCCTGAGACTAGTGGTGTGCCTCAGGGTTCGGCGCTGGGCCCCTTGCTGTTTGGAGTCCGCATTAAGAACACACACCGCATGATTAGCAAGTTCGCAGATGACACAAACGTAGATGGTACTGTAGATAGTGAGGATGGCTGTCAAAACACTGCAGCAGGATCTTGATCAGCTGGGAAACATAGCAACATAGACAATAGGTGCAGGAGGAGGCCATTCGGCCCGTCGAGCCAGCACCGCCATTCATTGTGATCATGGCTGATCGCCCCCAATCAATAACCCGTGCCTGCCTTCTCCCCCATATCCCTTGATTCCACCAGCCCCTAGAGGTGGACTGAGGAATGGTTGATGGAATTTAACACAGAGAAATGTGAGGTGTTTCGATTTGGGACGGCCAACATGGGCAGGACCTACACAGTGAATGGGCGGTGCTGTGGGGAGTGCTGCAGAGCAGAGGGATCTATGGGTCCAGGTGCATAGTTTGTTGAAAGTGGCATCACAGGTAGACAGGGTGGTCAAAGACAGGGTGGTCTGAAAAAGGGTTTTGGCCCGAAACGTTGCCTATTTCCTTCGCTCCATAGATGCTGCTGCACCCGCTGAGTTTCACCAGCACTTGTTGTCTTCCTTTGGTCAAAAAGACTTTTGGCAGATTGACTTTCATCAGTGTAGAGGTTGGGAGGTCATGTTGCAGTTAGAGGAGATGTTGGCGAGGTCACGTTTAGAAGATGCCTTAGCAAAGATGTTGTCAAGCAGGAAAAGCTGCAGAGAAGATTTGCGAGGATGCTGCCAGGACCCGCGGGTTTGAGCTATGAGCAGGCTGGGACTCTGTTCCTTGGAGCACAGGAGGATGAGGAATGATCTTAGAGAGATGTACAAAATCGTGAGAACTATAGATCGGGTAGTTGAACAGAATCTCTGGCCCGGGGAAGAGGCATTCAGATTCGTAGGTTTAAGGTGAAGGGGGAAAGATGTAATAGGAACCCGAGGGGTAACTTCTTCATACAGAGATAGGTGCATGGAACGAGCTGCCGGGGCAGGTAGGTGAAGCAGGTGCTGTTACAACATTTAGGCAGGTACACGGATAGGATAGGTTTAGAGGGAGATGGGCCAAACACGGGCAGGTGGGACTAATGTTGATGGGACAGGTTGGCCAGTGGGGGCAAGTTGGGCCAAAGGGCCTGTTTCCACGCTGTATCACTCTATGACTATGGCCATCCAGAGCAGAACTGACCACGGTTTGCTTTTGGAAGCCATTTTATATCCAGGTCGTGCTTTTTTCATATTCCGCTTGGGTATCTAACAGCCCAATGGTATGAACATATAATTCTCCAATTTTAGGTCACTAATCACTCAACCTGCCTTCCACACCTCTCTTCCACTATCTCTCACACCCCCCCCCCCTTCCCCTTCCATCTGCAGTATATCCTTTCCTCCGGCTTCACAATTTACTCCTCTTCTCACCTCACCTCATGGCTTTTTGTCTCAAGATTCAAGAGAGTCTATTGTCATGTGTCCCAGATAGAACAATGAACATCTTCCTTTGCTTCAGCACAACAGAATATAGAAGGCATGAATACAGAACAGATCTGATCGGTGTGGCCATATAACATGAATATATATATATATATATACACACACATAAATAAACAGATAAGGCGTAATGGGCTATTTATGATCAGAGTTTTGTTTGAGTTGAGTTTAATAGCCTGATGGCTGTGGGGAAGTAGCTATTCCTGAACCCGGACGTTGCAGATTTCAGGCTCCTGTACCTTCTGCCTGAAGGTAGCGGGGACATGAGTGTGTGGCCAGGGTGGTGTGGGTCCTTGATGATGCTGCCAGCCTTTTTGAGGCAGGTTGTTTCTGTCTGCTTTTTGTCTCTAGCCTTCGTTCACTCATCTCCCAATAACCCCCCCCCCCCCAATCACCTGTATCCACATTCCACCTCTCTTCCGGCTTTCTCCTCCCCACTCCAATCAGTCTGAAGGAGGACCCCTACCCGAAGCAAGGCTTATCCAAGTTCTCCAGAGATGCTGCCTGACCCGCTGAGCTACTCCAGCACTTTGTGTCCCCTTTTCTGCAACCAGCAGATGCAGTTCCTTGTGTAGGAAGGAAATGTAGATGCTGGCTTAAACCGAAGGCAGGCACAAAATGCTGGAGTTACGTCACCCATCCCTTCTCTCCAGAGATGCTGCCTGTCCCGCTGAGTTACTCCAGAGTTTCGCGCTTCCCTTCGCCACTCCCTCGTGACCACATTGCCCACATTTGAATTGAAGCAAGTTTAAAAACAATAATATATTAAAATAGGAACTGCTGGTTGAAACCAACGATAGAAACAAAATATGTTGAACAGTTCTAGGAGCAGAATTAGGTCATTCAGCCCATCAAGTCTACTTTGCCATTTGATCATGGCTGATCTATCTCTCCCTCTCAAACACATTCTCCCCATAGCCCCGACCCCCTGGAGTACCCTCCGCTGCTGTGCCGCTTTGTGAATGCTCACTGGTAGCTGCTGCCTTACAGGGCGTGCAGTGGCAGAGCCCAGGGTTCGATCCCGACTACGGGTGTCGTCTGTGCGGAGTTTGTACGTTCTCCCCGTGACCTGCGTGGGTTTTCTCCAGGATCCTTGGTTTCCTCCCACACTCCAAAGACATACAGTTAACTGCCTTGGCATAATTATGCATTGCCCCTATTTGTGTGTAGGATAGTGTCAGTGTGCGGGGGTCTCCGGTCGGTGCGGACCCGGTGGGCCAAAGTGCCTGTTTCCACGCTGTATCTCCAAACTAAATCAGCGGTGTGGTACAGGAGTAAAGCAACGGGCTGGGAAGCTTCTCTGGAGAAAATGGATCGATGACGTTTCGGGTCGGGACCCTTCTTCAGACTGAATTATTGGCCGAGTTTCTCCAGCATTTTGTATCTATCTCAAGTTTAAAAACAGACTGGGAAACATATTTGAAATATGAAAGAGAATAAAAATAGACATTTGTAAAGGTCAATGATTATAGATAATGGTTTTGTAACAAAGAAGCATTGGTTGAACGACACACAGTATGTGGCAGATATCAGATTCCACAAACCAACCATTCAAAACATAGATAGTTATCTTTAGATAAATAATCTTACCTGACATTCCCTTTGCAGGACTTTTAAACTATAGTGGTTCCAAGTGGCCACGCAGTTAATATTTACATTTGATGGCAAAACCTCCTTTCAATTTGAGGTATGCATTCAACTAAGTCTGAAGAAGGGTCTCGACCCGAAACGTCACCCATTCCTTCTCTCCAGAGATGCTGCCTGTCGCGCTGAGTTACTCCACCATTTTGTGTCTGTCTTGGGTGTAAACCAGTATCTGCATTTCCTGCCTACACATTGATTACAATCCTTATTGTGATGTATTTATCACCATTGCTGTGGATATCAATACCTCTTCATGTTATTTTAAGCTGCATTTCATATCTCCATTACATCAGCAACTCGAACGCCCAGGAACGAAGGTGGTTACAAAATGGTGGACACCGCCCGGTCCATCCCGGGTACTGACCTCCCCACCATCGAAGGGATCTACAGGAGTCGCTGCCTCAACGAGGCAGCCAGCATCATCAGAGACCCACACCACCCTGGCCACGCTCTCACTTTCACTCCCGCCATCGGGAAGAAGGTACAGGAGCCTGAAAACTGTAGCGTCCAGGTTCAGGAGCAGCTTCTTCCCGACAGCCATCAGGCTCTTGACCACTGCACAACAGTAACTAAACTATGAACTATGGACTGTCTTTGGTTGCATTCAGGACTTTAGGGGGTTATTAATTATTTTAATTGTTTATTATATGTTACCTCTCCATGTTCTCCAGAGATGCTGCCTGACCCGCTGAGTTACTCTAACGTTTTGTGTGCATCTTTGGTGTAGGCCTCGATGTTCTCAGATTATTTATCCTGACAACCAAAAACAATGAACAAAGGTGACTTTGGCAAAAAATACGATCACCTCCAGAGGAAGGGGAACACCACTGACTGAATCCCAAAGCCCAGCCTCTCAGATTAAAGTACGACATGAGGGCAGCAGGTGGAGCTGCTGCCTCGCAGCGCCAGAGACCCGGGTTGGATCCTGACCGCGGGCGCCGTCTGTGTGCGGAGTTTGCACGTTCTCCCCGTGACCGCGCTGGGCTTCCTCCTGCAAGGTGCGGGTCTGTAGGTTAATTGGCCTCAGTAAATTGCCCCCTGGTGTGGATGAGAAAGTGGGATAGCATCGATCCCGTGTGAGCGGGGTGGGCTCGGCGGGCCGAAGGGCCTGTTTCCACGCGGCATCTCCGAGGCTACAACTAAAAGTGAAGCAACCAGCCGTGCTCAGAGCCGGAGCCATTATTGTTAAAACGCATAGGTGACGAGACTTGACACAGGCACATTTGTTAGCAGTGAGGAAGGAATTGGTATGACAGGTGTCTGCTGGGAACACTTAACATGAAAGCAAGTCCCGCGATTTAAATTACTGACAGCCAACATTGCAGAAATCTGGAATTGGCGCAATTGGTGTAATATATCAGCAATTAGCACGTTGCGGTCTTTACATCTGGGATCCCGTTCATATGTGTTCAAATATCTTTCAGAGCGGCATTTTCAATCCTGGCAGATTGTTGATTGACTGTCTGAAAGATACAGCAGGGAAGCAGGCCCTTCGGCCCAATGAGCCCGCTCGCACTGGTTCGATGTTATCCCACTTTCTCATCCACTCCCTGCACACAAGGGGCAATTCATAGAGGGCCGATTAGCTCAGTTCAGAGGGCAGTGGAGGCCAAGTCACTGGATGGATTTAAGAGAGAGTTAGATACAGCTCTAGGGGCTGGTGGAGTCAAGGGATATGGGGAGAAGGCAGGCACGGGTTATTGATTGGGGACGATCAGCCATGATCACAATGAATGGCGGTGCTGGCTCGAAGGGCCTCCTCCTGCACCTATTTTCTATGCCTATGTTTCTATAAAGTCCGATTAAGGATAGTCCGAGAGTCTCCAATGAGGTAGAAAGTAACTCACGGCCGCTCTCTGGTCATGGATAGAATTCACTTACAAACCTGCACGTTTTTGGGACGTGGGAGGAAACCGGAGCAGCCAGAGAAAACCCACGCGGTCACGGGGAAAAAGTGGAAACTCTGGACATGACGGCACCCGAGGGCAGGATCGAACCCGTGTACTCTGGCCCCGTGAGGCAGCAACTCCACCGCTGTAGATGCTGCCCTGTTGGAAACTTGACCTACATTCAAATGGCGAGTGCGGGAGACGTACCGATGGCCACGACCCCACCTGGTACAGGTCCACCACCGGTTTTCCGGCCGGCACCCTTGGTTCCAGAGCCTTGCCGTATTAACCCGTTTTGCCGGACCCACAGAGGGGCCGAGATGCCGGCCCGCAAAATCGCCCCCGGAACGGATCTGCTGGGCTGGAGTTCCAGAGCCCCGGCTGCAGGGGGAGAATTTGACCTGCCGATCGTCCGCAGAAGTCCCGATGAAGTTGAGATCGGCCCCCTCACCTGACCTAGGCGCCACATTTTCGGCTTAACTTCCGGGGGGGAGGGGGGGGAGAGGGGATTTCACGTGCTTTCTCATTTGATGGACCTGCAGAAGATTTAGACCGGATCTTGCTGCACGACCATTTTAGTGCCGGGCCCGCTGACTATTTCTCTTCTTCTCGCCTGAGCAAAAGAAGTAACGACCATCACAGGTCAGACTCAGCCCTGATGATACTGGCTGTTTGAGAGGATCGCTTTCCTCATCCACTCTTTACTGTTCCTCGGTTGGAGAACCAATGCACGATTTGACGGATCAGCGTGAGAGCGTGCAGCTTTATCTTCATGGGGACGAGTCAGAGTATAGAAGTGAGATCGGCCGACTGACCAAATGGTGCCAGCACTACAACCTGGCTCTCAACATCAGTAAGACCAAGGAACTGATTGTGGACTTTGGTAGGGGAAGGATGGGGAACCACAATCCTGTTTATATGGCGGAGAGGGTCAATAACGTCAAATTCCTGGGCGTGCATATTTCCGAGGATCTTTCCTGGACCCAGCACACCGATGCAATTATAAAGAAGGAACATCAGCGACTCTACTTCCTGAGAAGATTACGGAGATTCGGCATGTCAAAGAGGATTCTCCTGAACTTCCACAGGTGTACAATACAGAGCATTCTGACTGGTTGCATCGTGGCCATGTTCGCCAACTTGAACGTCCAGGAGCGAAAAAGACTGCAAAAAGTTGTGGCCACTGCCCACTCCATCACCGGCTCTGACCTCCCCACCATGCAGCCAAAATCATCAAGGACCCACACCATCCTGGCCACACACTCATCTCACCGCTGCCATCAGGTAGAAGGTACAGGAGCCTGAAACCTGTAACGTCCAGGTTCAGGAGCAGCTTCTTCCCCACAGCCATCAGGCTGTTAAACACAACAACGAATAAGCTCTGAGCTCCGAACTGCAAAAGACCATATTATTAGTTGTTATTTGCACTATATTTGTTATTTATTGAACTTTTTATTTTTCCCCGTTATATACAATTATTTACATATTCACATATTCTGTTGTGCTGCGGCAAGTAAGAATTTCATTGTCCCGTCCGGGACATATGACAATAAAACACTCTTGCCTCGTGAACACTATTATCTGTAAACAAAACTATCGTGCGGCGGTAGAGTTGCTGCCTCACAGCGCCAGAGACCCGGGTTGGATCCTGGCTACGGGTGCTGTCTGTACGGAGTTTGTACGTTCCCCCGTGTTTCTCTGGGTGGTCTGGCTTCCTTCCACACTCCAAAGTGTGTGGATTTATAGGTTAATTGGCTTCAGTACATTGCCCCCCCCCCCCCCCCCCCCCCCCCCCCCCAAGTGTGTAGGATAGAACTAGTGTATGGGTGATCGTGGTCAGTGCAGACTCAATGGGCCGAAGGGCCTGTTTCCAAGTTGTTTCTCTAAACTAAACTAAAGTACTCGATACTGAACCTGATGATAACTCCTAAAGTCCGCGCAACAAAATTAAACCAAATATTATCTCCCAAAATATCGCAAACAAAGCAGATGTTGGTTTGGTTCAGTTTAGAGATACAGCAGGGGAACGGGGGATACAGCAGGGGGACGGGATACAGCAGGGGGACGGGATACAGCAGGGGAACGGGTACAGCAGGGGAACGGGAGTACAGCAGGGGAAGGAGGATCAGCAGGGGAACGGAGATACAGCAGGGGAACGGGAGATACAGCAGGGGAAGGGGGAGATACAGAGTGGGACGGGAGATACAGCAGGGGAACGGCGAATACAGAGGGAACGGGGGATACAGCACGGGCGGACACGGGATACAGCAGAGGGAACGGGATACAGCACGGGGAACGTGGGGGATACAGCAGGGGAACGGGATACAGCAGGGGAACGGGAGATACAGCAGGGGAACGGGAGATACAGCAGGGGAACGGGAGATACAGCAGGGAAGGGGAATACAGCAGGGGAAGGGGGATACAGCAGGGGAACGGGAGATACATCAGTGGGAAACGGGAGATACAGCAGGGGACCGGGTACAGCAGGGTGGGGACGGGGATCAGCAGGGGGACGGGATACAGCAGGGGAACGGGAGATAAGCAGGGGAAACGGGATACAGCAGGGGGAGGGATTACAGCAGTGGGAACGGGAGATACATCAGGGAACGGGAGAATACCAGCAGGGGAACGGGATACAGCAGGGGAACGGGGATACAGCAGGGGAACGGGGGATACAGCAGGGGAACGGGATACAGCAGGGGAACGGGAGATACAGCAGGGGGACGGGATACAGCAAGGGGAACGGTGGGATACACGCAGGGGAACGGGAGGTTACAGCAGGGGAAGGGGATACAGCAGGGGAACGGGAGATACAGCAGGGGAACGGGATACAGCAGGGGAACGGGGGATACAGCAGGGGAACGGGAGATACAGCAGGGGAACGGGGATACAGCAGGGGGACGGGATACCGAAGGGGGAACGAGGAGATACAGCAGGGGAACAGGGATACAGCAGGGGTAGGGAGATACAGCAGGGGACGGGAGATACAGAGGGGGAACGGGAGGACTGCAGCAGGGGAAGGGGGGTACAGCAAGGGGGACGGGAGATACAGCTGGGGGGACGGTGGGATACAGGAGTGGGAACGGGAGTACAGCAGGGGAACGGGAGATACAGCAGGGGAACGGGAGGATACAGCAGGGGAACGGGATACAGCAGGGGAACGGGAGATACAGCAGGGGAACGGGATACAGCAGGGGAACGGGAGATACAGCAGGGGAACGGGGGATACAGCAGGGGAACGGGAGATACAGCAGGGGAACGGGAGATACAGCAGGGGAACGGGGGATACAGACGGGTGAAGGGAGTACAGCGGAGGAACGGGGGATACAGCAGGGGGACGGGAGGTACAGCAGGGGAACGGGAGGTACAGGGGCGAACGGGATACAGCAGGGGAGAACGGGAGATACAGGCAGGGGAACGGGGGGGGGGGATACAGCAGGGGAACGGGAGATACAGCAGGGGAACGGGGGATACAGCGGGGAAACGGGTAGAAACAGCAGGGGAACGTGGGATACAGCAGGGGGAACGGGGATACAGCGAGGGGAACGGGGGATACAAGCAGGGGGAGAGGGGGGGATACAGCAGGGGAACGGGGGATTACAGCAGGGGAACGGGGGTGGGGATCAGCAGGGGAACGGGAGATACAGGCAGGGGGATACCGGGGGGGGATACAGCAGAGGAACGGGAGATACAGAGGGAGGGAACGGTGGGATACAGCAGGGGAACGGGGGGATACATCAGGGGGAAGTCGGGGGATACAGCGGGGGAACGGGGGATACAGCAGGGGGACGGGATAAAGCAGGGGACAACTGGGAGATACAGCCTAGGGGAACGGGATACAGCAGGGGAAGGGAGATACAGCAGAGGAAACGGGTGGATTTACAGCAGGGGAACTGGGAGATACAGCAGGGAACGGGGGAATACAGCCGGTGGGACGGGATACAGCAGGGGGAAGGGAGATACAGCAGGGGAACGGGATTTAAGAAGGAGGGAACGGGAGATACAGCAGGTGAACAGGGTACAGGGGGAACGGGAGATACAGCGAGGGGAACGGGGGATTCAGAGGGGAACGGGAGATTCAGCAGGGGAACGGGGGATACAGCAGTGGGGACTGGGTTCAGCAGGGGGAACGGGAGATTTACAGCAGGGGAACGGGATGATACAGCAGGGGAACGGGAGATTACAGCAGGGGAAACGGGGGGATACAGCAGGGGGACGGGATGTACAGCAGGGGAACGGGGGATACAGCAGGGGAACGGGAGGTACAGCAGGGGAACGGGTACACAGCAGGGGACGGGAGATACAGCAGGGGAAAGGGAAGGAGTACAGCAGGGGAACGGGAGATACAGCAGGGGGAACGGGATACAGGCAGTGGGAACGGGGGGAGTTACAGCAGGGGAGGGGGGGATACAGCAGGGAACGGGTGGTACAGCAGGGGCGAACGGGATACAGCAGGGGAACGCGGGGATACAGAGTGGGAAGGGAGATACAGCAGGGGAACGGGGATACAGCAGAGGGAACGGGAGGTTACTAGCAGGGGAAAACGGGATACAGCAGGGGAACGGGATACAGCAGGGGAACGGGAGATACAGCAGTGGGAACGGGGGGATACAGCAGGGGGGCGCGGATACAGCAGGGAACGGGAGATCAGCAGAGGAACGGGAGGATACAGCAGTGGCGACACTGGGGGATACAGCAGGGGAACGGGGGATACTTGCAGGGAACGGGGGGTTACCAAGCAGA